>CAMZMU010000090.1:4797525-5040828 GCA_947311845.1 Poa pratensis
AAGCTAAAGGAATATTATTAGGATCAACATGAGATCTACCATTCACACATAGACAATAGCATCAATCTTATCACTCAAAGAGGAGGTTTCTTCAACAGAATTTACCTTCTTACCTTGAGGAGCTCTTTCGGTGTGCCATTCGGAATAGTTGATCATCATATCATCAAGTAGCTTTGTTGCTGCACCTAAAGTGATGGACATAAAGGTTCCTCCAGAGGCTGAATCCAATAAGTTCCTTGAGGAAAATTTTAATCCTGCATAAAAGGTTTGGATGATCATCCAAGTAGTCAGTCCATGAGTGGGACAATTCTTCACCAAAGATTTCATTCTTTCCCAAGCTTGAGCAACATGTTCATTATCAAGTTGTTTAAAATTCATAATGCTACTTCTCAAGGATATAATCTTAGCAGGAGGATAATATTTCCCTATGAAAGCATCTTTGCATTTTGTCCAAGAATTAATACTATTTCTAGGCAAAGAAAGCAACCATTCTTTAGCTCTTCCTCTCAAGGAGAAAGGAAAAAGTTTCAGTTTTATAATATCCCCATCCATATCCTTATACTTTTGCATTTCACAAAGTTCAACAAAGTTATTAAGATGAGCAGCAGCATCATCAGTACTAACACCAGAAAATTGCTCTTTCATAACAAGATTTAATAGAGCAGGTTTAATTTCATAAAATTCTGCTGTAGAAGCAGGTGGAGCAATAGGAGTGCATATGAAATCATTGTTGTTCGTGCTAGTGAAGTCACACAACTTAGTGTTCTCAGGAGTACTCATTTTAGCAAAAATAAAAGCTAGGCCGAAATAATAAAAGTAAAACAAGTAACTAATTTTTTTGTGTTTTTGATATAAAGAAAGCAAACAAAATAAAAAAAAAATAAACTAAGCAAGACAAATAACAAAGTAAAGAGATTGGGTGTGAGAGCCTCCTCTTGCAGAAGCAATTCTGTTTTCCCCGGCAACGGCGCCAGAAAACGTGTTGGTGGCTCTAGGTCAATAGTGCCAGAAACAATGCTTGTACGTCACACGTCAGTTGGGAACCCCAAGAGGAAGGTATGATGAGTGCAGCAGTAAGTTTTCCCTCAGTATGAAACCAAGGTTTAATCAGACCAGTAGGAAAACGAGGTTTGCTTCGAAGGTGTTGGTGAAGGAGTGTAGTGCGGCGCAACACCAGGGATTCCGGTGCCAACATGGAACCTGCACAACAGAACCAAATTACTTTGCCCCAACTTAACAGTGAGGTTGTCAATCTCACCGGCTTGCTGAAAACAAAGGGTTAAACGTATCAAATGGAAAATGATGTTTGTTTGCATAAAACAGTAGAGAACAATGATTGCAGTAGATTGTATTTCAGATGTAAAAAATGGACCGGGGTCCACAGTTCACTAGTGGTGTCTCTCCAATAAGATAACTAACATGCTGGGTAAACAAATTACAGCTAGGCAATTGACAATTGATAAGTGCATATAACATGCATGTGTGAGCTGTGGGTCTACTATGAGATTCATTTGGGCATTACGACAAAGTACATAGACCGCTATCCAGCATGCATCTATGCCTAAATAGTCCACTTTCCGGTTAACATCCGTACCCCTTCCAGTATTAAGTTGCAAGCAACAGACAATTGCATTAAGTAATGTGCGTAATGTAAACAATACATTCATTCTTGAATAAAGCATTGCTGTTTTACCCCTAGTGGCAACAACACATCTACAACCTTAGAACTTGCTGTCACTATCCCAGGTTAAATAGAGGTTGAACCCAACTATCATGCATAAATACCCCCTCTTGGAGTTACAAGTATTCATGTGGCCAAGGATTCAACAAGTAACTGAGAGCATGCAAGATCACAAATGACATAGACATGATAAATAATATTCAGCTCCACATAGGTATCAATATAAGTCAGATCCCAGCAAACACAACATGTAGCATTACAATAAGATGATCTTGATCATGATAGGCAGCTCACAAGATCTAAACATGATGGCACAAGTGGAGAAGACAACCATCTAGCTACTGCTATGGACCCATAGTCCAAAGATGAACTACTCACGCATCACACTCCGGAGGCGGGCATGGTGATGTAGAGCCCTCCGGTGATGATTCCCCTCTCCGCAGGGTGCCGGGAAGAGCTTCAGAAACCCCCCGAGTTAGGGTTGACGACGACGGCGGCAGCGAATATGTTTTGGATGAAAGGCTCGGTGTTTAGGGTTTTCGCGTCTCGGGGAATAAAAGGCGAAGGAGCGATGTCGGCGGACCCCCGAGGGGCCCAAACCACCAGGTGGCGTGGCTGGGCCCTCTGCCGCGCCTGGGTGTTTTGGCCACCTCGTGGCTCTCCTTCGTCTCTACTTCGGACTCTGTGTACGTGCTGGAAAAATAGGGACTTGGTCTTTTGTTTCGTACAATTCCGAGAATATTTCCACAAGTAACTTTCTGAAACCAAAAATAGCAGAAAACAGGGAACTGGTACTGTGGCATCTTGTTAATAGGTTAGTCCCAGAAAATGCATAAAAGTGATACGAAGTGTATATAAAACATGTAGCAAAAGGTATAATATGAGCATGGAACAGCAGAAATTATGGATACGTTGGAGACGTATCAGCGGGACAGAGACGAGCGATAGCAAGGCAAAGAAGGGAATGGGAGCTAGGGTTACGGGTCGGGCAATTTTTCCGGTTTTGACCCAGCGATAAACGTGCTGGACCGTCGGATTCCATCCGACGGCCAGGATGCGATGCTGGGCAAGCCCTAGCTCGCCAGCAGGCCGTGGGCCGATTCCTAGCGTACGCGTCGCACGGGCGATAGATAGCGCGGCTGCTCAACCGGCCGCGGGCCGCGTATGCGTCGCGGCGGGCGGCAGAAAATTATCCGCCGCTCAGAAGGCCGTGGGCCGGGCTGCGAAAAAGAAGTTTTCTCTGTTATTTTTTTTTCAGAGCAGAGTTTTGATGAATTTTGTCCAGTTTTGATGGGTAAATTTCATATAGTTTTGAGTCCTATTCAAATTATCCAACGAAAGTTTTGTAGGAAACAGAAAAGTAAAAGTAATGCTTATGAAAAGTATAAAGTTAATGAATTTTTATTCATTTTCCGCTGCAAATAGTTAAAAGTAATTGCTTAAAAGCAATAAAGTGGTAATTAAATTTTTTAAAGATGTGATAAAGTGAATAGTAAAGGTAATTATGGTCCTGTTATTTTACGACCAACGTTGTTAATAACATAATCATGATTTGTTAATCGTTGAACAGTGCAATGTTTGTGAAATACAGATAATATTTTACAGTTTCTGCTGTAAAGTAAAAGGACTCTCCTCTAATTAAATTGGAACCAACGGGAAAATTTAATTAGAGAGGAGTAAAAAGATAAATACTTGTTTGACAGATTAATTATGGTATTTTTATTTTCTGACCAACGTTGATGATAGCAGTACTATAATTATATGAGTTCTATAGTCAAAGGGCTAGATCTCTGATATTTTTGCATGAAAGTGATCAATAATACTTGTTTAACAGATTAATTATGGTATTGTTATTTTCTGACCAACGTTGATGATAGCAGTACTATAATTATATGAGTTCTATAGTCAAAGGGCTAGATCTCTGATATTTTTGCATGAAAGTGATCAATTTTCAGAGAAAAGATAAAAGAACAAGAAATGCTCTTGAACTATAGAAATATGTATATTTCATGTTTCCGCTGAAATAGAGTTGATGATAATGTCATTTTCTAAACAGAGTTCTTTATTGCAATAGAAATATTATCATCATATTTGTTTATGAGTTTTATGCATTGATTTATTTCTGCCCAACGGTGATGTAGAATCAGTGTAGAAAGATGATGTTTCATTCTAATTCTGCCCAACGGTGATTTAGAATATAGAAGAAAGTTTTAAAGATTTAAGGTGCATATCTTTAACCAGACCAACGAAAGGTTATTTTTATGCTCATTATTGTTTATTATTATTGAATATTTTCTCAGACAAAGATTCTCATGTTTTCATTCGTGAAAGCAAAAGATGGGTACTTGTGACCCGAAAGATGACCAAGAAAGGTCATAAAGTGAGAGAGTATGTTCTCTCTAAAGAATGACTGCAAAAGAAAAAGAATTCTTGGATGTTAATCCAAGAATACAAATAGATCATCGAGAGTCTTGTTTGACAAATGTCTTTCATGTACTCTCCATGCAGAAAACAAATAGATCATTCAGAGTTTTTGTTTAACGAATTTCTTTCATGTACTCTATATGAAGAATTTTTTTAAACGAGCAACATGAATGCTTAATTTGACCAACGTTGGATTAAGCATGTGTATAAAAGAGTATTCAGACTTGTTTCTGAATTTGATGATTGAATATGCAGTCTAAAGAGCCAATTGTGCCAATTGTGGCATCTGTGTTTCTTAATTACCCGCATGACGGGAAAAGACGATAATAATACCCACGTGGTGGGAAAAGTCTGGGAAAATGCCCGCATGGCGGGAGAAAATTTTGACAAAGGACTGATCCTGTATGACAGGAAGAAGATGTGATGACTCATGTGTTTTATATCGACCGCACACCTTGTGTATCATAGTTATAAAGCACTTAATGAGTCAAAAGAGAATAAAGTTACAAATGAACCAAAGATAAGAATGTTATGCAAGTGTGACTTGCAAAAGTACCATTGAGAAAGTACTCTTGTGAGTTTTGAAAAGGGAATGAGGAAAAAGTACTCCCATACGTTAAAAGATAACTTCATATTGAATAAAGCAGATAATCAAAGTTTCGAAATTGTGGCAAAAAGTTTCTTGCCACATTTGAGGGGGAGATAGAGAATGTTACAGAATAAACTCCCCTATACTTCAGATAATGTGATGCATATTATGCATCTAAGTGATCTATGATGAATTGTGATCGTCTGGGGAGTACGACGGTCATAATAATGATACCCCTAAAGTAAAGAGATAGATTTATTCCTGGATATTTTACAGCTCCGAAAGGAGACTAAGGACGGTAATCAAAGTGCCATAAAGAAGACAGATTAACAGGTTAACAGAATAAACCCAAATAAAAAGGATTAAGGATACACCATTTTGGAGAAAATGGAGTAATCTGGGGGAGCATGGTATGAACATACCTAAGGCTCGAATAGATTTTATCTGGGGGAGCTTGTTGCTTTATAATAGAGATGAACAAGTAAACATGGATCTTGTGATTTAGGTCCTTGTAATAGCTATTGCCTTTGGCAATAGAAGACTACAGAATTAATTGCCTCTAGGCAATGACAGAACAACAACATCCCCATATGAGAAAAATAGATGACTATAAAGTATATATCAGAGAAATTTAAATGAAGGTTGATCCCACCTATTTACAGAGATTATAAGCAGCGCTCAATCGATTTTGACAAGTGCCTACTTGTCTTAATGATTAGAGACTATGTGAATCCCGACGATGTTTGGGACTCATAAGTAATTTCCAATGGAGCCAAAAAGTAGGCTATAAAGGGTCTACAACACCAAAGTGACTCCAAAGGAAATATGTAAAAAGCGATTTTAAATCGAAAGTTTTGCGCTAAGAGAATAAACAGATTATAATGATGATAATGGCACATAATGATCTGAGTTACATCAGATGAAAGTAAAGAACACAAGGGATCTTACGGAGTAGAGCAAGTCTCTGGAATCAGAAGTTATTTTGGATTAAAGAGAATGAGAGGACAATCGCTTTTCGACATACTTATAGAATGGGAAATTCATTCCCTAATCCTGTGTATGTGGATGATATCCTACTTGCTAGTGGTGATGTCAATCTACTACCGGTAGAGAAAAGAAGTTCTTGTCCTCAAAAGAGTATTCTCGGTAGAGCGTCTGTCGTTAAAAGTATCGAGATTTACTAAGAAAAGAAGAAAAGGGGTATTAGAAATATCGCATGGACATGCTGAGAAGAAGTCTCTAAAGCATGCACATCGAGAAAACCTATGCCTGTTCTTATTGTCAAGGGTAATGGAATTGGAAACTTTAGTGTTCCAAGAGATAACATAGAACGGATCAAATGGATATGGTACCATATGCTTCAGCTGTTGGAAACTCAATATTACCCTAACAGTTCATGTATCTGGGTTGTTTTGGCAATGTCCAATCCAGACATAGATCACTGGAATGGAATCAAAGATATCGGCCTCATGCTAAAAGAAATAGAGTGCTCTCAAAAGTTGTGAGTACAAAGATAGATCTATAAATGTGCTCCAAAAGGTTGTGAGTACAAAGAAAGAATTTGTGAAATGTATAGCGAGATCCACAATTGTCGCTAAATTTCACATTTGGAATTTTTGTGTGGAAAAGCTCCAGAAAATAAAAAGATTGACATCAGTGTGATGTAAAGACATGTTATAGCATGATACAAGGCCGAGGGACAGGCAAAATGGTTAAGGAAACCTGTACCCGGAATTGATAATGGTTGAAAATAGCAATAACCATTAAGTAATTCACTCCTAAGACAACGAGTCAAGTGTGGTGCCAAACACATTGACACAGAGTTATACGTTGTAAAGGAGAAAGTCCGGAATTATGTTGAAATGCTTGGAGCATAAGAGGAACAGATAAAAGAAACACTCAAGTGTTCGCAGATCTGCTAAAAGGCTTACCGCCCAGTGTGTTTTGGAGAACACATAGTCGACATGGGTTTATGGTATAGTCTATATTATTTCCGGACAATAAAGAGGCCCAAAAGTAACAGGATTTGTTTCAAAATAGAGACGTATATTGTAGCTGTCTGATTCTATCGGCAATTGAGCTGTGACGATGAAACATGCTCTATGTACTGATCCGTGATGAAACGAGTAAAGTACAAAGTATAAAGTTAAAAGTAAAAGTTGAGATCAAGGGGGAGAATGTTAGGTTGATCTCATCCGGTCGAACCCCAACGGGTCGATCGGTCCCCTTGACCGCGTCCTGATCGGGGACGCCCAACCCTCCTTGTTTGGTGGGCCCCTGTCGCCGCGCTATATAAAGAGGTGGGGGACCTGCAGCACGAGTCACGAGGTTCACCTGTGTGCCAGACCCCCACCGACACCCCTACCGATCTAGGGTTAGCGCGAGCCGAAGGGAAGTACCACCACCGCCGCCACTGCTACCCACTCCCATCGCCGGCCACCTCCACCTTGTCCGGCACTCCGGGTTCATCTCTAAAGGAAAAGGTGATCATCCTCCTCCCAATCTCTCTGTTCTACCCGTATGATCTAGACTAGTCGATCCAGAGGATTTAACACCATCATCAAGAGCATTATCATATATAACATTAGGGATCACATTTTTACTTTCTGCAATTGTCTTTTCTTGAGTCAAGGAGCTTGTTACTTAAAATTTATCAAAAGGAGATATTTCAATAGAATCATGACATTCAACAATATAGCATTTTTCCTCCTTATGTGGGCATGGAGGGTAATCATATAATGTAAGAGTTAAAGAGTTACTATCATTAGAAGGTAGATCCTCCTTTTGTTCTTCACTCTCCTCCTCTTTTTCATCCAATGAGATCACAGTTTTAGCAATTTCTTCTTCCATAGGTCCCTGAAAAGAAGCAAGTTGTTCTGGAGAATAAGTTTTCTCAAGAAATTTAGTGATATAAGGATTGTCATTGTAATATTCGAGGCAGTAACCAAGTATAGAAAAATTCTCAGATTTATAAGGAGAATCATCATCTTGAATATAACCAGCAATTTCATAAGCACCCTTAAAAACAACAAATTCTTCAGTTTGTTCAAGATTACCAAAGTCATAGTTTCCTTTAGCATAAGCAGCCAAGGTTTCATTATCATTATAATCACATTGGAAATGGAGGTGTTTATGCCTTCTACAACAAAAAGATTCATTAAAGCAGTAGGATTCATCAAATGTAGAACACAAGTTCTTAGCAAAATAATTCAATCTACTTATTTGTTCCCATAGATGTTTCCCTTTTTGAGACAAGCGGTATTCCTCATAATAAGTTTGATGTTACTCCGTGAACCCACCGTGCCAATAATATTTAGTATCAAAGAGAGAAGCCATTGATAGCAAGTAAACAACTAGACATAATAACAAACCGAAATAAACTAGATGCAAGAAACTAATTTTTTTTTGTTTTTGATTTTTAACAGCAAGCAAAACAAAACTAAAACAAGACAAAAAACAAAGTAAAGAGATTTGAACTGAGAGACTCCCCTTTCCAATAGCCTCCAAGTCCCCGGCAACTACGCCAGAAAATAGCTTGATGGCTACGTGTTGGTGAACCCCAAGAGGAAGGTTATGATGTAGACAGCAGAAGTTTTCCCTTGAATAATCTACCCAAGGTTATCAATCCAGTAGGACTTGATGGTCTATCGGAAGGTTGTTGATGTTGACTCCCCCTGGCGCTAGGGAGCTTGCACCAACGTGGAATCTGCACAGACACAAACCAGAACTTTGCCCAACACAAAACAGAGAGGTTGTCAATCTCTCCGGTCTTGAAGAAACAAAGAGTTAAACGTATGGTGTGAAAAACAGAAGGAAAAACAGCAAGTAACAGAAACAGATGATTGTAGCAGGTTGTGTAAACAGTATGAGGAAATTGGACCAGGGTCCACAGTTCACTAGTGGTGTCTCTCTCAGAACAGATAACTAGCATGTTGGGTAAACAAATTACAGCTGGGCAATTGACAAATAGAGAGGGCATAACAATGCAATACATGCCAAGATGTCTACTATGAAATCTAGTTGGGCATTACAACAAAGTACATAGACCGTTATTCCAACAGCATCTATGCCTAAATAATCCACCTTCAAGGCAGCATCCGCATCCCATTCAGTATTAAGTTGCTAACAACAGATTATTGCATGAAGTAAAGTGTGTAATGTAATCAATACAAGTGCCCTTGGACACTGCACCAATGTTTTATCCCTAGTAGCAACATCACATCTACCATCTTAGACCTTTCTGTCACTGATCCAGATATCTAGAGACTGAACCCACTATCGAGCATAAATACCCCCTCTTGGAGTCACAAGCATCTACTTGGCCAAAGCATCTACTAGCAACGGAGAGCATGCAAGATCAAGAGCACATAGATAAACAACTTGAATAAACATGGTATCAATATTCATCGGATCCCAGCAAACACAACATCTAGCATTACAATAAGATGATCTTGATCATGTTAGGCAGCTCACAAGATCTAAACCTGGAGGCACAAGGTAGAGAGACAACCATCTAGCTACTGCTATGGACCCGTAGTCCAGGGGTGGACTACTCACGCATCACTCCGGAGGTAGGCATGGTGATGTAGAGCCCTCCGGTGATGATCTCCCCTCCGGCAGGGTGCCGGGAAGAGCTTCAGAACTCCTCCGATCTGAGATTGACGATGACGGCCGCGACGGAACTTTTCTTGGAATATGATCGACCGTAATAGGGTTTTCGCGTCGCGGAGAATATATAGGCGAAGAGGCGGCGTCGGTGGCCGAGGGGGGCCACCACGCCATAGGGGGGTGCGGGCCCACCCTGGGCCGCGCCCTAGTGTGGCGTGGCCCCCTGGTGGGTCTGCTCCGACTCCCCTTTGGACTTCGTGATCTCCTCGTGATATTATTGACGATGTCTTTTGTTTCCTCCAATTCCGAGAATATTTCCTTAATAGATTTTCTGAAACCAAAAACAACAGAAAACAGGGAACTGGCACTGTGGTATCTTGTTAATGGGTTAGTCCCAGAAAATGAATAAAAATGATATGAAGTGTAACCAAAACATGTAGCAATTGATATAATAACAACATGGAACATCAAAAATTATAGATACGTTTGAGACGTATCAGTTGGTTACGAGGTGGGTCGGGGAAGACGCCGAGTTCGACGCCATGAGCAAGCGGAACAAGGCAAACCGATGCTCCGAGGGAACACACAGTGGAGGAAACCTCAACCACCACCGCTATAAGGAAAAGCTGGTATATATATACATGGAACGACCTGCATTTATTTTCCCGTCATGTTTCGACTTTGTACGCATAACATTTCTTTTCGCGATGCAGGAGGCCTATACCGGGGAGTCGAGAACTCACTTGCAATCATGGCAGAAGATGAAGCAGAAGAAGCTCGATCTATCGAAGCCTCAACCCTCGCTTCCCGAGTACTACGACAAGTCCAAGGAGGACTTGGAGAACTACTGCACGACGTTCAAGGCTATTCACCCAGAGGTGGATGACCCATTGAGCGAGGAGGTCGACGAGAATTTGGTGGTCCTATCGGGGCGCGAAAGGCCGCATGGTCGTAATTGCGTTCTTGAGAAGGTGGTCAAGCCTACCTCGAGCTTCACGTGTCTCTGAGCTACCCTCCCTGACGGCAGCCCCTTATCCCGCCTCGTCCACAGCCTCGTCCATCCAACTCCACTGATGTAAGTTTTTCACATTTTCATCCTCTTTTCGACATTCGATCCTGCATGGCTAAGTTGACGAGATTCATTATTTTCAAAATTGTAGCCTGATTTTGAGGCGGCCTATGCTGACGCTCATGCGGAATATAAGGCGGCCTATCAGGAGTGGATGCTGAGGAATGAGGCCTACGCCTCGTACCAAAAGTTGGTCAATGTTGTAAGTTTCAACCTTTATTTTTGCAAAATATGATAAGTCCCACTTCCCTAGTTTGAATCTCTATTTCTGCAACGTCTGACATCTAAACTATCTTTCAGTCGATCGTTGGTGGCGCTTATTACCACTGGAGAGCGGGCCCCCTCCTGTGCAGGAGCCTCCTCAGCCGGGGCCGCTGCCACTGTTTCCATCGAAGGACAAGTTCACTGTCACCTACTACTCATCGGCCCCGGTAAGTTCTTTGCCAAACCACTGGTTACCAGGTTCCTTTGTCTCGCAAGTTGCTAACTCTTACTCAAATATGTAGGGGTCGGGATGTTCGGAGAACCCACACTTTGGTCGTGCTTCTGCTAGAGACATGCCGGGTTCACGTGAGATCATGTCGTTTGATCCCGATGCTGGTCGTTCGTCTGCTGCTTCGCCAGGTTCGCGTGAGATCACACCGGTACATTCCGGTGGTCCTTCTCCTGGTGCTTCGCGTGCTTCGCCTTCTTCTGGTGATTCTACTACTGCATCGAGCCGTCGGTCGCCTTTTCTCACCTCGGGAGATATGGGGTACACCCCGTCACCGCCCTAGATGTAGGGCTTTCGGCCTCTAGACATTTAGCTTGATGTATCTACACTATGATGCAGCATTTTGCCTCTATGTGTGTATCTACACTATGATATAGCATTTTGCTTGATGATATTACTTGTGATCATGCTTGTGATGATATATATCCTATGTGTGATCTTTCTGTAATTTTTCATATTTTTTGCTGCCATTTTTCTGCAAAATGTGCTGCTGGAACAAATTTTAAATAAAATCTGGCAATTCTGCCAACCCTATGCCGACGGTAGTACCGTTGGCACAGCTTCCCCAGTGACCAAATGGTCAGGTACCGTCGGCATAGCTCCTTGCCCCCCAGTGACCGCAGTCCCAGGATCTCGCCACGTGTCCATCTGTGCCGATGGTAGTACCGTCGGCATAGGCCTGCCAGCGCCAGTGCCCGTCGTGGGCCCCACCTGACTTGCGCCGACGGCACATACGCCGACGGCCCGGCTATGGCCGTCGGCACAACCTACGCCGACGGTTTTTCTTTGCCGACGGCCGTCCGACCTATGCCTACAAGGACCTACGTAGGCTGTGCCGACGGCCTTCGGGCTTTTGCCGATGGCAAACGGCCGTCGGCGTAGAACCTCGTTCCTGTAGTGAAAGGTCTTTGAGGTTGTCGGTGTGCTGCTTGTGTTTCAGATCCTAGTGAACGAGTGAAAACTAAATGTGGAAGTGGGTCAAACTGAAGATAACTAGAGAGGCTCAAGCATTTGTTCACGTTGACATTGGTGAGTTACCTTTCCACAATCAACCATGAAACGAGTCATGGAGAATTTGCCCTTTTTCAGACTTCTCTCTTGGTACTTCAATTCTTAGGCATCACTCCTTTTCCTTGACGAGGAGATCCCATTTCTTTTTGTGCTCTTTGGGCGGTGGAGGATTCCTCGATAGATAGATAGATAGATAGATAGATAGATAGATAGATAGATAGATAGATAGATAGATAGACAGATCACCGTGATTTTTTTACGCTTGCATGAGTAGCAACTAAGAGCATCTTTCAATTTTGTGTGGACCAAGCACATTAAGATCGATTTCCATTTTATGCGTGAGTGTGTTGTTTCTGGGGCTCTTCATGCCAGGTTTATATCTTCCGATCGGCTGATATGTTCACCAAACAGGACTCTCGACAGACGTTTTAAGACCAATCTGAACCATGTTCATAGTAGAAGTTCAGATTGAGGGAGAGTGTTAAAATAGGTCTAGTGTGTGATGTATTTATACACGTATGTATGTAACATTGTTGATCATCTATACTACTATTAAAAGAGCAAACTTGTGTTGATACATTGAATCTGAGCCCTTCAATATTTGGCCAACGGTCCAGATCGCTCCAATGTTTGACAACTCAATACAAATCCACTTTTGCCCGTTTTACCCTCCCACCAAATCACATAATACTGCTAATGCCATCCGGTTCGTTTCTTTTGTTCTCCTCTCCCCGCGACCTCCGGGTGCAGCGCTCGACCTGGCGCCACTGCGAGGTGCTTGTGCCGCTGCGCAAGGTCATGTAGCTCCCGAACGCTCCTCCGCCAGCTTGGATGCCACCATGCCGCCGTAGCTGAAGCCGACTACGTCGCACCGCACTACACCGAGTCGGGCCAGCGCCGCAGCCACGCACCGCGACGTCCAGTCCCCGTCCCTTCCGCCGCCGCTACCCTTCCTCAAGACCTTCCTCAAGACGGAAGGAGGACCAGGATCTCTCAGCCTGGTCCTGACGCCAAACCACCATGCCGCGACCATCTCCCGTCGCGTGCCTCTGTCGCAGCCGAGCTCCGCAAGGCTACCGCTGGGGCGCCTAATCGTGGGCATCAAGTTCAGCATGAGGGTCTTGGTCGACGCCGAAGACATCCAGAGCGCACTTGCATTGCAGGTCTTCGCCGCCGTTTCTGTCCTTGAGTGCGTCAGGCCCGACCTGCCTAGCTTCCAACGTACACACGGCTATGGCGAAGAGGAGCACCGTGAGGCCGGTCGGAAGGGTGAGGAGGGGACGAGATTGTCGCCAGAGGAGGCGGTGCCTGGAAGAGAGGGAGTGGGAGCCTGGGAGGCGAGGGGAAGCCAGAAGATGGAACTGGTACCGGTCGGGGTCGGGAGGAGCAGAGGCGGGCGGCTATCCGGAGGCACTACATCGGCGCCGACACTCCCTGTCTCCCGCAAGAGATAAGGCAGGCGTACTGAAGATAAGTCAAAGCATGACCTACCTATCTGCCTGCGTGCACGTTGCACGACTAATATCTCTGTTCCTGCGTTGAGTCACAGGCTCACAGCTGAGTGCTTGCCACGAAGCTTGGGAGCATGCGCTGTCCTGCCTACGAAGAGGCAGAGAAGACGAACCTTTTTCTTCACCAAAAAGAAAGATCTTTTATTTAACATCTTCGTAACATTGCACGGGTTGTGCCACTGATAACGTGTTTAATTGAGAAGTGTACCCTCAACAAGAGATGATACAAACTATTTCAAAGTTCCCTAACTACAATAATATATTTAAAGGGTAGAAGTTTTTCTAAGTGTGTCTTGGTTTAGCACGGTAACATTTCAGACTGCTAACGGTTGCAAAAGGCTCTCCTAATATTGTGTTGTGTGCACTAGGCATTTGTCAATAGAGTTTAAAGACTTCTTAAATGATCTTTCCTTTTGTACAGCTTACTCCTATATGTTGTTTGCGATATTTGCAGACTTGCAATCGTGGAAGACTAATCTTCTATATCTAAATAGGAATGACCCACTACAAGGAATTCTCTCAACATGCAAGACATACACATCATCAAGCTTTTAATTGGTCCACATCATGTAGATCTAACCTCTAAGTCATCCAGGTCAGCAACAACTAATACTAATGATGCGTGTCAATTTCCAGCTACAAATTTCCTTACTAGAAAAAAATCCCCACGTCAGCCCCCTCCTATTGATCTTCCAAACAGCAACAAGAAACGAAGCGACGGGTGTCCTCTTCCTCTCCACTATGTTCTCACGATCTCCTAAAATCCTGGCCATTCTACTTCCTGTAACGGACACCACTCACGGGTAATTCTCTCTCTTCGGCAGCTGCATCACACCTTTAAATCCCCTACTTTAGAACCTGGACTGGAGAGCTGATGAGCGTCCCCAGCTTACTCTTCTTTCTTGTCTTCACATCACCAGGTCTGTTGTAATTGTTGCGTTGTGTAGGAGGGAAGAGGATCGATGGCAAGACTCAAGAGCACCGCCCTGTACCTCGATCTGGACAGTACAACCATCAGACGAGGTCTGACAGGTAAGGGGCTACAACCAGTCCAACGCTGATCCATCTTCGCATCTCACCATATCATGCTAGAGCCTCCAAATTGAATTCTATTTTCTTTCTCTGCATCCTTCGAGGTTTGAAACTCAAGATTGATCGAGAGGCAAGCGGAATAGCGTTGGAAAATAAGTAGAGCACCAGTCTGGTGGACCTGGGAGCACCGGAAGGATAAAGAAAAGGTGAAAGACACAGGAAGAGCAGCGGTCAAGGCAAGGGTGATAATTTTTTAATTGCATGTTCCCTACCTTTATTCTTTGTCTTCATATGTTTTACTGTTTCCAATAGTATGAGTTTCTCCTTTTCTTTTTACCAATATAGAGCATCCACTTCTTCGGTAAGCAAATGCTGTTTGACGTACACTCAATCTTGGTCAGTTCTCCTAATTTCCTAATTCAGTTATGTATTGGTCTTCTTTTTCCTTATAACTCCACAACATTATTTTACGATTTACATAGTATCCCTGTGCATTGCAGGTTGGAATAGGAAAAGTAAGAATGGTTGAGAAACGTATTGATCTCAACTAGGCATCTACGTATATACATCTTCAGTTTTCTATGTTTTTTCTAATTCCTTTTTTAAGTTGGTAATGACGCAACAGATTATCAGCTCTTTTCATTTGCACCCTACCAACATAATTTGTGTCATAGACTCATATGATATATGTAAACATTCTTAGTGTATAACAGGATCTTGGTTTTTGTTGTTATGCCAATGGAAAAACATTCGGTACTGCATTGACTCTACAATCAAGTGATAGACATGGACAGATGTGTTCCAAAAACTGCCACGTCCACAGCCCCGTCGTATCTCAAATTATTGATATAGTCGTCTTACTACGATAATCAATATTTGAAAACAATATGCTTCATGTCTATAATTCCCATTGTAAAGAAAAAATTCATGTTTATACATAATTTGAATTTTGATGCAGTTTTTTCGTATACAATATACCCGCTGCAACGCGCGGGGCATCATCTAGTTTAACATGTGCAGGTTACCACTCTTATTTTTATGTATTAGCGTGGTTATTTTAGTCGTTCGTATTTATTGTTTTGTCATGCTGTAACAGAATATAGTCTTAAAAAATTGTGGTATCATGTTCTTTCTGAACCAAATTTACAACATAAAAGTTCAACTCCACGATTGTCAACATAAAATTTACTTATAAATTGCCCATTTAATTGTGAAGACGTGCGTTGCACGTACATGGCAACTAGTTATATAAGGGAAAGATGTGGTGTGGCATTGCCCCACGAAAACCCTAAATATTTTAACTACCACCGTCGAGGTTGTCATTGAGCGTCATCACTATTCGTCGAGTTAGTGACTCAGACTTCATCTTATGCGGACCATCGCCCAAGCCCTCCGCAACAGACGCCGGAGCTCATGACGGCCTATGCCAAACAGTCGGCCACCCACGTCAACGAATGCACAGCTCCGACTCGAACGACGAAAAAGCGAAGAGCTTACGTAGAGCAGCTCTACTTGCAGTGCGAAAGAACTAGAAGTCCCCGCAACCGAACACATGTGTGTTTTCATATACGGATAATAAGAAAATAACATTGAACAATTTGGTCCGCGCACCTGTTTAGATAGATGCGCTGATGTTTTTGCCAGGGCTTTTTTATCTATTGTATTTTATTTTTGCCTACGATAAAGCATCCTATCTTCCGCAGAGATTTAGGCCAAACAAGCACCCGGCATGCAGCAGATAAGGGGAGCGAATGTGCAGCAGATAAGGGGAGCGAAACCAGTAATGCAGCTATAAATCGGTGAATGGCAAGAAATAGATAGGACATATGGCAGCCTGCCGTAGGGAGCCCAGCCACGAAAAGAGGTTCCAACTTTCCGGGAAACTCCAAGCGTTAACGGACATGGAGATTTGCCAAAAATACAAATCGGATGGAGGGTGGCACCGGCTGTAATGGATGCGGAGAACTCTACCCCGTCACCACAACTTTCCGTCCCGGAGAAGAAAGAAAGAAACTGGAAGCGACCGAGAATGATGGGCAGATCGCGTCATCTTCCAACAGGAAAACAGAGAATACCGTTTGCGGTACGAACCATTCTTGTTTTCTTTCGAGAGCGAAATGAATGAGTGAAATCTACGGCCGAAGGTGACGGGCGATTCACTTCACGCAGCAACTGTTAATATGGACACACGTTATGTGAGCGGCTGCGGAAGAATCTCGTACGTTCCCCTTGCTTGTCCGGCCGGATCCGTGGATCATCGATCTACCGAACGGTACCGTAAAGAATTTCGCCTTTCAGGAATTTCCCTTTTGGTTTCTTCAATTTTGAAAGAGGCGCGTTCACCATTTTCCTTTTCCAGAGTATATTGAGGCCAAGATCTCATAGCGAGAACTATCATCGTCGGTCACCACATGGGCGATGTTTGCTGCGGCACATCGCTCCTAGCCGCGTGCCTAGTGTTAACGTCTCTAAGCCGTATGCATCGATTGATGCAGAGGCATGGGCTTTCCCGTATTGAGAAAAAAGTGTTAATGTCTTAATAGTCACTGAGAGATCGCGTAATCTTCCAACAAGAGAGAAGAGGATACCGGTTACGGTACGAAAGATCGACCATATTCGCAATGCTATGTTCGTGTTTTCTTTCCAGAGCGAAATGAATGAGTGAAATCTACGACCGAAAGTGACGGGTGATTCACGTACGCAGCTGTTCATACGGACACCTGTTACGTCTGCGGCCGCGAGAAGATCCCGTACGTACGTTCCCCCTTGCTTGCCTGGATCCTTGATCATCGATCACCTGAAATGGTACCGTAGAGAATTTCGTCTTTTGGATTTCTCTTTCGGTTCCTTCAATTTTGAGAGAGGCGTTAACCATTTTCGCTTTTCAGAGTATATTGAGGCCGAGATCACGATGTAGGTGTAGCAAGAGCTATCATCGTCGGTCACCACGTGGACGATGTTTACCCCATGCAGCACATCGCTTCCAACCGGTCAACGAGAAGATTTAGGGACATGAAAATATATAGGCATTTTTATTGAAGAATAATGCATGCCTTATTGATTCTTTGCGGAAGAATCTGAATGATACATACACAAAGGACTTCACGATTTCGGCCTTTGCAGCAAAATGCACACACCTAAGAAGATACAAAGAAATATTAGGCCCGGTGAAAAGATCGTTGTCACAAGAGGAAAAAACATTTCTGAAGAAAAAAAATTCTCGTTTTGGAAGGGCGGACTGGGTTGCGTTGCGTCAAAGCCTTGGATACATCAAATGGATCGAGGCAAAAAAATACTAGTTTTGCCACTTTATTTTGATTTGCTTGTTTCATACATGTTATGAAAGTCGAGCTCATTTTAAGCCTTTTCGTAGAGTTGCTTTGTCCGTTTCTCATATCATGGTATTTTCAGCAGATTTAGTTTCTCTCGAAACAGGTTTTCGCCCCGCTTTATAAATAAAGCCACACTACTAATTTTAATAGTTGTTTAAAAAAATATTGTTCTTCTTGTCAACGCTCCTCCTCGACAGGAGCTAGGTCTTGGATGAGTTTTGGTAGACGGTTTCTTTCGGCGTGTGCATGAGGGGTTTCGTGTACCTCACTTTGTCTTCATGGAACTGGAGCTTTCAAGGAGGAGCGTTGGAGGTTACCATGATAGAGGACATTTCTTCGGTTGTGGCGGCTTGGTAGGCACAAGTTAGATATTTTTATCTCCTGCCGTGTTCACCGTTAGAGTTAGAATTCTCTTGCCCCTAACGCAGGTGGTTTTATGTTTGTCATGGGCCAACGATTTTTCCACCGTTCATCGCCGCACGGGCTTTGCCAGTGGCCATCTAAGGTGAAATTGGAGTTGCTGGCTCGGGGAGAAGTGATGACGACGACACTCAAGGGCAACCTCCAAGGTTGTCTTTTTCACGACCACGTGTCTGTTTCGTTTGGGTAGCCAGGCATCAGGGACAGTCGCCTAATTTTCCCTAACTAACGAGAAATGGGGCAAAAATATTCCCTCCCTTGTAAAAGAAAGTTTTATATATGTTCATTAACCGAAAACCACTTGTAGCTCCCAAGCTCAAGTGGTGTTGTTTAAAAAACTCACAATTTTTCATTTTTTTTAGGTCTCCAAAATTGATGCAAAATCAAAAAGTATATATGCATGTCTAGCGTGTAGGACCAAAATTGCATTGGATTTTTTTTCATATGTGGCATGCACAACAAAACAAATGTGTAGCTTACAATGGGTAGTTTTTTCCGAAATTTTAGAGGCACGATTTTGTATACCTTACAATATAGCGTATTATCTAGCAAGTATGTAGATAACATGCATATGTTTGCTAGTCGATTTTTAAGGACGGAGAGAAAAAAAGGCCTCCCGGTCGCTCGCGCTGGCGATCCTGGAGGCGACCGAAAGCCTAGCCAAAAGTTCCCGATCTAATCCTCTCAGACCGCTGCTGCTGCCGGCGCCGGCGGTGGCGGCGGCCCCCCGGCCGTCCGAGTGGCGGGAGTTGGTGGGCGCAACGCATCGGACCGGCTTCGCGCGGAGTTGGGACGAGGGGCGGTGCGGGGGGGGGGGGGGGGAGGGAGACGGCAAGCATGGCGGCGGCCCTGGGGTCAGAGGCGCACGAGGAGCAGTGGAGGTTGACCGGCGGCGAGGGGAGTTAGGCGGCGGCGCAGGCCGCATCTGGCCCAAATTGTGTCCAGACCACGGCCGTTGCTGACGTGCCCCTCGCCACATGGTGGAGCCTGCGTTGTGGCCTTGTGTGTACTCTGACTCGCCGGCGTCGCGGTCAAGTTGCGATCTGCCGGTTTTCCGGTGTGTCGGCGGCCAGGATGGCTGATTGCGTGGGGGCTCGGCCTGAATAATGGCAGTGGTCCTTGGTTTCTCTTGCGACAAGACGAAGATCTACTTGACGCCGGTCCTCCTTGATCTGGCCAGAGTGTCGGGTTCCAGAAGGCTCCGCCGACGGTCTCACATGGACGTTTATGCCTGAAGACTGCTGGATCCGATATGATTTGGTCGTGCCGGAGGGAGCGGCGCGAAGCTCTGTTTCTATTGCCATCATGAGCAAATCATGGTGAAGTCAGAGACGGAGAATGTCACGAAAGCCGAGATTGGAGGACTAGCAATGGTGATTGGAGCCTTTGCTGCGACGAGGAACTTGCTTGGAGTTTCAGGAATCGTAGCAGTGCTATGTAAGTGGGGGGCGACAACACAGGTGAAGTTCAGAGCCTTACCTTTCAGATTGAAAATCCAAGGTCTGGACTTAATTGGTTGTGCCTGGCAATGGCTTTGTTAAAGACATTGTTTTGAGAGCGGGGACTATCTTCAGGGTGAAAACCCATGATCTTCGATCGGGCGATGACGGCGTTTGTGCACTGTTTCTTTCTTGAAGGCGTCGCTTTTGGATAATTTGAACATCAGATGTTGTCTTGGTGGTGGCTGTGCTGCTGCTGGAAGGATTGTAACTCTGTAGCGGAACTTTTCATTTTTATTTATTTTTCTTATTGTTTTTTGGCTGTGTGTATCCGTAATACCCTAAATTATTACGTTGTTGTAGTGGCTGTGTGTAATTGGTATCTTCACGATATATACTCTTTATCTAAAAAGACCTCGAGAGTCAAATTAACACACTCTCTCTTTAGCTTGTTCAAATTAACACACACTATCTTTAGCTTGTTCATTTCTTGTGGGTGGGGTGGGGGCGTCGAGTCGCAGAGATGGTTTCAGGCTAAAAGTGGGACACTCCTCGATCATTGACAGATACCATCGAAATGTTGAACAACGGGGAAAGCTTGTGTCGTCGTGCTCGGACGTGCCCCGGCCGGCTGGTTGACGCACGCACAACGGAGAGCCACGTAACGAGGACGCACCACAAAGAAAATCTCTGTCCTTGTCAATCTACACATCGACCATTCAGACCCGGCATGCTCAGTCGTCCATTGCCTTGAAGAGGAGATAGGGAAAGAGGCAATAATTCGCGCGGCTTTTCTGTCGCCGGTCAGGCGACTTCTGGCGCAACCTCAAGGCCTGAAATACTATCACCACAAACCGACACATCATACTGATATATAATTTCATGAGTTCATATGTATTCGATCTGTCGACGCACAGTGAATAACTGACTTGATACTTTGAAAATGATCTCTCGTTGGCGCCTACTACCTGCGTACTACTAGGTCCCATGCGTTTGAATGTTCAATTTGAACAGGGGAATTAACAGTACGTTGAACCGGGCGGCGCCTCCCGCCCTAGATTGATGTCGATCTAGAAGAAGCTATGCAGAACACATTAGTTGAGAAGATAGTGCTGCTGGCAAGGTCACACGATCTTTGTTCCACAAGCTCACACTTAGATGTGGTCGGCGCAGGCCAGCCGGCTCGGACCAAAGAAAATGAAGCATGCATTATCACGCAGACGCTGATCGGTTGTTTCGCGGGCTTTCGGCCGATAGGTAGCTAGCTACTCCATTTGAGGTCGTCGGCAGCGGAGGATAAGCTCGAGCTCATTATACGAGTATCTGCCCTGCCGGCATATAAACATGTTCCTCGAACAGATTGTTTATTGAAATTCATAGTTCTGGGTGTATTAAGACAAAGTTTGGTGCACCATTACGGTCTTCCGCTGAATTGTACGTCTGATTAGCCGCTCTGGCTCTACCTTGGAAGCTGTGAATTGTGTGAACCTTTGTTCATTGGATGCAATGGAACATGGAGATTCGCTCCCATGTTTCTTAACAAAAAGAATCGTCTTCTGCAGATCATACCATCTTCCGTCGTCATCACAATATATAATGGCTTGCAGAGCCACAGCACTGTAGCGTGCTACAGTGTACCAGTGGCTACCGTAGCTACCGCGTTAATGTAACACGCTACAGTGCGTTTTTTTTCAAAAAAAAACCTTCGCATTCTCCGAAAATTATATATGAAATATATGCGCGCCGATTAGTAGGTTCCATTCCCGTGATCGGTTTCGAGTTTGGTCGAGTCTAGATCCTTAATTTTGGATCTAGATTCGCACAAACATTTGACAAATTTTGTCCAATTCGTCTCACTCGGTCATCTGTTTGAATTTTCATTTCACAAGTAGATGTATATCACCCTATATAAATCGTCCATCGGAATAAAACTTTCTGCAAAAAAGTCCCCGCACGCCACTTTTTGCAGAAAAGTCCTCGCGTTTTCCTAAAAATTATAAATCGGCCTCCCGACCAAAAAAATATAAATCGGCCCTCTGGAATAAAACTTTTTGGAAAAAAACACCGCTCGCCACTTTTTGCAGAAAAGCCCACGCGTTTTCAAAAAAAATATAAATCTGCCTCCCGGAATAAAAATGCGTGGTTTTTTTACGCAAAGTTCCACGCGTTCTCCAGATATTACAAACTAATTTCAGTAACATCACCACCAAATAACTTTTCCAACACTAATTTCATTAACATTATTTTTAACAGCATATATATTTCATATTGCACTGCAATATTATTTTCTCAATTTATTTCCCAAGTGAACTAATTCACCGATGAAAAATAACAGTAATATCGCAGAATTTTAGATTAATTTCCTACAAATTCGTAACTAATTCATTATCCACGGGAAAAATATGTTGAACATATAAAAAGGTTTTTAAAAATAAATCCTACTTATTTATACCGAATTCACGAATGGTCGGAAAAATTAACCATGTTTATTTGACATAACAAAGTTAAACAACTTTTAACATTTTTTTCCGAAAAAAAATTCGCATTCTCCGAAAATTATATACATGAAATATATGCGCGCCGACGAGTAGGTTCCATTCCCGTGATCGGTTTCGAGTTTGGTCGAGCCTAGCTCCTTAATTCCGGACATGCTACAGTGTAACAGTAGCTACAGTAGTACAATGTTACTGTAACACGCTACCGTGGCGTTTTGTTTCAGAAAAAAAACCTTCGCATTTTCCGAAAATTATATATATGAAATATATGCGCGCCGATTAGTAGGTTCCATTCCCGTAATCGGTTTCGAGTTTGGTCGAGTATAGCTCCTTAATTTTAGATCTAGATTCGCACAAACATTTGACAAATTTTGTCCAATTCGTCTCACTCGGTCATCCGTTTGAATTTTTATTTCACAAGTAGATGTATACCACCCTATATAAATCGGCCCTCGGAATAAAACTTTCTGCAAAAAAAATCCCCGCTCTGCAAAAAAGCCCTCACGTTTTCCTAAAAAAAATAGAAATCGTCCTCCCAGAATAAAAACGCGTGGTTCTTTTTCGCAAAGGTCCTTGCGTTCTCCAGATATTACAAACTAAATTCCGTAACATCACCACCAAATAACTTTTCCAAAACTAATTTTACTAACATTATTTTAGCGGCATATATATTTCATATTGCGCTGCAATATTATTTTCTCAATTTATTTTCCAAATGAACTAATTCACCGACGAAAAATAACAGTAATACCGCAGAATTTTAGATTAATTTCCAAAAAAAATCATAACTAATTCATTATCCACGGGAAAAATATGTTGAACATATCAAAATGTTTTTAAAAATAAATCCTACTTATTTATACCGAATTAACGAATGGTCGAAAAAATAAACCATGTTCATTTGACACAACAAAATTAAATAACTTTTAACCATACTTAAAATGCCAAAACTTCTCCCTAATTCACAATGTGTTTATTCTTTTGGAGAATTTTAACGTATATGAGTATTTCCACACTTCTACCAGTTACAAAATATTCAAATGTATATGACTATTTTCCATCCTTACAAAAATTACAGAAAATTAAAATGAACTACATCAATAAAACCACACGGGTGCGGCGTGCCGCCGCGCCATCTTACCTAGTCCAACAAGAAAACAGAGAGCAGGGTTACATGAAAGATGGATCCATCGGGATAGATATTTGAATTCTCTGCACGACCGAATAGTGACGCATGATCCAGACCCGCATCATACATCGTTGGTGAGCAAGGAGTATTCCAGATCTCAGCGAAAACTATGCATGGACCGTGGGCCAAACTGAAAGTGACTAGAAAGACTCAAGCATCTGTTCACGTTGACACTAGTGATCAGCTGCCTTTCCACGATCAACCACGAAATGAGGCCGTGGAGGATTTCGCCCTTTTTCAGACTTCTCTCTCGGTACTTCAATTCTTAGGCATCACTCCTTTTTCCATGATGAGGAGAGGAGATCCCATTTCCTTTCGCGATTCCTCCGTAGATTGATTGACAGATCGCCGTAATTTCTCGATGCTTGCACGAGCAGCAACAACAACTGTAATCGACCACGACACGTATACCTCATGAGTCCCGAGTTGATGAAATTGGCCGGACTGACCATTGCTAGCCCCGGCCCAGACCGTGCCAGCGACGCCATTTGCATTTGAAAACCAGATACTGTTAGATCCTGCTTAACTAACGCTGTTCGTACGGACCGCCGCAAGAATGTGCTGGGCTTGCAGATCTTCTCATGCGATCTCTGTACCCGCGTGATTTTCCTAACTTGTGTGTGCATCACAAAGCACGCGTGGCGTGCACATGCAGTACAGCGGCTTGAGATCGAGGGAGAAAGGATTCAAACCATATTTGTATATCCAAATGAAATGTGTGGACAGGCCGGGGAAGAACTCATCAGTAAGAATCTTTTACTCCCATACCATAATATAACATGTTTTAGTTATTCTAATACATATTAGATACAGAGCAAAATGAATGAATCTACACACTAAAATAAGCCTATATATATATATATGTATGGTCTATGCATTGGAATGAGGGAGTAGCTATTTGCACATCATCCACATAACTGCATAATTAGTACTAACTTTAGCGTACTGGCAGCCATATGCATCAATTTGATGCAGAGACGAGAGTTGTCCTCATTCCGGACAAAACTTCAGCGTATCGAAGATCGAGAGTTCAGTGCCATGGGTGCAACCTACTGGAGATGGCCGCACACCTTTATTCAACCGATTTGGTTGGCGGTTTAGAAATAGGTTCACTGTTGCATAAGGGCATCTTGTATCCGGTTTTCTATATAATGCATGGAGTCTGCACGCACTAGATTTATTTTTGTTTTGCGACTGAACTTTTGGTAACTTGGCAGTAAGAGCAGATGTGCATCAATCGATGAGAGGCGGGTGCTTTTGCCTCCTCTTGGAAAAAGTACGCTCAATTATAAAATGGCCGGTACAAGTATGTCAACTCCAAAGGGTGTCTCGTGAGTGGTGGAGACTCATCATAGAATTTCTACCACTCACTAAGTTTAGTGTCACGTTGCTAGTTAATGTATGGCAAGAGATGGAACCAAAGTTTTATTCCACTCAATCATGCATGATAAAGGTGGGACTAAAATTTGATCTTACACTGCTAGTTCAAAGTGAGTTGAAATTCCCTATACATGAGGGTCTTCTACAACTCACTAAGGCATGCTAAGAGGAGTTGCTCACGCGTGCTCCTCTGTCGTCAGCCTCCCACACTCGTGTCGTGTTTCGTGAACGAAACGAGCCAGGCTCAAACCCATGCACATTGCGCTTTATTTGTTGATCAGTAAAATAAATTATGTTTAATTTCTCCCACATCTTACCTAAACATCGCGGTGTTTAATTTCTCGTCATGTCTAATCTGAACAACGTTATATAGAATCAATCGTGAACCCTAACTATCACCACAAAATAAATCACATCTACCTTCTCGCCATGCACCAACCACTTCATCTCGTTGTGCGCATGACTTTTTAGGTAGCATACCTTCAGAATCCGGTCTCTTGTGATTATGCACCGGGAGTGAGGCTATAAGCCTTTTGAGGAGCATTTCGATGTGACTGCTCACGAGTTCATGAGAACGAGGCATAGCTGAGATGGCTAGGAGGTGCTGATACCTCCTTGCCCACGAGATCGTGGGTTCGAGTGCCAGCGTACGCTCTCTCAAGTGTACTCACCGATTTTTTTCTATTAAACTGCTTGGAGGGATGTCTAACCCCTCAAGTCGCATTTTTTTTACTGCTCACACGTTCATCTTTTTCGACTACGTCTGACTTTTCGATTTCATCGCGATGTCGGATGACACCGCAAGTCCGTTGTTGATGCTCTCGCCACCAAGGTGTGGTTACTCTTTACTGTTACGACGTTGGTCATATTATCGTGACTCACCTAGTACTGTTACATATGCCTTTAATGTGGATGTGCTAGGTTTATGCTATTATTATATGTCTAATTCGTATGCTAGTTAATCTTGAAAATTATTATGTCATAATTTATACTTACATATAAAATTGATACGAAAATTGCTAATTATGTTAACACAAATATGGAGGCAACCAAATGCCAAAACAAATTGAGAAGAATGGTCTGGCATGTGTCGTGCCTATACCTGGGCATGGGCAGCCTGGCCCGGATGGCCCGAAAATGTCGGGCCGGCCGGGCTCGGGCCTGGAAATCGGGCCCGATACATAGGTCGGGCCGGGCTCGGGCCTAGCAAAAACAGCAAATCAGGAAGGGTCGGGCCGGGCCTGTCGGGCTTTATCGGGCTTTGTCGGGCTCGGGCCGAGCTCGGGCCCGATTTCTGCAGTCCGACTGTCGGGCCTGGACTTTTCTGCATCGGGCTTTTTTAGGCCCGACCCGGCCCGGCCCGGCCGGCCCGAAAAATGCTCAGGTATAGTCGTGCCTCACTGCCTCGGGAAGAGGCTGGCTCATTGACACTCCAGCGAGCCAACCACAAAACTTCTCTGACTGCAGTGCCAATGATTCAGACTCGCGATGCCTAAAAAGTTGAAACGGGAGGCCAGGATCATATGGAAATCGCCTCAATTTACACTCCAGTTCACTTATTTGGTGGAGCAGCTGCGCCTGGATCAGCTAGTGCTCGTCCCGATCTTGAAGATGACACGCAGTGACGGCACAGGCAAACATCATTTTGCCTTGAAGATGACACAAAGTGGTGGGCATTTTTATCGCCGGCGGCCGGCCTGCGATTTTCGTCAAGACCTGAAGACCGGATCATCACAACCACAACACATAATATCCGGCTCTATATTCTATTGTTCGAAATAAAAGCGACACGATAGCGAAGGTGTTGGTTCTTCCCCACCAATGTTTCGTTCAGGAGAAGTTTACTTAGAACAAGACAAGCATTTTGGAATGCTTTGCTCATCCGCTTGGATTCAATCCAATTGTCAGAAGGTCCAGATAAGTTTCAATGCAATCTCACTAAGAACGGCAAATTCTCAGTTGATTCCATGTATAGGGCGCTTATTCTACCCGAAATTCCAGTCGATAGTTCTTTTAACAACAAACTTTGGAAGATGAAGATACCACTAAAAATTAAAGTGTTTGGGTGGTATTTACGTCGAGGAGTCATTCTCACCAAAGATAACCTTGCCAAACGCAATTGGCACGGAAGTAAAAAGTGTGTTTTTGTCAACACGACGAAACCATTACGCACTTATTCTTTCAGTGCGAGTTCGCTAGGTCTATATGGTCAGCCATCCAGATAGGTTCTACCTTACATCCACCTAGTTCTGTTGCTAACATTTTGGCAACTGGTTAAATGGGGTGGATCCTAGGTTCAAACTATTCAGTAGGGTGGGAGCGATTGCTATTATTTGGTCGCTATGGCTATGTAGAAATGACAAGGTTTTTAATGATAAAAATTCTTCTCTTATGCAGGTTATTTACCGGTGCACAGCGACGCTACGAGCATGGTCTCCCCTGCAGCGTGTGGAGCACCGACTTATTTTTGGAAGTGGCGTCGAGACTGGAGGCTGCGGCCAGTGAGTTATTTTCCCGGCATGGGTGGCAACATAGACTCCGGATAGATCTACCAGTTCCTTAGGCGGATCTACAATTTTCTCATTCTGATATGTAATTCGCCTTTTTTCTTTTGTGTTTCGACTTGGATGGTGGATTGGTGGCTGTGTGCATCTTAGCTATGCAGAGGCCGAGTGTAATGCTAAACTTTTTAAGTAATAAAATTCCTTTATCAAAAAAAAAATATCGCACGAATCAAGTGCAACGATTGATCGAAGTTACTCCCTTTTTTCCGACCCTTATTTTTTTGACAAACGATCACTAACGAATAAAAACACATACATTTCATGTGTAGATACATGCAAATTTGGAAAAAAGTTGAGACATTTTTTATGTATATGGAGGGAGTACGAAATTCAGTCGAGCTACATTCTGTCCCACGGGCCTATTTAGCCCCATGATACAATAGACTACATTCTGGCCCACGGCCTATTTAGTCAGTTTGGGTACGGAGCACTTACTAGGATTTTCAGTATTTGTAGAACACTGAACTAAAATCCTGGAAATTTACATGCCCTATCAAAAGTAGTGTCAGATAACAACGTGAGCGTTCAAGACTCGCCCCTTCAAGAAAAGATAACCAATGAACATCCATGATCCATCCCAGCATTCTTCGCAGAGCACCTTCGAGCAAGCTTCAAAAGAATGATAAGACAGAAAAATTGTCGGGGGGCTACCCCGGGTAGGGTCATGGTGTGGTATAAGCAAGGTCCCAGGTGTGGGCCAAGTTTACAGTAAAAGCCGACATACCTGGACCTCTGGAGTGACCTGGGTGTGGAGTTGGTGCATACCGACACAAGCAAACCGAGGTAACCCGGGCCAGAAGGGACCGAGGTACCATGCTGGTGCCAACCGGCATATGTCAACCGAGATAAGGGATCCGAGATAAGGATCCGAGACATCATAACCGACATACAAGTGTCGGTATCTTGTGTGTTTTCTTATGTGTAGGAAGGTTATTCAGGAAAGGGAATCCGGCATGTCAATGCTGGGTTATCCTTATGTCGGACAGAAGTCAATGCTCCTGTCACATCCCGTCTGGCACGGGAGCGTCTGGCACGGAAGCGCCTGACACGGGAGCGTGCAGAAGGAGCGAGGTGACAGGGCTCACCTAACCGCTGACCGCGGGACATCCGGGAAAAAGGCTACGAGATAGGCATGGGCGTGCCATGTCTTGTCTCTGGCAGAGGTACATTCTAGGCGTACCGTGGTGCTGCAGGAGATGGGCATGTCACGTCCTGTCTCTGACAGGAGTAACATCATGACATATCCTTGGCGTGGCTACAGTGCACCGGGAGGGGCACTTCCGTAACTCGGTTTAGCCTACATATAGGGCCTCACCCCGTCCTGCATGAGGGACGATGCCCTGAGACACATTCCCCCCCCCCCCCCCCCCCCCGTAGCTTCATCTCTTCCTTGTGTTTATCCCCATTGCTGGGATCATACAGCTCAAGGAGCAACCTTGTATTTGTGATACCTCGGTATAGAGAGAGAGGCAGCAGGAGTAGGGCTTTACCTCCTCACGAGGGCCCTGAACCTGGGTAGATCTCGGTGTGCTTGTGTGTTCTTCGTGTGTGCTTCTTAGCGCGCTAGCCCTCTCCCGATCCACTAGCGTCCATCGGCCCCACTCTTAGCCATCCTATGGCATCTGCCGTGATACCACCACGACAGTTGGCGCCCACCGTGGGGCCAGCAGCGGCGCTGGCTGGTGTGATATTTCGGACGGTTCCATCATCGACTCTGGCGAGCGCGTCGTCTGCGGGCTCATCTGCAAGCTCGGCTCGCTGAACTTCATCAACGACAATGTGGGATGCTTCGGCAGCAGCCGTTCCCGACGAACGGCTGCCTCATCAGATTCGGCACCTTCGTGACCTACGTCGCCACCGAGGTTGTCTGCAAGTTCACCGAGCAGGTGCTTGTGGCCGAGGATCCTCCTGCTGTATGTGCGACTCGCGGCCGGCGTAGCACTCGCCCCGGGAGTTTGCGCAGAGGTCATGATGACCGACACTGCGGGTGATGCCGGTAAAGGAGAACCCGACAAAGGAGATGCCGGTAATCCTGCCCCCAAGGTCACCAGATCGGCGAAAGTGCCGCTGGAGAGGAGGGAAAACCTCCGAGATCAGGCCGGTACATCCAATGTACCGGTTAGGCCGGTTCATCTTGAGGAGATAATCGAGAAACTGGATGTGCCGGTAGCTGGTGGTACAGATGCTGCCCAAGTGGAGGCAGAGTTGGAGGTACGGCGTCAGAACTTGCATCAGGAGGCTCTCGAGATGGCCGAGATGAAGAGAGAGTTCGGAATAACTCTCCGTGAGTATAACCAAGCACATGGTTTAACCCCGGTAGTTGCTCGCCCTAGTCGAGTAGAGGATGTGCGCAAGAGGGTAAAAACCTCAATGCCGAGATTGCTAGAGATGGTAGATCTAGTTCCAGCAAAACTCCTAGTAACTTATCGGTCGAAAAACCGAAGTATAGTTCCCCTGCTAAGACTCTTAGAGCTGCCGAGGCAGCAAGAGCCGAGTTGTCAGTCTTATCCGGAGAAGCTCTCCGTAGGCAGCAAGACCGAGTTAATGAGTTGGTAGCTGTGGCTACCCGGCAGAATGAGGCCTACTGCAAGGCTAACACAGTTGCAGGTGGATCCGAGATTGTTCACTCGGCTAGGGGAGCCAGTGGATCTAAGGGGCAAGTGATACCCGATGAGCAAGTCTTGATGCCTGCACAAAATAAACGGGATTAGGTTGAGACTCCAAGTGCAGAGTGTATAGTATAGTGGAAGACAGTTTTCCCCACGAGGGTGACTCGAGGGTTTAATATCGAACTCTCAGGGAATCTGCAGTGGTAGATTTATCTTCTTATCCTTCTTTTGGTTACCTAACAAAACAAAAGGTTAGATGTTTTGGTCCTCACCTGTGGTTGTCAAGCACAACGTGTAAGAATGATATCAGGATAATTATGCAATGCAAACAAGAAATAAATATGCAATGATGGTGGATGCAATGATAAATGATATTTTTGGGTTTTTAGATGATGTATGCAAGATGAAAAGTATTTTTGTATTTTCGGATTTAATGATGGCTGAAAATAGAAAAGTGGTATATGGTGTTGAAAAGGTGTCTCTTATGATTAAAAATGGACTGGGGTTCATGGTTTCACAAATGCACTCTCTCTTTATAAAGTTGTAGACAATGGAATACACAAAGTTAACATATGAGATTGCAACACAGGGTTTGATAACAAGTTATTTAGATATATGGGCATCACGTCCTAACATAGAGATCTTTTGGTTTATTAACCTCTCTTATACTCCACCAAGATGCGAACTAAATCATAACACCTCAGTAATTAAGATAACTCAGAGTATAGCATTAAGTATCATGACATGAAGTGAAAATAAGAACATGCTAGATCTAGTCATGGAGTAGTGGCAATGGTCACGCCCACATCCCCGGTAGCATGGTTTTTAGTTTATCCCTAGTGAGGTGACAAAGTAAGGTAAAGATACCAAAGTGGATCGCAGAACTTTCTCTCACGTTCACTGCACTAGCCACCCCCCGTTACTCCAACTAATGCACACGTTCCCCACACACGCTCTCATAAACATGCTTGATCAAAACAAGTAGACAAGAACGGGGTACATAATATGCATCTATACTCATAACTAAAACAAACATTGCAATCTCAAACATATATTAACTCATAAAGATCCACCACAAAGGTATTACAACGGTGACCGTAATCATGTTCAGCAGCTCATACGGTGCTAATTAGTGAAGCTCAAGAGAGGAGAGATACATAAGTTACTTCCACAAACCCATGGTCCAAAGGTGGACTACTCCCTCTTCATCATGGAGACGGTGGAGAAGTCGATGGAGAAGATGGAGACCACGCCGGCAGCGCCCCGCCGGAGTTTCCCCCCTCCAATCTGCAGCTCCTGGTCTCGTTTCGGTGTTTCTGTGTTTGTGCGGCGCTCCTTCCAGAGAACGACGGGGGACCTTTTATAGGCGTTTTTAGGTCAAGACGAAGGCGGTGGAGCGAAGATCGACGGCAACGGAGCCACGAGGCCGAACGGGTCGGTCCCACGCGGCCACAGTACCTGGCCGCGTGGGCCATGCTCGTTTGGCCCTCGGGCCTCCGTTTGCTCGCTTCCTTTTTCCGTAGTCCTTCTTCCTTCCAAATATTGACGCCCGTAAATTTCCAGGTGATTTCGTTGACGTTTGGGTCCCTGAAACATTAAAATACAAAACTAGGGTTTTCTGCCTGTGCAGGTTAATTCCAAATAAATAGGAAAACTATGAAGTATTCCCAAAATCATGATAAAACATTGATATAACCCTTATATGATGCAAATATGATTGGAATATAAGCAATTAAAGTGCAAAGTTCATGTATGCATTTTACATGCATCAGCAAGCTTCATCACCGCATGTCGGTGGAGATAGGGACCGAAGTGTAAACTCCGGTAAGAGCAAGCAGATACAGGTGTATGATCCGGCATGTGCCGGAAAACAGTTAGTTGGGCGGGGCAGTGCCGCCGGGGTAAGAGCAATCCCGGTCCGGGCGGTCCAGGTGCCGGAGTAGTTAACTCGGCTGGCCGAGGCTATCCACCTCGGTATCCGACACAAAATCTCGCCCAGCAGCAACAGCAAAATGTAGAGCATGTCCAGCAGCCACACGCTGTTGACCAGGTGGCTAACCATTATGATGATGGTTACTCGGCTATGGAAAATTCGGGTATCCGAGATATGAGGTGCACTGGGATCCCGGTTGGGAACTCGCCAGTTGTCACCAAATGATGCACGCTACAAGTTGGACAGGATTTATATGTCCGAGATGCTGGAAGAGCAAGGTCCACCTGGCCCGGCATGTTTTGGACCTCGGATCATGAGGGAGCCACCGGTGCGGCACTTTCAGTTGAACCGAGGTGCAAAGACATATGACGGCAGTACTAAGCCGGAGGACTGGCTGACAGATTATGTGTCGGCAGTGCATATCGCGGGAGGAAACCGCCGATGGGCGGTGAGGTATATCCCACAGATGTTGGAAGGGCCAGCCCGGATTTGGCTGAACAACCTGCGAGAGGGCAGCGTTGATTGCTGGCTGGACTTTGAAGAAGCATTTGTTAGCAACTTCTCCAGCACGTACAAGAGACCGAATCGTCCTCAGCAGCTTGCGATGTGCAAGCAGAGGGATAATGAAACTGACCGGGATTACTTAACCCGGTGGAGTACTATTCGCAATTCCTGTGAAGGAGTTGTGGAGGCGCAGGCCATATCTTGGTTTGCCCAGGGTGCCGACACGGCTCCATGCTCTGGCAGAAGTTGCAGAGGGAAATGCCGGCCACCCTGGCCGAGACAATCCGGATTGCGGATAGCTATGCACTGGGTGATCCGATGCAACCCTTGCTGAACTCGGGGAGCCGAGTAGAAGATACCCGGTGAATAACAGACCCGGGCCAGTCAGGCAGAACGATCGCCAGGACTTCGGAAACAAGAGGAGAGAGCCGGATTACCGGTATGGCTCAAACCAGGTTGCAGCGGTAAACCAAGACCAGCCAGATGCCGGCAATAGCCAGCGTCCGAAGTACAACGGCCCAGCATGGGGCCAGAATCAAGAAGGGAAGAGGCCATGGGGTGACCAGAAGCAGTCCTTAACTTATGAGGCTATGTTGGATGGGCCTTGCAGTTTCCACACCCAAGACATCCGCAGGCCTGCAAACCATACAACTCGGCAGTGCAGCTGGTATCAGCGCACAAGGGGGAAGGAGCCAGAGCCGGAGGAAATCAGGGGGCACCTCAGAGAATTCCGCCGAGGCAAAACTTGCCGCTTACCGGAGCAAATGCTATCCCGGTGATTCCGCCAGTTCCGAGGCAAGCAGATCCGAAACCTGTGAATCAGGTGAATGTCGGAGGGAACAACAACAACACTGGTCCCAGCAGGCAGGGAGAGTATCCCCAGGGAGATTACAGAGAAGCTCATCAGAGCTATGTGGTCTTTGTGACCGAGCCAACTGACAAGAAGAGCTTGCATCGGCGTGCACTGGAGGTGAACGCAGTTATGCCGGCAGTGCCGAAGTATTTGCACTGGTCCGAGCAAGAATCATTGGAGCAGAAGGGATCATCCCCGAGTTATGCCAACTCCGGGAGGTTATGCATTGGTGGTGGACCGACATTCTTTGGACCCACCATCAATGTTCGGTTCACCCGAGTTCTCATTGATAATGGGAGTGCTATCAATATCATGTACCGAGACACCATGGTGAAGATGGGTATCTCGGCAAATATGCTGCAGCCGAGTTCTACAACCTTTCATGGCATAGTGCCGGGTGTTTCATGTGCACCTATGGGCAAAATTTGGGTTGATGTGTTTGGCACCAAGGAAACTGCCGAACTGAGAGCATCCAGTTTGAGGTAGTGGACCTCGAAAGTCCATACCATGCTTTACTCGGCAGGCCTGCACTGTCCAAGTTCATGATATCAACCCATGTGGGTTACCTCAAGATGAAAATGCCGGTCCTAATGGCATCATCACTATCTCGGGTGATTACAAGCGTGCACTGGAGTGTGCCTCGGCTGGATCGTGCTTGCCGAGTCACTGATTATCGCTGCAGAGAAGAAGAAGATCCATGAAGTGGTGGCATTGGCTCAGTCCGCGCAACTCGGCATGCCGGGTATGGCTAACCCGGAGCAGAATGCAAATTTCGAGGTGCCCAAGGAGACCAAGAAGATCAATGTTGACCCGGCATGTCCGGACCACAACGTCATCATTGGTACCGGGTTAACGGAGAAATAGGAAGGCGAGCTCAGTCACTTCCTCCGTGAGAACCGGGATATCTTTGCATGGTCAAATCAGGACCTGCCAGGTGTTCCGAGGGAGTTGGCTGAGCACTCTTTGTTCGTCAGACCGGATATGAAACCGGTGAAGCAACCTATGCGACGTCTCTCGGATGAGAGGAGAAAGTGATAGGTGATGAACTGGCCAGATTACTTGCATCTGGTTTCATCATGGAGGTGCTGCACCCGGACTGGTTGTCTAACCCGGTCCTGGTGGAAAAGAAAAAAGATGACCCGAACGTGGCCATTGTGTGGCGTATGTGTATTGATTACACAAACTTGAACAAGGCATGTCCTAAGGATCCATTCCCGCTGCCTCGGATTGATCAAGTGATCGATTCCACAGCCGGGTGTGAGCTGTTATCCTTTGTAGATGCGTATTCTGGTTTTCACCAGATACCACTGAACCCTGCTGATCAAATGAAAACTGCTTTTATCACCCCGTATGGGGCTTATTGCTATCGTGTCATGACATTTGGTTTGAGAAATGCTGGTGCACTTACCAGAGATGTATGCAAAAATGCTTGCATGATCAAATAGGAAAAAATGTGCAGGTGTATGTCGATGACATTGTCATCAAGTCTAAGGAGAAATCCACTCTGATTGATGATCTCAGAAACATTTGAGAATCTAAGGAAATTCCGGATAAAACTTAACCCGGACAAATGTACTTTGGTGTGCCGGCAGGCAAGTTACTCGGTTTCCTCGTGTCGAGCCGAGGTATCGAGGTGAACCCGACAAAAATCCGTGCTATTGAAAGCATGAGGTTACCGACATGTCTCAAGGACGTGCAGAAATTCACGGATGTTTGGCATCCTTAAGTCGGTTTGTTAGCAGGTTGGGAGAAAAGGCATTGCCTTTGTATCAGCTCATGAAGAAAACACCCACTTCGTGTGGACCCCGCAAGCAGATGCGGCGTTCACCGAGTTAAAAAAGATGTTGGCAACTGCGCCGATACTGGCCTCACCATTACCCAAAGAGCCGATGTTGCTCTACATTGCAGCCACAAACCGGGTTGTGAGTGTCGTATTGGTAGTGGAGCGAGAAGAGATGGCAAAACTGTGCAAAGGCCAGTATATTACCTGAGCGAGGTGATCTCGTTGTCCAAGCAGAACTATCCTCACTACCAGAAGATGACATATGGTGTCTATCTGGCTGCTAAGAAGTTGAAACATTACTTCCAAGAGCATTCAATCACTGTGGTATGTGAGGCTCCTATCTCGGAGATCATTGGGTGTAAAGATGCAACTGGCCGAGTAGCCAAGTGGGCTATCGAGGTGTCCCCTTACACTCCTCACTATGAAAGAAGAGATGCCATTAAATCTCAGGCACTGCCGGATTTCTTGGTGGATTGGGCGAAATGCAATATGAGCCACCATTGCCTGACTCCAATTACTGGAGAATGCACTTTGATGGTTCCAGGACAAAATTGGTTTAGGTGCCGGGGTAGTCCTTACCTCGCCAAAGCATGATCAGCTGAGATATGTGTTGCAGATTCATTTTGCGGCATCTAACAATGTGGCCGAGTATGAGGCACTTGTTCATGGGCTAAATGTGGCCAAAGAAATTGGTATTCGCCGGATAGAATGTTCGGAGACTCGGATCTGGTGGTGCAGCAAGTCTCGGGAAATTGGGATGCTTTAGACGCCAACATGGCGTTGTATCGGTTTCATGTCCAGAAGATCTCGGGGTTCTTTGAAGGTTGCGAGCTCACGCATATACCTCGGGCTGAAAATGAAGCCGCCGATGTACTGTCCAAGCTAGGTTCATCCCGGGATCCAATTCCACCCGGCATAGCCTTGGAGCATTTGAGGAAGCCATCAATCAAACCATCGCCCGAGTCCGAGTCAATCTTTATCCCGGCGAAACCGGAGTCTGGTGCTGTTCCCATGGACGTCGATGTCGGATGCATTTGGGAGAACCCGGGGACTGGTTACTCATCTCGGAAGAAGCAATGTCGGTTGATCTCATGGAGGTGGATGATCCGGTCTTTCCTGTGCGTCCTGTGCCGGAGTGGGCACAACCAATAATGGCATTATGATGGACGGGAGTTTGCCAAGTAATGAAGTTGAGGCTAGGCAAGTGCAAAGAAGATCCAAGGCATACACCATCATCAACCAGGAGTTATACAAGAGAAGTGTGACCGAGGTACTGCAGCGCTGTGTCGAGCCGCAGGAAGGGCAAGAGATGCTCCTGGAGATTCATCAGGGAGTGTGGTCATCATGCTTCATCAAGAGCCTTGGTGGCTAAGGTATTCCGGCATGGGTTTTATTGGCCCAGTGCTTTGAACCAGGCAGAAGATATCGTCCGAAAGTGTGAGGGATGTCAGAGGTTTGCTAAAAGATCCACCTGCCAGCCTCGGCACTCAAGACAATTCCAATCACTTGGCCCTTTGCAGTTTGGTGTTGGATATGGTGGGAGAGTTCAGGCCAGCCCGAGGTAACATGACTCATATGCTGGTGATGGTGGACAAGTTCACCAAATGGATCGAGGTGAAGCCAATCAGGAAGTGTGATGGTCACACAGCTGTGTCCTTTTTGAAGGACATCATTTTGAGATATGGTTACCCCCATAGCATTATCTCGGATAATGGCACAAACTTTGCTGTGGGAGTTTGCTCGGTTCTGTGCGGAAAAAAGAATTCGGTTGGACATAGCCTCGGTGGCACACCCGAGGCAAATGGGCAAGTGGAAAGAGCAAATGCATTGGTGTTAGCCGGTATCAAAGCCCGGTTGATTGAACCACTGTTGCGAACTCCGGGATGTGGATAGAGGAGATACCAGCAGTGTTGTGGGGTCTAAGGACCACACCAATCGTTCAACTGGCTATACGCCATTTTTTCTGGTCTATGGAGCAGAAGCGGTCCTGCCGACCGACATGGAATATGACTCGCCGAGAGTGGCGCTGTACACTGAAACCGAGGCAAAAGAAGCTCGGGAAAATGATGTTGATTTGCTCGAAGAAGCACGAGAACTGACCTTATCTCGGTCAGCTATATATCAGCAAAATCTCCGACGCTATCATAGCCGGAAGATCAGCCCTCGGGTATTCCGAGAGGGAGATTTGGTGTTGAGGCTAGTGCAACGCAAAGCAGGCCGACACAAGTTGTCACCTCCATGGGAGGGACCATTCATTGTGAGCAAGGCTCTGCACAATGATTCATACTATCTTATAGATGCGCAGGCACCGAGGAAAAATGTGATGGACAAATCCGGAGAGGAGACCAAAAGACCCTGGAATGTAGCTCTACTCCGCCCCTTTTACTCATAAGGGCGCAGTGTATGTATCTCGGTTTTCCTTTGAATAAAATGCCGGCACTCCGAAAAGAAACTCGGGGACTGCCTTTGTCTATATGCTTGTGTTTTATCTCGGTTTTTTCTGTGTTGTTCATATGTCGGATGATTTTGAGACCTCGTTTCAAAGTTCAAGTAATGTATGCTATTTTGTATCTTGTGACTCGACTGACGAACGCCGAAATGGCAGTCAAGAGCAGAGGTTATGGTATATGGTAAACATGAAAATGGACTCGGGGACTCGGTCCTAAAAAGATCCGACATATGTCGTTTACTAACCCGGTTTTTTCTTTCCTTTTCCTTGTGTCGGATGACTCTAAACCTTACCTCAAAATTTACAAGTATTGTGTGCTATAATGATTGATCTTGTGACTCGACTGTCGAACGCCTAAATGGTAGACAAGAGCAGAGATTACTAAGTATAGTAAACAAGAAAGTAAACTCGGGGACTTGGTGCAAAGTGATCCGGCATTGAGCCTGTCTTGTTGAAACTAATATGATAAAAGTAGCACGGATAAAAGTAGCACTGCGAGATACTTAAAAGTATATTTACATCTGCACCCGGCATTCCGGGGATTTAATGGTTCAGTTTCTGATAAGCTTAGGCAGCTGCCTCGGAGGAGCTCGGAGCAGTTGGAGCGGTGCGAGGCTCAGGAGCAGTCTCGGCGGCAGAAGAAGCTTCGGTTGTTGGAGCAACCTCGGGTGTTGGAGTGGCTGCCGAGGCACCGGCAGTGTCGGATACCGGCTTCTCAGAAGTGTCGGTCGCGGTCGACTTGGCAGTGTCGGTCGCGGTCGGCTTAGCGATGTCGGTTGCTCCAGCAGCAGTGTCGGTGGCTCCGGCACTGGTAGTGTCGGGAGCTTCGACCTCATCTCCTCATCAACATCTTCCTCGTCTTCACCCTCTTCATCATCCTCGTCATCTTCTTCATCATCCGAGTAGGCGGGACCAGGAATGAAGTGTCGGGTGGGAGCATAGCTGGCCATGAAGGTGGCTGCCTCCTTGCGGCTCGCGATGAGTGTCGGATCTGAGGTCCATGTGGAGCCTTGGCGCAGGGAGCGCACGACATTGAGGTTGATGGCCTCATACCAGGAGAGCAAAAGGTCAGGCTTGATCAGCTCCGACGCGAGCTGCAGAGGATCTCCACTCTCGGACCCTGGCCTCGGCCCCCGACAGACACTTGGACAATTCTTCAATGCTGCCGGAGTCTGAGATCCTGGCCATAAGGCTCGGTAAGCTCGGATGCCAGCATCAAGAAGATCCATGCCAATGGCCTTCAGAGGAGAAATGCGAGCGTTCAGAGCGGTCAGGTGATCTTCAATATCCCATTCCTCCGGGATTGGGCCAGCCTCGGCTCTTTTTGCTCGTGCCTTGCGGACAGTGTTGATTGCAGCGGCCTTGGAGTGGGAGAAGTGATCTGAAGATAGAAAAGCTATCACCGAATTGAGTTATATACCGGCATATACTTAATGTCGGTACAAGCAATGGAAACAAAAAGAAAGGATAAAAGAAACTTACTGTCCATCTCCTTGTTAAGCCGGGTGAGCTCGCGGAGCCAGATGTCGGATTTTGCCTTGAGGGCATCCAGTTCTCCTTGAGCCGAGGTAGCGCGAACCTCGGTCGCCTCGAGGGTTTCCTTGTGCTTCTGCGCAGCTTCCTCCCTTGCATCAGGGCCTTCTCAATGCCGGTTTCTCGCCCTGGACCCGAGCAAGTTCCTCCTGGAGCCGAGACACTTTGTGTCGTTCCTTCTGGAGGGCAGTGGCGTGCGCGGCTTCCTTGTTCTTCAGCGTCTCCTGAAGCTGCTTGTGGGACCTCTTGAGTTTGTTATGGTCCAGAAGCAGCTTCTGAAATACTGTGGTCCGGGCGTTGGTGCAATCCTGAAAAGAGCAAAGGGTTAGTATGATTTTTTGAAGATTCATGCCGAGTAAATGATGTCGGATTTTTTGAAGATTCGTGCGAGTAAAACTCGACAAGAATCTCGGGGACTGGATGTTGGTTTTTGAAGATCCTGAATGTCGGATTTTTTGAAAATCCGGAATGTCGGATTTTTTGAGTTTAATAGAGAAATTTTGTGAAGATTCGCGCCGAGTGATCTTTACTCGGCGAGCGAGGTCACTCAACCCGAATCTCGGGGACTGGGGATTATATATTTTATCATCTATTGCAAAGGAAAGAAAGGTCTGGCTGAGGAAAAATACCTCGGCAAGCTTGCTGGCTCGAAGGGTCGAGAGTTGCAAGTTGTGCATGGCCTGAGCAAGCACACTGGTCCAGCTGGATGTTGGGTGACCGGGTTCGCAGAGGAGACCTCGCTAGTGTCGGCGGCATTCCAGTCCATGTGGTACTGCTTCTCCGAGCCTAAGCTATGTCCGCTTTGAGTTCGGAGCTGAGGAAAAACCCAGCTGCCAGTGGTAACTCGGGAGACGGAGGTGGTGAGAGCTTGGTGCTCCGGTGTAGTGGTTGGAGTCAACACCACTTGTTTCTCCGGATTGACAAGTTGTTTCCCGGTGGCCACTTGGCTCTGCGCCGGCTTGGCAGTGGAGTAGCTTTCCGAGTTACTAACTCGGTGGACTTGGGTGGACTTCGGCCGTGGCGGCTGTTTTTGTTGCTGCTGTTGCTGTTGCTGCTTTCCTGTTTTGTTTTTGTTGTTGTTCCGTTGCTGCTGTTGCTGTTGGTGGTTGCTGTTGTGCGGCTGTTGTTGTTGTGGTGGTGGTTGCTGTGGGCCCGAGGTCACCGAAGTGTCGGCCCGCGGAATGTCGGAGTCCGCGGTGGGGGCACCGGAGCCAACATCTTCGTCGAGGACCACGACCTCGGGAATGACGGATGAAGTGGCGGGTACCCCGGATTCAGTGACCGAGGTTCGGCTGCACTCGGAAGGGGTGAGCGCATGGAGGAGGCACTCTGGTTAATTTCAAGGGCGGCACTGCATCAAGCAAGAAAAAGTGTTATTTCGGGGAATGATTATCCCGGGAGAAGGAAAAAAGGAAGCGAGCTTGTGTCGGCAAAGAATATCTTACCCTTGAGTAACTGGCGGTGTCTTCTTGGCCTTCTTCAGCTTAACCGCTCCTCTCTTCTGCCGCTTCGCCTTCGGTGCTGCTGGATCTGAGGATGTGGAGGTCCCGGTTTTCGAGGTACCGGTCTCTGCACGCTTGCGAGATCCCACTTGTTTGCCCGAGGTAGCAGGGCGTGCACTCGGAGCAGGGCCGCCGGGTTAGCTGATGTCGAGGATACTGGGTGAGCATATGCGATGGACGAGCATCAATTATCTCTAACACTTCGCAATCATCATCGTCCGACCAATCTCGGATGGAGGCTCGGGCTCGAGGCTTACCCGAGGTAGGGACGCCCGCAGCCGGAATCGGCAGCTGATCCTCATCATCCGGGTCTTCTACCTCGGCGACGGCCGGGGCAGGGATATCTTGGCCCCATTTGGTGGAGGGATCCTCTCCATCTTCAGTCTTTTGCCGGGCAAACCTCTGCAAGCCAGAAGCAGTAAAACCGAGTTACTTTATGTGGCGCCCTGACCCGACTACTATACAGTGACGCTGTGTGTCACCGGTTAAGCGATACAAATGGAGGTTACGGGTTTACCAATCCCCGGCAAAACCTTTGGCAGACGTTGCTGGGTACACCACACACCAACAACGCAACACCCCGAGTGATGCCTTAACACGGGCACAACCCTCAATGCATAATAGAGAGATCAAGACTTGTGGAACAACTGGCACATCACAGACTCTACGACACAAAGCATTATAGTTCAACTCTTATAATAGAGAAAGATGGCAAATATTACAACCAGAGGTCACAGACCCAACAGTACATCAGGCGGAAGCGAAATAAGTTGTTCTAAACAACAAGATCCAAATATGGCCTGAGAGGCCTATAGATAAACATCCAGCGCCAGCTGTTCCGGGATGTCCCAGGCTGCCACCTGGGAACCCCAGACTACTCGTCGACGTCCACAAAGAACCCACCTTCGAGGTCGGTGAAGTCCTCTCCTGAAATAAGCAAACGACGTTGAGTTCGACGAACTCGCAAGATTAAGAGCTAATATATGCTCGATGATTGGCTTTCAAGGTTGTATGGCTGTTTTGCATAAAGCTGTTTTATTTATAAAAACACAACTCAATGGCATCGACTAATCAGAATATTTTTAAAGAGGTAAGAAGTAAACTCTTTTCTTCTGATCATCTTCAACAACAACCACCATCAATCACTTCACCTGTCTACAAAGGCACCTCCCCGAATCACCCTCGAGGAAGTCAACCTTGCATTCTTGTTAGTACCTTTAGTACCCAGGTTTTAATCATTCCGTTCAAGTTATTCTATGGTCCCTGAATCCGGCACCAAGTCGTCCTTAACCGTGGACACGGCTTTCCGAAAAGATTTACCTGCAGGGGTGTACAATGTTTGCCACGCGTACCGTCCGGCCCATTGCCTACGTATTAGCTCTCTTCCATGGAAAGCCGGTGGGTGGGAGCGGCGTCGACTTCTCCCTCGTTAAGGACTTTCCAGGATCATCAGTGGCGGTAGGACTGCCGGTTCACAGCACCCCGCCCCACAGCCACTTACTTTCCTAATACCACAACCCTCATCTCAGTTCATACCACCATCACCACGAACGCGCAAATGGAAGCCCGAACTAGAGGACCCTGGCTAGCCCCGCCCGAGTTATTTAGTCTATGAGGGTTCCTGCCATTGCATAGGCCTCACGCATGGGTGCACGCTCGGTCTTGGCTCGAAGGGGAGAACTCGCACTTAGGCGGCGAGAACGAGACAACCCACCACATTCCATGTGGCCTCTCATCCCGCCTTTAAACAGTTATCATATGTCACCACCATTTTCCACCATCCTCCGAACATTCCACCACAGTTCCAACAATAACATAACCACCGGACGACTAAGCATTTCACTAAGCATGGCTAAGCATAAACATAGCGGATATAATTAACTCAGGCCAACACAACAATCTTATGGATATTAGGAGGGAACAGGTAATGGCATCGGAAAACATAATGCATCTACTAGGATACTCTAATCCAACCAAATTGACATCTGGAATCGCATGCAATATTATAGTGGAGAAAATATCTGCGGAAAACATGGAGGAGACATGCTCAGAGGGGGGGATTACGCTTGCCTTGTTCAACGGGCTGGTAATACGGGTCGTCAGGGTATTGTGGAGAAACCCCGACTGCTTGATCTATCGATGCATAAAAACACCGGAAGAACACAATCAAATACCACACCATATATAACAAGTGCAATGCACAATCACATGATGGCATGACATTTTAATGTACTGGATTTACTATAACCACATCTAGCAATTTTAAATGGTGTGCAAAATAATTATTTCGACAATCGAAAATAAAGCCCCATGTTTAACTTAATGATTTTCCCTAACTTCTGAAAGTGCAGTATTACTAATGTGTTCAGATATGCATGCAAATGATGTCACTGGACAGTGCATATTAAATGTCATTTTGATATATTAAACACCATTTTCTGATTAACCAATAACAAGTTATTGCATTTCCAAACTTTGATTTAATGCTGCCATTTTAGCAAATCATTTTAAACAACACTAAAACTAATTATCCCTGTTTGGAAAAGTGGGGAAACATGAAGTATATTTAGTGCTGAACATTTTGATAGGTCACACATAATTTTCGGATCATTATTTAGTAAGTTATTGATTTTCCAAAATCATTTCTTTTTTGCCATTTTCATTATTTTAATATAACAGCAATTAAACTAATTTAATTGGATGTGTGAGTTATGCCAAGAGACACACTTTATTTTTCTGAACATTTTGGTATGTTATTTCTAATTTCTGGAGAAAGATTCAAAAAGTTATGGATTTTACAAGTTTACACAAATTTCTGCACTTTTATTAATTTCCAGGAATCTTTGCTAAAACTTCTCTCACCGGACGTTTCCTACCCGCAGTCACTGACCTGTGGGTCCCATGCCAGCGTGGCGCTGACGGGGCAAGACTGCTGGGGTGGGTACGTCCTGCGGCTGACAGCCGGGACCCACCTGTCGGTACGGTGGAGGAAAATAACCCCAAAAAGGGTGCGCCGGCTTGTAAAATCCATAACTTTTTGAATCTTTCTTATTGTAAGAAAGATTCAAAAAGTTATGGATTTTACAAGTTTACACAAATTTCTGCACTTTTATTAATTTCCAGGAATCTTTGCTAAAACTTCTCTCACCGGACGTTTCCTACCCGCAGTCACTGACCTGTGGGGTCCCATGCCAGCGTGGCGCTGACGGGGCAAGACTGCTGGGGTGGGTACGTCCTGCGGCTGACAGCCGGGACCCACCTGTCGGTGCGGTGGAGGAAAATAACCCCAAAAAGGGTGCGCCGGCCGGGGGCTCGAACCCGCGACCTCGCGCGCGTGGGCGAGTGGCGCTGCCACTGGGGTGGATGCGTGCTTGTGTTAGAGTACAGATCCGCTTTCTTTTATCGTGTTACACTCTACTGCTAACTAACGAAACTGACGAAACTGAAACTGCAGCCGGAGCGTACACGCACGCGGTGAGCAGCGGCGGCCGGCGACGAGCTGGAATCAACACGGTGATCTACGGGGAGTGGAGGAAGGAGAGGATGTCTAAGAGCATGGCGTTCTCACCCTCGACGCGCGTGTACGGTCCGTTGGTGCAGAGGTGGACAGAGACAGCGGCAATCGAGCTCGGAGTGCGACGGCCGGAGAGGAAGAAGAAGACGTAGAACTCGCGAACGGAGGCGCCCAGCTCGATTCCTTCGGCGTGGAGGGAGAGGACGGCGCGGCTCAGCTTTGCCCCTCTTCGATCTGCTTTGGGTGGTCTAAAACGGCGGCGCGGCGCGACGGCAAGCTCGGCTTGGTTCGGCCATGGTGGGGAGAAAAGAAGAGGAAGAAATATCTGGGACAGGGGAGCAGAGGAGCGGGTGGTGCTTTCTTAACTCCTCGCAGGGGAGAGGAGAGGGGGGGGGGGTCCGGGCGGCGACACGGGAGCGAGGAAACACGGAGGCATGGCGCCATGCCGTGCGTGCTGCAGCTACAGGAAGAAGTCGCCACTTTGCAAAAAGCCCTCTGCCTTTCTCTCATTTCCGTTTCTTTATTTTCCTTCTAGAACTAGTAGCCTTTTAGGGATTTTATTGAGGCATTAAAACATTTAGAAAAATATGAAAATATTCATGTAGCCTCCTCATAACATGTAGAAGCTCCACAAAAATTAGTGTTGCAAAATAAAAAGTTTTGAGCAACATTTGTTCATAGTGATTGTTTATGGCATTTTTGGGAAAACCAAAATGAATTTACTTTTGAATTTTGAACCAGTGCAAAGTATTAAATCTTGAACCCTTGGAACTTCCTTGACAAATATGATTTGCATTTGTATTTGGGTTTGCCAAAGCAAGCACATTTGGACTTGCAAGGATTGAATTTAATTTGTGACATTGCTCCCATTTGTCATAATTTGTTTTCCTCACTTGATTTCAACTTGAGCAATAAAACAAATGATGCCATGATGCATGTATAAGAAGCAAAAGTGAAAATTTGGATCAAATTTTACAGTACCAAGAGTGGGGTTGTTACACTTTATGAGCTGAGTATAGGGCCGACATAAGGGTTATCTCGGCAGAAACAAGTATGTCGGTATAAGTTACAAGGTTACTTACTTGCTCCGGAAGCCGAGTTCTGTCATGAGGTTCTAGACCCCATTCCCATTCCTCGGTCATCATCGTGCGGGCAATTGCCTTGACACGTCTTCTGACTCGGCTTGGGTCAGCTCGTGGGTGCTGATCCGAGTTGGATCATACTTGCCACTCATGTGGCAAATCTTGTGAACCCGGTCTTGGAGGGGTGAGACTCGGCGGCTGATAAAAGTCCTCAGGAGATCGTCGCTCGTTAAGCCTGCTCCCACAAGCTTCTCGACGATCTTGTGAATCTGGTTGATCTCGAGGTTCAGGTCCTTCGGATTGAGGGACCAGTTAAACTGTTCAGAAGGGGTGGCGATGTGAATATCGGCAGGTTCAGAAGGTCGACATTGTCTGGGCTGTCTGGGTTCTTCACGTAGAAGAACGTGCGCTGGCCATTTCCGGCATGACTCCAGGCCTTGAATCCGAGGCAAGATGGAACCTCTCCAAGGTATAATGGTAGCGGCTCCGCACGGGGTCATCTCCTTGGGGAAGTTCTTGTTTTCCGGATCCAGGACACTTTGCTTCCGGAGTTGGAAGTACTTGGCCCAGAGCTCAACGGTGGGCCAGAGTCCGAGGTATCCCTCGGAGAAAGAAACGCACGCAGAGAGCGTGGTAATGGCATTGGCTGGAAGGTGATGAGGTTGAAGCCGGAACCGATCCAAGAAAGATCGGAAGAACTCGCTCGCCGGGAGTCCAAAGCCGCGCTCGAAATGCGCGACGAAGACCACGCGTTCACCGGATTTCAACTTCGGCTCGGCCTCTGTGCCGGGAACCCGGCATATCACTTGTGCCGGAATGCGCTTGGTCCGGACCAACCAGTCTATCTCGGCCTGGGTTACGTCGGAACCTTCCCACCCGGCGCGCTCACCCTCTTCAACGACATCCTCGGCAGGCTCCGGGTATGGCTGGATGACATCTCGAAGGGATCTGCAAAAGAGGCACAGGTTGAACCGAGATAAGTATCTCGAAATATTTGGGCAACAGAGGAAAGTGCATAAGTGGCGGGAAACACAAATCTGTGGCTAAGTATTTGGCGGAAAGATCTACGAGAAAGATAAATAGCAGATAAATGCAAGAACATGTGAGTTGAAACTTAGGAAGATCTGCGGAAGAACTATTGCAAAGATGATAAGAAACGCGATGAAGAGAATCTAGATGGGATCTATGCAGATGGATGTGAGAGCATCTACGGAGAAGAGGAGCAAGTTCATCGGGGAAGATGAACAGATCCATCGAAAAAGAGGAACGGTTCATCGGAGAGGATGAACATGTTCATCGGCAATGTCAAAGGCAAGAATCTTACCGGAGTTGCGACGGCGATGCGAGGCGAAGAAGCGCGGGGCGTGCCGGAGTTGAGCGCGTTCGGCGGCGGCGCGAGAATCTCCGGTCGTCGGCGGCGTGAATGCTCCGGCGTTGTGCGGTGGCGAGGATCGCTGCGCGGCGGAGAGGAGCACGATGGTACAGGAGAGAGAGAAAGGAGAAGCGAGCGGCGAAGAAGATGATTTGGATCGCCCCGCTCCCCTATTTATAGGGATGAGGGCGTGCGGTTTCCATTTTTACCGCGTGCAGTTACCGTAACTGCCGCGCGGATTAACCGCTCGCGATCTGCGCGGTTGCGGTATTTGCGGCCGCACGATCAGCACATCGTGTGCCACAGGGTGGTAACCGCCTGCGGCGCGATCGTGTGCGGTTACTAGCGCGGAAATCGAGGAGGCACCCCACGGTCAAACGCACTCAAGTGCCCATGCGACGTGGCAGCTCGTGATGTATGCGGCGTGCGTGCAGAGATGTGTCTGTCCGCGCACAGGAACCGAGGCAGCGCGCAGAGCCTCTCTGCCACGTGCCGTGGAGAAATCTTTGGAGAGATTGTGGGAATCTTTTTGTGTCGGAGAGACCTGCACAAGAGCAGATCTCGAAGGTTGCGGGAAGTTAGGTCCTTGAAGCTTGAGATGGACCGACATAAGAATGTCGGATGTTTGATCAGGATAAAACAGTTGCCTTGTGTCGGAGCAACCGGCATAAGGGCATATGTCGAAAGCAGTTGGAGGTTTTATCCTGATGCTTGAGGTGTACCGACACAATTATGTCGGATGGTTGGGTTCAGTTGAGTTGGTTGTGAAAGCTTGACTTGCTCCTTCTGCGGAGCTCTGGTGTCGGAGAAACCGACACAGGGGCAGATGTCGGAATCAGTTGGAGAAGTTATTAGTGTCTTTACGGTTGAACCGACATGGTTATGTCGGGTGCTTGGTGTGGTTGTTTCGGTTGATTAAACCTGCTGTGGCCCTTCATCCAAGGCTACAGGACCGCACCAGCTTCGGGGACTAATGTCGGGGGCTACCCCCGGGTAGGGTCATGGTGTGGTATAAGCAAGGTCCCAGGTGTGGGCCAAGTTACAGTAAAAGCCGACATACCTGGACCTCTGGAGTGACCTGCACCAGCTTCGGGGACTAATGTCGGGGGCTACCCCGGGTAGGGTCATGGTGTGGTATAAGCAAGGTCCCAGGTGTGGGCCAAGTTACAGTAAAAGCCGACATACCTGGACCTCTGGAGTGACTTGGGTGTGGAGTTGGTGCATACCGACACAAGCAAACCGAGGTAACCCGGGCCAGAAGGGACCGAGGTACCATGTTGGTGCCAACCGGCATATGTCGACCGAGATAAGGGATCCGAGATAAGGATCCGAGACATCATAACCGACATACAAGTGTCGGTATCTTGTGTGTTTTCTTATGTGCAGGGAAGGTTATTCAGGAAAGGGAATCCGGCATGTCAATGCCGGGTTATCCTTATGTCGAACAGAAGTCAATGCTCCTGTCACATCCCGTCTGGCACGGAAGCGCCTGACACGGGAGCGTGCAGAAGGAGCGAGGTGACAGGCTCACCTAACCGCTGACCGCGGGACATCCGGGGAAAAGGCTACGAGATAGGCATGGGCGTGCCATGTCTTGTCTCTGGCAGAGGGTACATTCTAGGCGTACCGTGGTGCTGCAGGAGATGGGCATGTCACGTCCCGTCTCTGACAGGAGTAACATCATGACATATCCTTGGCGTGGCTACAGTGCACCGGGAGGGGCACTTCCGTAACTCGGTGTAGCCTACATATAGGGCCTCACCCCGTCCTGCGTGAGGGACGATGCCCTGAGACACATTTCCCCCCGTAGCTTCATCTTCTTCCTTGTGTTTATCCCCATTGCTGGGATCATACAGCTCAAGCAGCAACCTTTTATTTGTGATACCTCGGTATAGAGAGAGAGGCAGTCAGGAGTAGGGCCTTTACCTCCTCACGAGGGCCCTGAACCTGGGTAGATCTCGGTGTGCTTGTGCGTTCTTCGTGTGTGCTTCTTAGCGCGCTAGCCCTCTCCCGGATCCACCAGCGTCCATCGGCCCACTCTTAGCCATCCTATGACATCTGCCGTGATACCACCACGACAAAAATCGACCGATATGAGAGCAATATTGGTAGATCCTCTGTATCTACAGGTAGACAGAACTGCAATCGGCATGCAATGCAGCCGCTACAAAAGATATTCAGAAGTCTTCAACTCGATCCCCAGCCATATCAAGTATTCAGATCTAGGATCTCTTAAATTTCTCTATCAGGACTTCTAATCCTTCCAGTCTTCCACACTGCTTGCCAACCATGGGACACCTTTAGACGATAATCAGAACCCAGAAAAATATTACCAATGCATGATCTGCCATCACAAAAGCGCCCCTGATTAGAATGCTACACCCATCGTTCTAAATTCGGGAGTCACAATGATGGTACTGGTAAGTGCAAATGAAGTCTCTTATAAAGAATAAGGATCAACTGATAACTGATATTAAAGAGCGCACAAATGGCTCACATAAATTCATGGGATGTTAATTTTAAAGAAGATTTCAGTTCAGACTGATTATTCCTTAGTATGCAGAGGCTATGTCACAGAGAGAGAGAAATAAGAATAATAGGAAGGAGCCCTGTCCTTATCATAAGCATTCCATTTGCATAATGAAATCGCCAGAATGTAGTCCACGGAGTGCTTGTTAGGAAAATAGCCTGCTGCCAAGGGGGATAGATGCCCCCTTGCTGGATGTCGTCCGTCCCAGTTCATTGAGATACGTGCCAAGCTTGCTTGACGATGACAAGAAGGGAAAACAGAGATTAACCATCTGTAATAAAGCCGACAACCGCAGTGTATCAGCCGGCAACAGCAGCAAAACCCACTAGACGCCACACCGTATTTATAGGGTGTACATTTGGATCTTTCTATCACGAGAGAAGCTTGTGTGGTTGTAGCTCCATGCATGTGCATAGATGGTCTTTCCTCGTTAACAACATAGTTACATAGATGGCCTTGAGGTACAGGTATGTCCATGCATGCAAGAGGCCCATGGTGCAGCTGATCTGTTCTTCGGATCAGTCGATTCCGTGGAACAGGAATCGAACAGATACTGAGCAGGCCAATCAAAACGAACGTGTGTTCTTGTCACGTACACACCACTTGATTAATACTCCTTGTCTATGCATCAGAATTTAGTAGGGAGGAGTACTAGATTGTAGTGCTAGCCCTTTTCCTTTTCTTTTATGAGCACGTGTTTATCTATGCGTCCTTCTTGTTTCTTTTTTGTTCGGGAGCCACCAAAAAAGATTAACAACTGAAGTTTTTTTTGTTCGGGATCTAGGGATGTTGTATGGCCATGTACATAGAGCTGCGTTGCTCTTTCATTAGAAGGTAGCACTACCTATGTCGGATGGCATAGACATGTGTAAGCTAACATGGTAGGCAAAGTTTGAGGCCTCGCTGACATATACTCTGACACGATGACGAGATGCATGGCAGTCTATGCAACTCTATTAATGTCGTTCATTAGGGGTGCTGTTTGCTAAACACAAGATGGCTGGCAACCACCGGTCCAGCTCTCAAGGCGGATCGTACGGTAGTTGCAGGGGGACATCTATCCCCCTAGGCAGCAAATCCACACTCGTGCTTGTTATTGTTAGAGTTATATTGATGATGGCCTATGGTCTCCTTCATATTGGCCTTTGGCCTCCCACCTGTACATGTATTAATGTATATATGATGGCTTTGACCTCCTGATAATATCAAATGGCTATTATCCTAAACTTAACAGTTATACCACCTTACAAATTTTCAACTTGAAACTCTTTGTTAGAAAAAAATTCCAGAAGGATAAATGTCTACTACGCCTTCTCTTTCTGATTTATTATATTTATAATTTGTTACCCTTAAAACAAAACAAAAAAACTGAGATGGAAGAGTGAACTGAGAAGTATATGTCATAACTTTTTTCATGTTGATTTGTTGACTCTGCGGACTGGTGAGCAGGTAGCATCAGTACAGCGTAATGGTGAAGTTGCACTCCTTGCCACATAAGAAACTAATATGGATTTAAAGGATGCATTAGTATTTTCAGTGTTACTTTTGTTCAATGTTAAATTGCTGATAATTTAAAAGAGGAATTAATTGCTCAGTTTACCAGTATATTGGTTTATGTTACATATTGTTGGTTCCGGAATGTAAAAATGTCTACCTATTCCAACAAATGATACATATTTTACATAGAATAGTTATTGTGAAGAATGCACATATGAGAGTAGGCATAAATGAGTAAACTAATGAGAATGGAAATAACCAAAGCAAAGAAAGCCAAAATGTGACGGCAAAGGCTAACAAGATGAAAATCACTAGTTTCCCTCAAAAAAAGATGAAGATCACTAGAGTCCTATTCAGCCAGAAAATGATATTTTGTAATTTATATGACACTTTTCAGAGAATACAACTTTCTATGTTTGCAGTTATCTAGAATGTTCTGACAACTCGTAATACCGATAAAGTCCATTGGCAAAATGAAATCTATCTGTTGAAAGTGTCAAGGGTAGCTACAACTGAATCAGGTAGTTTCCTAGACAGCTCAAGCAGCCGATCTTTGTACATGACCTATCATCTTGCGATAATTTGAAAAACTCTGTTGATAAGGTAATTAAAAAATACTCCTGGTTTTATCCTGGTATGAAGTCAGAGAGAACGAATGCAAAGCAATGTTCCATCTTGGGCATCCAACAATAATATTCATCCCTTCTGCTGATGTTTCTGTTCCTCTGAGGAAAAGCAGCAGCAGCCTCATTTCTTTACGCATGATAGATCGACAGCCTCACAGACTCGAACAACAATCCAGAAAGCAATTTCAGTAAGACTGCAATAATGAAGCTAATGTGCATCTGGTTTTGCGTTACACCAGATCAAGATTTGGAACATATCCATCCAGTCTTATCTCATCAACGAGCATGTCAAGGAGTTGATACATGTCCTCAGCACCATGCTGTGGTTCATCCCCTGCATAAAATTCAAGAACTCTGCCGCTTACCTCAACCCAGCTGCAACCTGGAACTTTGCTGACACCCCTCTCTCTCATCAGTCCTCTCATCCGTGCAGAGTCATCCAATCTATCTGAACTTGCATATATCTTGGATGAAACCACATAGTTCCACGAGTTTGAGGGCTCCAGCTGCATGATCTTGTCGATGACCCTACCACTGACCTCAACATCCTTGCACTTCCGACAAGCGGCAAGCAAGGCCCCCAACATCACTGCATCTGCCTTACCAGGGATCTTCTCAATGAAGTCCCATGCTTCTTCTAAATGTCCAGCGCGTGCCAGTAAATCAACCATGCAGGAGTAGTGCTCGATCTTGGGAATAATTTGAAACTCAGGTGTCAAGGAATTGAACCATTGCCGACCATCTTTCAGTAATCCTGCATGCACACAAGCAGAAAGTACTCCTATGAAAGTGACATCGTCCGGTCGGAGCCCTTCCTCATTCCTCATCAGTTCAAACTGCCGAATGGCTTCACGGCCTCGTCCATTAAAAGCAAGACCACAGATCAAAGCATTCCATGAAGCTTCATTCCTGCACGGCAATTTCTCAAACACTTCTACGGCTTTGTTAAGATCTCCACATTTTGAGTACATATCCACCAACGCAGTCCCAACGTAAACATTGCTGTATAGGCCTCTTTGTGAGGCATAGCTGTCGAGTTCAGTGCCCAGCTCCAGAGCTCCAACTGCAGCGCAGGCTGAGAGCACCCCTACCAGTGTTATCTTATCTGGACATGCCCCTGCTTGCCGCATGTTGTAAAATAATGAAATGGCTTCCTTTGACATGCCGTTCTGCGCATACCTGCGTGCGTCATCATACATACCATACACAAACGATCAGGTCAGATAAGATGACATCCAATACCGACTATTTCAAAATAAGGACCGAAGTTGATCTATCAATACTTACCCAGTGATCATGGCATTCCAAGCGACGATATCCTTGTCAGCGATGCCATCGAACACTCTTCGTGCCTCCCCCATCTCTCCGCACTTCTCATACATCCCAACAAGAGCTGAGCCAACAAGCGATCCAACCTCAACCCCTGCAGTTTTTACCCAGTCCTCCAACCACCTACCAAGCACCAGGTCCCCTGCATCCCTGCATGCTGCAAGCACGACCGCCACTGTCACGGCATTAGGCGCCACCGCACCCTCGGCAACCATCGCACGGAACATGCGCGCTACGTCGTCTGCCATCCCTGTCCGCTCGTACGCTTTTATCATGGCGTTCCAAGAGACGACGTCCCGGTGGATAATTCCGTCGAACACCTTACGCGCAGCGCGGGGATCGCCGAGGTTGGAATACATGGTGATGAGGGAGTGGACGGTGTGGTCGTGGTATTGTAGCCCGAGCTTCTGAAGAAGCGCGTGCGCTGAGAGGGCGAGGGAAGGCGCGGGGCAGCGGGCGGCGGCGAGGAGGAGGAAAGGGAGCGTGTAGGTGTCCGGGCGGAGCGCCGAGCGGAGCATGAGGAGGAAGAGCTGGAGGGAGGTGCGTGGGCGGGAGGAGGCGAAGAAGCGGAGCGCGACATTGAAGGAGAAGGCGGTGGGGGCATTGTGGGAGGTGAGGAGGAGAAGGGCGTAATCGGAGGCGGCGGCAATGGTGGTGGTGGTGGAGGAGGAGACGGAGAGGAGCTTGGAGAGGAAGTGGTTGTACGGGAATGGGGTGTGGTGAGAGGCAGAAACGAGGAGGTGGGCATGGAGCTGCTTTACGGCGGCGAGGGAGTGGCATCTCGAATGGAGCTTGGAGATGAGGGAAGAGACGGATGGCGCGGTGGGCATGCCAGCGTCGCCGCCGGTGAGTCTTCCGACGCTTCGGATGTGCCTCGTTTTAGCCCATTTTTGGTTTGTCACATCTTTTGGGCTTTCTGGTAAAAAAACGCAGGAACACAACGTCATAGCCAAGTCCAAGTGTGAAAACGCGGGAGCTACGACTTGTCACGTGTGAAAATATCTAGTGATAACACATGCCATGATACCACTCATCAAAATTTAAATTTATAAGTGTTAACATTTTTGTGTTAACATTTTCTGATAAAAAATGTGGGTGTTCACAAGATGTGTGTTTTACGTTCTCTAGAATTTACAGAGCATAATTCAAAATACACACAAAGAAATGAAAAAGGACAAATTAGTACTCCCTCCGTACACAAAAAGATGTCTCAACTTTGTCTAAATTGGACGGAGTGAGTATGTGAATAGTGTCATTTTGTATTTTATCTTTTTTTTGACACTATTCATGTTGGAGTTTTCTTTTTAGTTTCTCCTGTTATTTTGATTTTGGTTATGCAAATTCTAAGATTCATAAACACACATCTTGTGAACACCCGCCAATTTATATTTGAATTTTATGAACTTGCAAATTTGATTTTTGAAAACATGGTAGCATATTAGATGTGGTATTAGTGAATATGTTGCATCACATAAAAAATTCATGATTTTTTCATGGAGATTGAGTACATGTCGTTATAGGCCCAGACAATTTCCCGGGACAAAATATAACCATGTTAGCGGACACGTCCGGAGGAGTCCGCAGATAAGGACCAAACATCTCTCCTATATTAAACCTTACAATCACAATGTCTACTTCTAATTGTTAAATTAATACACATGCAAGTATATTGGTTTTATGCATATATCATACCTACCATACAACAATTTATTTGTTCCAAATGCAAAATGGAGACGCATCTGCTTCTCAATGCCATATCTCTTAATTTTCAACCAGCTATATATATCATGATCTTATAATCATTAACTATATCGGCGATATGCAACTCCATTTTCATCTTTTTTTCCAGTTACATTCTTCTTTTTCTACTCCCATCTGTACTGGTTTATAGCACAGATGAACATATTTACTGCTCCCCTCCGTACCGGTGTATAGGTGTGGCGTGTGTCTCTACATTGTCAATTTGATCAATATAACATGAGTTGTATAACACCAAAATTATATCAACAAAAAATATAGCATCAACGTTGGTTAAATTGACGATCTAGTGACACACGCAAAACATAAAAATCTGGACGGAGAGAGTAGTAATTGGAAATTTATTAGTTAAATCTGGAGCACGAAAACAAGAACATAAATATAAGAACGTGTAAATGCGACGAGAGGGTAGATATATGGTACGAGTACCTAAAAGGCTACAACCATATGGGACCGTGTTGTGTACGTGTCTTTAGCGTGGGAGTACCTTTCATAATTGCATTTTCAAGGTGAGGTGCCATCGTTTCAACCCAAACACACTCAGGCACGAGGAGGCATTTGCCGTCTTGTACTCTCTCCGTTCTAAATTAGATGATTTCCATTTGTCCACATGCGGATGTATTTAGACATGTTACAAGTATAGATGCATCCGCATGTGGACAAATAAAAGTCATCTAATTTGGAACGAAGGGAGTACCAGTCAGACGGAAGTGCGTGCGGCAATTGGATGAAGTTGACAACGTAGTACTACCTCGACGACAACTGCCGCTTTGGTGTTGTTGCGATCCCAAGGAGAAATAGTCCCATTCTCCCCTTCCTTGAGTTTAAGATGTATCTATACATGTAATATACAAGTCATCTACTCCCTCCGTATCAAAATATAAGATGTTTTACTTCCTCCGGTCAGGTTTAATTGTCACAGAAAATACGGTAGTCACGTATAGCTGAGACCACTACTCGCGACAACCTTTTCAGGTCGGAGGTAGTACCATTTTTGGACCAACATGTATCTAGACATGTTCATGTGCCACGTGGATCCAAGAATGTTAAAACATCTTATATTTTGACACGGAGAGAGTAAAAAAAAAAAAAGACAAAACCATCACATATTCCAAGCCCTCGCCGACCCACCACCTTCGTCGCTTTTCTCTTCCGCTCACCTCCTGTACGTTCAGACCAAGGTTGTCCCTTTTTTTTTTTTTCTATTTTCAGATTCTGATGAGGTTGAGGTTGTCCCGACTTGGCAAGGTTGAATGCTTGATTACTGAAAAGTCCACGGCAACGTTGTCAATACGTGGTCGTCGTTGCACAGCTTAAATAACCGAATGGTCTGTTGACCGGACATGCAAGCCGACTCGAATTGCTACATTCATTGTAAGCTAACACATCTACTCCACCCAATTCAACTGAACAAATCTGATCCGATTACAATTCAAGCAGATACAAACTCAAGAACAGAATCGAATTTTCAAAAACAGTGTTTTTTTTGTGTGCAAAGGTTCGGCAAAAAAAAGAGGTACTATGAGTAAAGAATTCCCCCAGCCTCTGGCGTGAAGGCAGCAACCACCAACCTCTCTTTGAACCCCACCGGCCGGTCACCGCACGCCCATTTCACGTGCCTCCCCTCCCCTTTCCTTCCTCTCCCCCCACGTTACCTCGACCCGCCGCCGGCGTCCTCGCCGCTGCCCCCCGTCCCGCCGGAGATGGCGACGGAGGGTCTGGTGCCCATCACGCGGGACTACCTCGCGCGCTACTACGACAAGTACCCGCTGGCCCCGCTCCCCGACGGCGTCACCGCCCTCGCGGCGCGCCTCCGCGCCCTATCCGCTGACCTCGCTGCCGTCTCCCCCTTCTCCCCAGGTGAGCGCCCTCTCCGCTATCTCCACGCGATCCGCTCGCTTCGAGACCTCCCTGCCGATGTTTGATCTTACCACGACCAAACTTGGGTGTTCTGTTACAATCTAAGTGCCGTAGTTTGCTGTCCGGGGTCATCGGAGCTTCCTTCTTCTTGTGGAATTGGATCGGGTTGCCGACAATTGGTCGGTCAAAACGGGTCAAATCAGTTGTTGACACTTGACAGCACAATGACCGAGGCACTGAGCCTGGGGGCACGCTACTCAGGATTTTGTAAAAGCTTGGTTCTTTTTTCTTCTGATTATGCAGGATTATCTTGCAATAGTTGAATTCAACTTTTAGTTTTAGAAGCTGGAACTATCACTAGGATTTGGTTGTTGGTGTGCACTACATATAATTGACCTTTCTTTGGTCCGTTTGCTGGATGCGCTGATGTTTGATCTGCCAAAGGGCGTCTAAATTATAACATTTGTGTGCTGCTCTGCTCACTAGTCCTATAAGCCATCCATGCTCATCTCTTTCTAGTAGGTTTGCATGTGATCTACCTGTAAACTGCAAAGCGGGCCATCCTAATATTTTTGCCTCAACCCCCTCTTCTTTCACCACTGCTTGGATGTTAAAATCTACTCCTCTGTTCCATAGTATCTGATATAATGTTAAGGATGCGTCAACATGACGCATATACAACTCTTTTTTATAAAGACCAACAGGATTACAGGACCCCAGTCATTTCTTATAGTCTCACACACATTTTGCAGATACTATGGCACTATCCAACTAAACTGGTATTGATGGATCACGGAATGAAAGACCTTGACAAGCACTTTAAGGACACTACGGACCCACACTTGCTAATTGTAGTTAAGATAGACAACACAAATTAATTTTAGAAATATAAAGTAAAAACCCCTTGTACTATACAGGGCAAAAATAAATATAACTCCCTTATGATGGAAAGTAGGCAGGAAACTAGGAGCGGGAACAAAAGTTTTGTAACTTACATTTGAAATGATTGTTTTTTATTTTGATCAGAAATCCATATTGAATTTGTTATCACCATTTAGTTGACATATTGGCAGCAACCCAACTTATCAGGAGACGATCAGTGGAAAAATCAAGATGAACTTAGTGTACATAAAATGAAATAGTCCCATTTTAAATACTCCCTCCGTCCCAAATTAGTTGTCACAGATTTGTCTAAATACGGATATATCTGTACCTGTTTTTGTGTGGAGATACATCCATATCTAAACAAATATGCGTCAACTAATTCGGGACGGAGGGAGTAAGAGAAATATGCATGATACCATAAGTTATCAGTGGTAGATCCTGTGCGTTGGTTTCTCGTGGCTTCTGTTGTTAATCCATGTAGGTATTGTGGGTAAAAGCTCACAAATGTGTAAGGGTTGATGCTGTAAAACTAAAAAAAATCGTATTAGTACCTAATTATCAGGCCTGTATATGGCCGTGTCAAGTGTAGCGGCTGCAAAAATACTTGCTGGGAAGAATTCATGGGCTATCAATTTTTTTAAAGAATTAATGGGGTTAGACATTACGAAAATAAAATTACTTGCTGGGAAATAACTCACATCAAGTCTCTCTTTACCTTTACTCAAATGAAGAACCCCTGATCCTGCGCATGAAGGACCGAATTAATCGTATGAAACTAACACCTACTGTGCGCTCCTTTCGATTCTACTTTTTTGGATAAAATTCTCGATTTTACTTGTTATCTTTGCCCCTATTATCTTCATAATGTTCCCAAAAGAAAGCCATAATGCTCCATCGTAGTATTGTGCTAGAAGGATGGCGCATTTCCTTCTCAAATGGATAGCACATTTCGGTTAATAGTTTCAAGATTTGACTTTTGGCAAGATATAATTTTTTGAAAAACTTGTACTATCAAATAACTACTCTCTCCGTTCCAAATTATAAGATGTTTTAGATATTTCAATATAGACTACATATTGACTGAAATGAGTGAATCTACACACTAAAACGCGTATAGGTACATCCGAAATCAGAAAAAGCTAAAACATCTTATATTTCCGAACAGAGGTAGTACATGTTTTTTGATTATTTTCCATCTGAGGCGCAAGTTTTGATTTCACACTAGGCCCCCAATTCTCGTGTATGGACATGCTAACTATTAGAAAGGAACTACTTTTCACTTGTACACTAAACAAAGCTTTTTTAGCTATCCAAATGCTGGAGCATCAAATATAGGGTGATCTTTCTGAAGCAAGCATTGTTCTGACATGATAACCCTATCTGTTTTGCATGTCCAAGATGAGGAGCTGTTGGAACAAGAAGCAGCTGGTGTACCTGCCCCTAAAATAGATGAGAACATGTGGAAGAACAGAGAACAAATGGAAGAAATTCTGTTTTTGCTTAATAAATCTCGTCGTCCCATTGCAGTAAGTTTAGCTCTGGATTTTGCTATGAGGATGAATTCTTCGTTTCAATTTTAAAGTTAATTTGGCATGTGCGTGCAACAGCTTCAACAGAAGTCCACATCAGAAGACGCTGATATAGTTTCTGCACTTGACGATGATGAAACTAAATTGAAGGATATGTTGAAGAAGCTAGAACAGTTTCAGTTGAAAGTTTCTGATAATGTTTTCAATACAGGTTGACATTCTTTCCTTCCTTTTTTTCTGTTTATACTATGAATTATTTCATAAATAAAGGACAAAAATACAGATATCCATTTGATGAATCTTTTCTCTGAGCTAAGCAATTGAATCTTGTATATTGAGCACCTGATAATTTGTACTGATTGTTTTCTAAAATGTCTGGACATCAATAATTGAATCTCTTTCCCTGGTAATTTATCTGGTTGATAACATCAGTGCTATACTTAATCATGAGATTTTCTCAACTGTGAATTCCGCAGTCCCACATATTAGCTTACTATGATCCTTTTTTCAGAAGGAATAGTTTGCTATGATATGCTCAACAATATCTCGCTACCATGTGGCTTACCATTTCTTTTTTTAGTATTTGTGTCTGCAACTGAAATTTGTATAGTAAAACAGTGTTTCTTTCGTCATTTTGAGACCTTATCATCAGTATTTGACATGCATTTATGCTGCAGTTATGACATACATGCCACAAGACTTCCGTGGTACACTGATCAGGCAACAACGAGAACGCTCCGAGAGGAATAAGCAAGCGGAGGTTGATGCTGTAGTTAGTGCCGGCGGAAGCATTCACGACAGATACACATTGCTGTGGAAACAGCAAATGGATAGGTTCTTCTCCTTTCAGTTATCGGTATATACATGTTCATTATCAATAAATTTATAATCCTTTTCCATTATGTTATGTAGGCGGGTGCAATTAGCGCAGCTCGGTTCTGCATCAGGTGTATATAAGACACTTGTTAGGTACTTGGTTGGTGTTCCACAGGTTAGCTAATTTTTTTTGAATCAATTTCAACATATTGATGACGATGATGTTGGTAACATCGTTATTATGAATTTGTGATTACACTAAAGTATTTTTAGAAGATTACACTAGAATATTGAAATCTTCTTTGAAATCCCATCTGATTATTGGCATATCATTATCAAGATATAAATTGTTAAATGTTCCTTAGGTATGTATTACTCCTTTTGAAATGCAATATTACATGATGTCATAGTTTAACGCCCAGTTTCTTGTACTTGCAGGTTTTATTGGATTTCATTCGACAAATAAACGATGCTAATGGGTATGTATATTATAATTTTTTATCAAGAACTTAGCGTGTAGTGCCTGTATATGGATTAAAGAACACAAATTGATGATTCTGATTCCCTTTCTTTCAATTTAATTTTCTCCTCAGGCCTATGGAAGTGCAAAGAGAACGTTATGGGCCAGCACTATACACACTCACAAAACTGGTGCTTGCAATTCGGTTGTATCTACATCTCTCTTTGGCACGATCTCGAAAGAAGAAAATGTGAGCGAGCTTCTATCTGAAAGAATATACACTTTCTTACTAGCTATATGACATCCTGTGTCGGAACTAGCTCTGTTTGCATCTTCATCATCACCTTCCTTTTCCTTCTGAGACTATCATCATATCATGTCCCTTCTAATTCTAATGATTCTGAAACTCTATTTGTTGAAAACAAAACAGAGAGAAAGATGACATCGCTGTGTTGCAGCAGGCTGTGGTTATATACACTGATGAATTCGGGAAGTTCACTACATTCATCGGGTAACTACATTTCATCATCAACATTATCTAATATTTATTGTGCTGTATCTATAGTATTTGATTGTTGATGTCCCCATGTTACTAGTGCTCAACATACTCGTTTATAAGATTTAACTCGCGATCATCTTCTGTTCACATATCCTTGAGTCCAATGCTTAGATTCAAAGAAGACACATAATATTTACAATCTTTTTCCTGTGGGTTACAGGACATAATTACTTTGGCTTCCTGCTTCTTCACATGGTTTTGATACATTTTCAACTTTATACCCATAGCCTATTCCTTCTTTTGGCTATAAGCATTTCAGTTTGAGTCCTTCTTTAACTTGTTAACCGTATGCCATTTTGAGGAGAAACATAAGTTGATCATTTATACAGCCTTCATTGTAATATGGCTAACATCTTGGTTGTCGGCCCTACTCCATTGGAGCTATTTGGTGCCTACATATTTCAGGAAATGGCAGTAGCATCTTGAGTATAACCAAATGTAGCATATAAGTTACACATGGAAGTATAGTATTCACTGTATGCAGCTAGATAATGATCTTGTGATGCAGATTTACCATGCCTGACTAGATCCTATACCTAATATACATTCCGTAGAAATTGTTTACTTCTATTTAGATTCTTAGTAACGTTGTTAACTGCTGAGAAAAACCACTGCAGGGAGGTTTTTGTGAATGCTCCATTCTTCATATCTGCCGAAGATGCAGGTGCTGATTCAAGGTATTGTCTCCATTCAGTACAAGTTTGATGATGCATTTTGCATTAGGTTGTTTGCACAACATAGGGAAGTTTCAAAAGGGTATGCAGAACTGAAAGATTAACTTACTTTCACACCTTTCTTGTAGGAACAGCGACGAGTACCGAGAAACCATTATTCCCGCTGGAAAGACACATGAGGTACCGATATTTTTGGACAGAACTATATTTTCGATTCATTGATAAATCCTACAGATGCAAATTCCGTCTGTAGTTATCTTTGTACTCGAATAGTAATCTGCAACATCTATAAGCTTATTCTTATGGCTTTTAGGGTGTCAAGATGCTTATGTTCTGTCAGTCATATTCTGCAGGTTATTTTAAGTGTTGAGGCTGTCAACTCATATATTGCATGGGATTTCTCTTTGCCACAAGGGGCTCTCAGCACGTTACTGGTACTATGTCGAATCTTTATTCTAAAAAAACGCAAAAGGATTAGTGATTTTCTATTGTGTGGATTCATCTGTTGCTTAGGTATACGGGCAGTTTCTCCTTTCTATTAAAGAGTGGACATAATCTTTTCTATGATAGTTGGAGTTGATTTTAGGTGTGCTTATCATTGATTTGTACTTCTGCATGTTTTCAGTAGCTTAGCTGAGCATGAATTTGGGTACTAGTCACTTTTTTATTCTAATATTTAATTTAATGCAAAGGTATGAAAACGCTGTACGTCTATTGTAAACAATCAGTTAAGATCATATCCAAGCTATCCAGGTATAAGTATATTCATCTAACCAACCCAACTACGAGATTTGCGTGTAATATGCCAACTCATTTCCTGTATAGGCTCTATGGGGTGGCTGCTGCTCCTTGTGTGCAGCCTTCCAGTGGACCGGCACACTTTCTTCAAAATATGACGTGCAATTTTAATCTATTATTGTATGTATATATGTTTTATTGTTTTACTTAATATAGTAACAAATAAATACACATTTCACATTTAAACACTTCAATGTATAGTTCCATCCCTAACAGTCATGCTACTTTGAAGGGAAACCATAGTTGTAAGTAAAGAAGCGCATTATCCTATAACAGCTAATAGCTCGAGTCTAAAACAATAATAATTCTCCTTAAACCCTCAAAGAGTGATATTTAGGTTCTAGTGTACATGATCAAGTCATTTTGGTCCTGTCCAAGTAGGAGCAACTCATTGTACATCAATAACTTCCCTTTCCGTAGCACTTACGACAATGCATGATCAAATCAGTTTGGCACTCCCCAATAGGAACAACTCATTCCGTTTCTCCTGAGCAAGCAAAAATTAAAATAATTATTAAGTATTATTTGTTCTGACATTCTGGGAGAGGTCCTTGTATTTCTTATTCATTCCAAACTTCATAGTTGTACTACAAAAATGCATTATGAAGGATGTTATGGTTTCACCTTCACAGTGACTGCAGCAGTTTGATGTGTTACATTTGTCGCTTGAAATCCTTCACTATTGGATTCTTTTTACAATTGTAACTTAAATTTTGATCTGCACAGGATATTGGCTTTCATGTGGAGTACATAAGCCCATCAGGGGAGAAAACAGTAAGTTCATATATTTTCTGGGACAGTTTCGACTATGTTTTGCTGCTCACAAAAGGAACTAAAATATCCTGAACATGTCTTCTCTGATATAGTTTATCATTTGTGGATATTGATGATGTTAATCCATTTGGTAGTATGATCCATAAATTAATTTCAACATTTATCTGTGTGAATTGTTTTCTCAAATAATTTTTTATGTATTTTTGCAGTTAATTCTTCCCTACCGACGCTATGAAGCTGACCAGGTGAGCTCACTTTTATTGCTTATTCTCGGTTTGCTTCAAAATATTCTACTTGTCAGTTCCAGTCAATCGTTTTGATTTGAAATGAGTTAGATTACAGTCAAGTGTTTGACTTATGATCACAATCAAATGTTTGTATTGACATGGCTAGAAGGGATTCTGAGGATTGATCTTCCTGACAGGCAGAACAGAAATTTCTTGGCACCACAGTTTGCACGTTTAGGGCTTTAGGCTGGTGTCAGAGGGACCCTTTATCCATTAGATAGATCCTCTGCAGTCGTAATATAACTGGACTGCTGGTCAGGTGGCCATTTGTATTGTTTATGTAAAGGCGACCCCCTGTCAGAAGTGCAAAACGCACCTTAATCACTCTAGTCCTTTGGTTCCCCATCAGGCAATTGGAAACCGTGCAGCTAAGCACCAGAGCCAATATGAGTGCTGTTACCCAACAGACCAAATTTAGACCTCTACCCAACATCATTAAAGTCAACGTCATTTGTTTTGCTACTCGCTGACAATGACATGTCAAAATTTGGAAACATTGGTTTTGTTAATAAGTAGTTAGATGTACAATCCCAGTCGGTTGACTACAAGAGTGGTTGCTCTTCGAATGGTTAACATTTTGTTTGTCCTGCACAGGGTAACTTTTGCACTGTTTTTGCTGGATCATACAAGCTTGTATGGGACAACTCTTATTCAACATTCTTCAAAAAGGTATTTAACGAAACATATCTTACATGTATTTTTGCAATTTGAAGAAGCGATACAGTAAGTGAGAAATCCTGGTCTTCGTCATATACAGTTTATTATTTCAGTGACTTTGTCTTTAAGCCATTTCCTGTTTTCTATATTCTCCTGGAAAGAATGTAACTACTGTTCATGATTAGCAAGCATCTCAGTAGTTCATTTGCGAGGCTACTAGAAAAGTATATATAAGGCTAACATATATATTCCTTGTAGTAAGTAGTGCTACTTATGAAACCCACTGGCAATGTGTATAATCATGAATGCATGATGACATTAAACATCAGGATGTGGCTCAATTTTTGGGATTATTGTTGGTACCAGTCATGAAGAACATGGATGGTATGACTCAGTTCTTGCCAGTTATGTATTAGGAAATCAGCTAAATCACTGATGTTGAAGATTATAAAAAGTTTGGGTAGCACAAAAAGAAGAAATTGCAAACAAAAGTAAAAGGAAAAAATAAAAGGGTAAGCAAGAAAAACACCAGAAATTGAACCAGTCAAGTCCTGGGACATTAGAAAATATTTTGCATCCCTCACTTAAAAAGTATAGAACTCTAGCTATTCTGTTCCAATGATTGTCGATTTCATTTGCATGACAGACCCTCCGATACAAGGTGGACGCAGTGCCTCCGGTCATCGAGCCCGTGGAGCCTGTCGCTGAAACCTAATGGAGCCAGACTTGATGTAAAACCACAAGGGCTGATGCCTGGGACGGAGTAGCCGTGCAGATGCATCTAAAAGCCCTTGCACCATGTTGTAACCTTATTCGTTTGCCGACTGTGAAGCGGCAATTCTAATTGAGTAGTTCCAGCAATTAACACGTTACACATATCTCACTGGTGTGAACGCAAAATATGTATCTTTGTGTGCAAATTTCTCTGTTCCTTGTACTTGACGACGGTGGGACTTCTTCTCTTTTTTTCTTCTGAAAATCTGTCACATTTTTGTGGGACCTTGGACCTGGAAATAGCAATCCTTGTCCCTCCCCACTTGGTAGCAATCGCATGAAGGTTCAGCCAAACCGATCATCGATGCACCTTTTGACACTGGCGGTATCAGCTTCCCTGAGACGTCTGGGTGGGGATTTCATGTGTGGGGTCGGTGCAAAGAGTTCACCGGGTGGCATTGAGCCATTGACGAGCAACAGTTGCTCTTTTCATTGGTACTTATCTACTCATATCACCTGTGGAGTAGTGTTGAAGGTGGAGCTGGATCTGGTGGGGATCTCTGTTTGGTGCGTGCTAAGGGAGAGGCTGCGGTGTAAAAGCGGAGCCTAGAGATTTGGAGAAGAAGCGACGCAGTTAAGTGTTGCATAGCTTGCGTAAATCAAAACGGCCCCCGCTCGACCTCTCTTCTCTCTTTTCCTCACTCTAATCACCGTGGCGCGTAAGCAGGCGATTGTCCGGGGAGTTCTCCCCTTCTCAAACTCGGGAATAAGAGAACTACAGGATTAATGTGGCATGTCTTTTTGAATCCTACAGGATTAGAAAGCTACATGAATTTGGATCAAAGAACATTAGGGGAAAAAATATCTAGCAAGAGGTTTGGTAGCAGCTATTCTTTTGTGCCAAAATTTGTTAATTTCAATAACTCTGTACACTCTGAGTGCATTCCTGAATCCTATAAATACAACCGTGCTGTGCAACTCCCTAGCCTCTTTTCAGTCTGTACAATTTGATACTCTGCTAACCTTGCATCATGTATCACTACTATATTTAAAGACAAGCCAAATCGCGGCCTCTCCGCAGCCCGGGTACTGTAGAAAGAACAGTGTTCTACAGTACCCAGGTGGTACCCAGGTGGGCCCCACATGTCAGCCCCACAGCGCGTGGTCTCTTTTCACGGCCGTCCCTCGGGAAAAGCAGATTAGCCCCGCAGTCCACATTTCTACGAGGCGAAGGGCTGGAACGCAATTGTAGAAATATTGGAGGGCTATTTTGCAAAACAGCCCTCACTTCCCCCTTCCCCCTCCTTCTTCTCCCGCGGCGCCCGAAATCGCCGCCGGCGCCGCCCCGCCGCTCCGCACCTCGCCGGTCAAATCGAAGCATGTGGCGACCTCCGCCGTCCTCGCGTCTCCCTCCTCGCCGACGTCCGCGTGCCGGAAAGCCGCAACCTCGCCGCAATCGTCGCCAGCGTCCTCGGCGTCCTCCGCCGCGTTTGCAGGCCACCGGCGCCGCTCCGGCGACCCAGAAGGAGCGGCGCCGCCACCCCCAGCCCCCGCGGCCGCGCGCTTCCGACGCGCCCGCGCGTGCGTCCCGGCTCGCGCAGACGCGGCGCCGCCATGGACGACGCTGCCGTGGCCACTGCTGACGTCATGCCAACGTCACAGTGGGCCCGGGTTTTTTTTTTTTGAAGATTTTGCAGGAAATTCAAAAATTCCTACTAATACCCCTCCGAAAATATGGAAAATATATTAACATATTCAGAAAAATAACTGCTAATTATTTACATAAAAAACAAATATGTTTACCATATTTTGTATTGGACAAATTTGGACGTACTCCAATTCAGTAAATATTAATGCAAAACAAAATCAGATTCGCACATTCAAAATTGCTAAACAGTTGGCCATTCTTCACAATACTTAAACATGCTCACAAACATGTTTAAATATTTCGAATTGGCCAGTATTTGGAGGTACTCTAATTCAGTAAATGTTAATGAAAATCAGAATCAAATTTAAACATTCCAACATACTAAATAATTGCCCATACTTTGTAACACACAAACATGCTTAAAAAATAATAATTTGTCTACATTTGCAAATACTCCGATCCAGTAAAGATTAATGGAAAATAGAATCACCTTTGAACATTTAAAATACAAACACATTTGAATTTTCAGACTTGCTAAACATTTATACACATTGTACGTCAACTTTGGAGTTCAACTAAAAAAAAAACACCATACAACTATATTTGAACATTTCAATTCACCAAGAATTTGAAGATACTGTAGACAAAAAAATCCAACGGATTTCAACAATCCGAATTACAACGAATCCCCTTCCCCATAAAATATTACACATTTTCTATAAGTTCAAAACAGTTTTCGCACACAATTTGTTAGAAATTTTTCCAACAAGTATTTATTCCCACCGAACATTCGACAACACAGAAAAAAATTCCCCAACAATATTAGACAATATTCACAACAGTTTCAAATATATTTCATGTATTTTTTCCTATTTTTCCTTTTCGCACACAGGTTCTGCTGCGTTCGTCCGATTCAAATTACGTACACATATACATGGTACATCAAAACCACTGCAGCGGGCACAACGTGCCACAAATTTAAAAATTGACAAATTTCCAAACTTTTTCCACACAAAAGTTGTACTACATATCCATTCCACATAATCGGAAGCAAGTTCCTTTATATGTACAACCCACCACATATATACCTAATTAATTGGCTACAACCAACCTATGTCCATACAAAAATACACGTTGTAAAATACAGTAATGACAACAAATTACCAGCAAAAAAATAACAAGAGCGCAGCATGCCGACGCGCGAAATTCCTCTCGAATACCTCTCGAATCTAACCATTTAACAAACGTTAACATAATTCAAATATGAATTACTTCCCAATTTCACCAATTTCCGAAATTGCAAACAACTTACAAACATAAATTATTTTTATTTCAACATATTCACATCCGGAGAACTTCCGAATGCGGGCATTTCCAAATTTAAATTCTTTACTCCCCGTTATTTACAAATATGACACAAAAAACAACATGACTACAAAAATAAACAACGACTATTTATGTCACATGCCAAAATTAAAATTTTGGAATTCAAAATCTTTGAATGCCTTCGAAAACTGATCATTAAATTAACGTAAAAACAATTCAGGGAAAAAAATCTTGCCAATTTTAACAAATTTCCAAACGTAAGCAGCACACAACTACAAATTTTTCAAAAAAAAAAATCAACATATTTACATCTAAACGTCTTTCGAATGCTAACATTTTTACATACAGATTTTAGCACACAAGCCGCGGCATCTGGCACGCTAAGCAGCCACGACATATTTCCTCTAAACATAATGGTAAATAAGAAAATTATGGCAAAATGAAACTACATTTCATCATTTCAATTTAGCTGGCATATTTATAAGTAATACAACTTAAATTTACCTACCTATTTACTTACAGTTAACCATAAAACTTGATTAAATGAATATATAGAGGAAATATAAATTGATTCCCTCAAACTACAAGTTGATTTCAAATTGAATTTCATCTAAGTACATTACACAACTTAGAACTACGGCCTTTCCTTACAATATATATATATATAACGCAAACTAAAAAAATACACAAATTATTACAACATATTATCACCAAGGGCGTGACGTGCCGTCGCGCCAAATTTAACTAGTACACCTATAATAAACATGCCTCTTTCAGTTCCTATGCGTTCTGTTGTTCAAGCTGCCCTGAGAAGAAGGGAACCCCCCACTGTACTCAAAGGCCCTGCTGTCCATCTCAAATGTCGTGGACGACGTCGACGTGTTGGAGTACGGATACCTTGGCGCGAACTTCTTCGCCGTTGAGTCTACGCTGAACGAAGAGCTCGTCGACACTGAACCGGGCGTGAGTCCGTGGTCTTGCATTATCATCTCGATCTCCCTCACGACGTTGTTCATCGATGGGCGGTCAGGCCCCACCTCTTCCACGCATTGCAGAGCCATCTTCACGAACCTTGGGAAGCCCAGGAGCTCCCCCATTTTGAGAAGAACTGGGTCCATCACATCCTTTAGCCCACAGTACATGCTGTCTTCCATGTCTAACGCTGTCTTCACCTCGCGGACAATGTACTTCTTCTCGTATATAGGTGGCTTGGCCACTATTAGCTCTAGTAGTACCACACCAAAGCTGTAGACATCACTCTTCGCCGTGAGTTGCTGCGTCATGTAGTACTCTGGGTCTAGGTAGCCCTGCATGGAGGTCAATTGTTTTTAACAGCTTAGAACTGAAATTTTAAGTGATCTGTCGGTGTTCTTGAAGAAACTTTTTTCATGTCAGACGAAGTGCAAGCCTACCAGTGTTCCCTTGACGTTTGTGCAGAGCTCGCCTTCCTCACTGTCTGATACCAACAAGGAGAGGCCAAAGTCTGCGACCTTTGCGGTCATCTTCTCATCAAGGAGAATGTTGGTGGACTTCACATCCCTGTGAATGATTGGAGGATTGGCATGGTCATGGAGGTAAGCTAGCCCTCTAGCTGAATCCAGGGCTATCTTAAGTCTCATACCCCAATCCAGTTGTACTCCTTTAATACCTGCAGTGACTCATTATGATCAGTCCAGCTGATCATCATGACGAGAAGACCAGGTACAACCGACAGAAACTGTGACACGATATATGCTGCTTGGTTCCAGAAGTTGGGCCCGAAAAAAAAGGCACAAAACTTGTATAACTCGATGTTACTTGTGACAATAAGAAGAACATGTTAACGTACCGTAAAGTGACTCGCTTAGAGTTCCATTGGAAATGAACTGGTAAACAAGCATCCTTTCGCCCTTCTCGAAGCAGAAACCAACTAGTCCGACCAAGTTCTTGTGATGCACCCTCGAGAGTAGCTCGATTTCTGTCTTGAACTCAAGCCCACCCTGCATGGACCCTTGCTTGGACCTCTTGATGGCTATGAGCTGGCCATCCATAAGTTTTCCTCGGTACACCTGTTTCCGATTGGAACAGGACATTTTTATAGACCTGTCCCAAAGATGATAGGAACCTTTAATTTCTCGAAAGGGGTGTTTGCTTACCGTCCCATAGCCTCCAGCTCCAATTGCATTGATTTCTCGGAAGTCATTTGTGCTCAGCTTGAGCTCTTCCAGTGTGAAGGCTCTAGCGCTATTGAGCTTTGGCGCTTCACCGATGTCTTCTGTTGTTGATCCCCATGAAGCTGAACACAGAGATCAAAAGTGAGGTAGAGCAAGTTAATACTATGCGATCTTTATGAAATCTTATCTACGTGGTACAGTGCAGTACCAAAAGGATCGTTGAGGGTAATAAGCTTCCGAGCCCGTTTCCTTTGACGCACGGCGTAAACCCCAATCAGCGCGAGCCCGACCACCAAAAGAACAGAGCCGGTCACGACACCAATCAAAACAGCTCGAGAAACTGCATCATCAACAGCTACAACATCAGCCCTGATATCCATTTGGCAGCATAAAGAACATCACCTGAACAACTGGGCCATTTGTCAACTGTACCTTTGTCGTGGAACGCATAAGGATGTGAGACCACAAAGTAAGGCCCAAAAATCTCCGGTGGCTTGTAAGTCTTATTTCTCAGATTGAAGCAGTTCAGCACCTGGGAGTAATTGAACCTCTTCTGGTTTACTGGGCACGCCCTGATCTCCACTTGTAGGTAAACGCAGTCGGTGCACGGTACCAAGTTGCCTAGTTCGTTCGGGGTGCAGTTGTCCAGTGTACTCGAGAGGTTTCTGTGGAGTTCATCAAGGTGCTTGTTGACATCGCCAAAGGAAGGAGATCTGAATTCTATGGTTCCAACAAATGGATCTTTACACTGGGCATTAAAGGGACGATGCACAGTTGGACGTTCAAGCCTGCAGAGCGTCGTGTCTGACAGAAGAGATCCACTGCAGAGTGGGTTTCCTTCAAGCCTGGCAACAACAGAGCAGCAAGAAAAAATAGGGAGTAAGTTTGAAGCGAATGGAACAACATCGCCTTGTCAAGAAAAAATAGGTCTTGAAATGAGCAGTGATACTCACTTGAGATTTGTGTAGTTGAGGGTGCTGTACACTGTAACTGAGGTAATTTTGTTATTCCGGATGTCGACAAGGTTTAGTTCCTTGCTGATGTTATTGCCCATGTCAAGTGTATCACTCAGTTGATTATCACTCAATATTCTGGAGTATGTTCGACTAGTTAGTAAATTTTGAAAACCATAATGCACAAGGTAGAGATCCTATGGTTGTTGTATTGTCTTACACATGTTGCAAGAAAGACAGGCTGAAAAGCTCCTGTGGCAGTTTCCCGGAAATCCCAACTGACTGCATTGAACTGTAAGGCAAAACGAAAGAGTTACACATTTTCTGACATTAATATGCCTCTTAAGTACTGAAGTCAGATAACACTGTAACTTACAGGGTCATTAACTCGGGCAAATGCGTAAACCAACTTGGAACACCAGAAGATGTGAAGTTATTGTTGCTTAGGTCCCTGTGCATATATTGCCGTATCACTTGTTAATGATAGCTAGTGAAAGTTTGTAAAGAATGTGATTGAGATTGCACCAAGTTCTTACACATTTTGAAGACTAGGTAGTTCAGTCAAATTAGGCATTAGTCCACGTAGCTCGTTATTTGACAGCATTCTGTGTTTTCCAAGAAAAAAATTACAAGTGACACATAAGTGATTTATCTCATCCAAAAAAAAAACATTTTGCGAGAGTGTCATCTAAATAACAACATTGAAATGGTGGGACGAGTTCTTACAGAACATGGAGCTTAGTGAGGTTTTTCATAGCTGGAAATTGGCCCGTGAAGAGATTATCATTTAGACGGCTGTTTTCCAAATGCACATCAAAATAATCAGCTTGCCACAAACACTTCAACTCCCCAAATCAATTCTAGAACAAATTTTCTGAACACTTACAGTACTTCAAGTGTTGGGATCACCCCAATAGATGCTGGAATAGTTCCACTAAATCTGTTCCTGTCCAGAAGTCTTTTTTTTTCGATTAAGGGTAATATATTAATATCCAGAAGATCAACAAATCATGGTATGACATAGTACGGTACAAATGAGTAGGTGCATGCTGGAACTTACATATGCTTGAGGCGCATGTTGGAGTTGAACATATATTCTGGGATAGGACCTTCGAGAGAATTTTGGTTAAGATGGCTACAAAGGGCAGAAATGACAAATGAATGAGTGATAACCAGATGATAAATATGATTAAAAAAACTGATGTTACTTATGACACTTACAAGTGTTCTGCCTTAAGAAGCTGGTCGAATCCAGTGCCATTGTCCCTGGAGTTTGGTATGCGCCCGGTCAAACTGTTATCAGCTAGGTCTAGCCATTTAACCTTGGAGAGCTTGCCCAATGAGGGCGGGATACTACCCGTGAAGTTGTTTGAGTTTAGAGCGCTGCGGAAAGACATCGAGTGAGATCCGGTGAGCAGATAGTTCTTACAAACGTACGTATGAACTATTCAAAGGAACAGTAAGAATCTTACAAGAATTCGATTTGTGCCAGGTTTCCTAGTTCACTCGGAATAGTACCGCTGAAACTGCAACCTATTAATACTCTACAACATCATTCAAGTTACATGGAAGATAGTAAGTCAGTAACTAAGGGGGAAAACAAAAGGATTATGTAGTTCACAGGTCTACTGCCTCTTTGTACAGTAATAGAAACTTCTGCAACTTACAAGTGTGTAAGCTGAATCAACTTCCCAATAGCAGGTGTAAGCGGACCGGCTAGGCCTTTATTTGAGGATAGATCCCTGCATTGCATTCATGGTCAGTGATTTAAGTGTCCTAATATTACTTTATTGTGTAATAAACATAAAACAGGCAAAAGCACATGGGCATCCACAGCCATTTCTACTGAGAATAATTGGTAGCGGAAAAAACACACAACTGAAGCACTTACAAGACCCTGAGCTCAGTCAGGCTTCCTATGTCGTCACTCAGAGTGCCTTTCATGTCCATACCAAATAGGTTTCTGCGACATAGAAGAGAGTTAGTGGAAACCAAAATCAGATAGAATCTTGGAAAGGTCCTAGCAAATGACTGGGTCAAAAATTCTACTCACACTGATGTAACCCTTGAGTTGCCATTGCCATTGCATGTAACTCCATCCCATTTGTCACCGCAAGGGTCATTAGATTTCTTCTTCCAGCTAGCAGGGAGATTTGACCATTTCTTCATCAAGGATTTGAGAGCAGCCGCTGCAAATGGGGTAGGAGGGACACACAACTTGTCAAACCAACTTTACGACTAGCTTTTAGATACTGTTTCAGTCAAGAGAAATCTGTTTGGGACTCTGGTGGTATCTTGGGCAAACTTCTACTGGCAGATAGATTATGCAATAATAGAATCCAAGACAAGTGCCGCAACAATCTCTTGAGCAAATGATTCCAGCAGCATGAATTATGACATCTGAAATCATGAAACTACAAGATTTCCAATCCCTAGCCCATCCGAAGACAAAATGCTATGAAAAGTAAACTACTACCAATCAATCAACTAATTAAGCTAGATTCCATAATATTTCCTTTGGCAACTTGACACCAAGAACAAGCTAAAGAAACCCCACAAACTAGCTGATGCAAATGAACAGCACCAAAAAACCACAGGAAGCACATACCATCCTGTGGGTTGGTGGCGGCGGCGGCGATCCTCCACTCGGCGAAGAGGCACAAGACGAGCAGCAAGAAGAGCCGCCCCTTGGCCATCCCCTCCCTCCTGCCTGGCCCCAGCCAAAACTGCAAGAGACCGATCCTTTCGCTGGACGTCCAGTGATAGATATGCTTCGATTCCTCCGCTGCTCCCGGAGAGCTGTGCGGCGACGGCGGAGAAGGGTCGCAACTTTCGGAGCTGGAGGAACAGAGCAAGTCGCCGACGCTGAATGGTAGGAGGAGTGTCGGAAATGAAATCATCAAATTATAGCAGGCGACGCGTGCTGCTCCCGTTTTACTTGGTCAAATACCTGGAATCTTCCTCCTTCTATGCACTACTAGTATTAGTATATGGACGTGTCTAGCCAACGGCCGTGCGTTGGGTCGCTAATCTGAACGGCCGGTCTCAAACGGAACAACACGACCTGCTGGACTCCCCGAAAACAACCCACCCAGCATGCCGGCCACCTACCCACAGCGCCAACCCAGGCCGACCACAGCACCGCATGCGCGGCCGCCGCCGCCCTCCTCGCGTCGTCGCCCTCGGCGGTTTTGCTAGCGACACGATAAGCGCTTCCTCCAAGTTCATGCGCTGTCGCGACTCGCCACGGTGCCTGCCGTTGCCGCCGTCGCATTCCCGGACTCCCGGCCGCCGCGCCAGTCCACCACCACCACGTCCGTGCCTCATCGCTTCTCGGGTGGACGCAGGGGTGCGCTCGTTCTCCGTTGCCGCCCCACGAATTCCGTCACTGCCGCGCCTCGCAGTTCTCTCAACCGCCCCGTCCTTCCGCCGGCACGGATGCGCGCCCTCGCGGCTCCGTCCTCCCGCCGGCATGGATCCCCTGAGCACCATTCCCGCGGCTCCACACACCATGCCGCCGCTGCCACTCTGTTCCACCAACCTCAGCCCGGGCACTCAGACCATGGGGCGGCAGTAGCTAGCACGATGGAGCAGCAACTAGAGCTCATGTCGCCTGTCGGAGAAGCGGGAGTTGAGCAACCGGAAGCGATGCAGCAATAGCGTCCGCTTCGGCATCTGGCGGCAGACCGCCAGTTCCGACCTCCCTCGTGTCCAAGCTCCGGCACCTGGTGTTGCTGCTGCTGTACAAATGAGGCCATGGCGACTCACGTTGTTGTACCCAAGATGGAGCTGCAGTAGAGAGGAGCACCAGGTGCAGTTGTTTCGAAGCACGCTGGACTAGGCTGCTGGGCCTCGGATGGGCAGCACGGGATTGGGAGAAACAGAGAGGAAGGGTGAAAAAAAAACATTTTTGTTTTCAAACTTGCTGATTTTGTCAAATTGTTGCGTAACAACTTACAGTAGTTGCTCGATTCTTTCAATTTTTTGCATATCACGTCAGTTAACAATAGTTGCTTAATTATAATAGTTTGTTGTCTATCAATATTGTGAAGTTGTCGGAGGTGACCTCCGACGTGATTTCCATCTATGAATCTCTCAGAGAGTGTTGTGGTGCGGAGCTGACGCCATCGTGTCCACTCCAAATCCCTCCCGACATTCTCATTAAAAGTTGCTTGTAAAGTTGCTATCAATACTGTGAAGTTGCTTCATGACGCGGCAAAGTTGATTCCTCTCGTACCAAATTTACGATCAGCGGTGGACAACATCAAAAACATCGGGTGAGCAATATCACAACAGAAATAGGCAACTTCAAATCATCAGTAGGAAACGTCACAACTTTTTTGGAGCAACTTTTTTACACGACAAACCAACTTTGGTGGTGCATGACGAAATAGTTTTGTATGCGATGCTAGATTCATAATAGTGGTAGGCAATTTTACAACCGCATTGGGAAATTTCATAATGAGTAAAAGCAAATAAAAAACAATTAAAATCAAATTTGATACAAGGAGAAACAACTGGTCCAAATTCGCGCAACTTCACAACAACGGTAAGCAACTTTACTATGCGATGAGACAATTTCACAACAGCGCTAAGCAACTCTGCTATGCGATGAGGCAACTTCATAACAGCGGTAATGTCGGGGGGCTGCCCCCGGGTAGGGCAAAGATGATGAGTTATGAGCAGTTAAGGTCTAACCGGATCAAGAGCCGGCTAAGTTATCCGGGTCGGATCTCAAGGCGATTCGGTCAGTCCTACTTCAAGCCAGTGAAAGAAAAGACCAAAGGGGATCCGGTGAGGTTTAACCGGATCCAGGAAAGAAGAGCCGGCTAAGTTATCCGGGTCGGTCAGGAAGGACCCGGGTAGGGCAACTCGGATGATGCACAGGGGCCAAGTAATGTCAGTAAAAGTCACGGGCACTGTAAGGTTGCTGACCGGGGCTCAGAAGACAGCAAGGTGCTGCCACAGGTTTTCCGGGTCACAAGCCCCTAGGCGCTGACTCGGCCTATTCGGGAAAGGGGCAGTGGCTAGGCTACTGTGGTCTACACTGCCTTAAGCTCAAAGAGGAAAGATAAGCCTGTGGTGAACAGAGGGTGAGCTGGGCTGAGTGACAGTGGCCAGTGTTTGTCCTGTTCTCCTTGTCCATGCCATTGTCCTCTGCGGCCAGGGGCAAAAGGGTAATTCGGTTACTGTATATAGGCAACACCACCTCCTTCTGTGGGGAGGATCGACCATTGTGAGCATCTTTCCCCCCCAAGCTTCATCTTCTACCTAGAGCCCGTTCCTTTGTTCATCATACAGCTCAAGGAGCGCTCTGTACTTGTAAACACTTGAGATATAAGAGAGTAGGCTAGAGCTGCAGTAGGGGTGTTACCTCCACAAGAGGGCCCCGAAGCAGGGTACATCGTGGTGTTCTTCGCTGTTCTTGGTTTGCTTTGTTCTTGTTGATTCCTGCGAGGTTCTTGTTTGGTCTTCATGCGTGCTTCGTAGGCGCGCAAACCCTCCCCGGTTCCCCCAACGCCCAAGCGAGCCCACACTTAAGCCATACCCATGGCATCTGCCGTGACACCACCACGACAGTTGGCGCCCACCGTGGGGCAAGCATTGGCGTTGGCTGGGGTTTCCATCCGGACGGGCTCCGTCACTGGTGCCGGCGAGCGGGTCCTCTCCGGGCTCGTGTGCAAGCTCGGCGAGTTCAACTTCATCAGCGACAACGCGGGGTGCTTCTCCAACAAGCCCTTCCCCGCGGATGGCTTCCTCATGACGCTGGGCAGCTTCGTCACCTACGTCGCCACCGAGCCAGTTCGCGAGTACCCGGCGCAGGTGCTCGTGGCTGCGGATCCTCCCTCTTTCCGCGCAGCTCGCGGAGGGCGTAGCGCTCGCCCTGGGAGCAGCGTGGAGGTCATGGTGGCTGCCGCAAACGCTGCTGCAGGCAAAGGAGGTGCCAGCACGAGCGTGCCAGAGGCTGGCCACGCCAGTCGATCCGGATGACATGCCGACTCGGACAGCTAAGTTCCCTAAGGAGAAACCCGATCCGGTTGGTCCCCTTGGCACGTCAAGCAGGGGTGCTTCCTTAGAGGGTATCTTGGAAAAGCTAGCTCGGCCAGTGGCTCCTGGAGCAAATGTTGATCTTACTGTAGCTCAGCTAGAGGCAGAGCGCCTGAGGTTGCAAAAAGAGGCTCGGTTAGTGATAGAGTCTAGGCAAGAGTTTGATAGAGACCTGAGAGAATACAATGCTGCCAATGGTATCACAGATGGCTTTACTCCTGTAGTGCACCGCTCGCGCAAGAAAGCCGAGCTACGTAACAGAGGCAAGGACCTCAACGACGAGTTGGCTAGAGCTGCAGGTTCGAGCTCAAGTAAAGCCACTAGTCATAGGTCCGGAACAGGCAAGCCGGTTTATAGCTCCCCGGCTAAGAATCTTAGGGCTGCAGCAGCAGCGCGAGCTGAATTAAGTAACCTGACCGGGGATGCTTGGCGCAAGCAGGCGGAGAGAGTGAATGAGCTAGTGGATGTGTGCAACAGGCAGAATGAGGCCTACAGGAAAGCTAATCCGGATGCTGGTGGTTCCCGGGTAGTTGTCTCGGTTAGGGCTGCTAGCCAGAAGTCTAAGGGGCAAGCGTCCTCTCCGCATGTTGGGATTGACCGAGCCCAAAGTGTGAACTCGGGTAAGAGCAAGCAGCTGCAAACTTATGATGCGGTATACGCAAGCAAGCAACTTGCAGCCCAAGGAAAAGGCGGACAAGGCAGAAACAGTGGTGGTCAAGGCAATCCGGGTACTGGAAGGGAGAATTCGGCTGGCCGAGGTCAACCGCCTCGCCACCCCGGACAGCAAATGATGGCACAGGTGCAGCAGCAGAGTGGTGGCCAGGTGGGCTACCGTTATGACGATGGCAATTCGGCTATGGCGCGAGCCGGATACCAGACGTATGACAATGCACTGGCGTCGAGACTGGGGCCTCGGATGTTGGATCCGGATGATCAGCGTCTCAAATTGGACAGAATCTACCAGTCCGAGAAGCTGGAAGAGCAGGGCCCACCGGGTCCACCATGCTTTGGACCTCGGATAATGAATGAGCCAAGTGTGCCTTTGTTTCAGCTCGGCCGCAACACGAAGCCGTATAATGGGAGCACCAAGCCACAGGATTGGCTGACGGACTATGTATCATCAGTGCACATTGCGGGGGGCAATCGCCGATGGGCGGTCCGGTATCTCCCGCATATGTTAGAAGGTCCAGCCCGGATCTGGTTGAATAACTTGCCGCCGGGTAGTATCAATTGTTGGATGGATTTGGAACAGGCGTTTAACAGCAACTTCTCCAGCACCTACAAGAGGCCAAACCGACCTCAGCTCCTGGCTGCGTGCAAGCAGGAAGAGAGGGAGACAGACCGAGAGTATTTGACTCGGTGGAGCAACATGCGCAATTCTTGCGAAGGTGTAGTGGAGGAGCAGGCCATTTCATGGTTTGCACAGGGATGCAGGCATGGTACACCACTTTGGCAGAAACTCCAAAGAGATATGCCGAAAACCCTGGCAGATATGATCCGGATAGCAGACACGTATGCGCTGGGTGATCCAACACAGCCCGCATTGGATGCAGTGGGAGCAAACAGGAGGCAACCAGTTAATAACCGAGTTGGACCATTAAGGCCTAGTGACCGACATGAATTCGGTTACAAGAGAAGAGATCCGGATTACAGATACGGTTCTGATCAAGTTGCTGCGGTAAACATGGATCAACCCGGTGGAGGAGATGCGCAGAGGCAGAAAACTGATGGTCCAGCTTGGAGGCCGAATCAAGGTGCTTGGCCGAAGAAAGTGTGGGAGGGACCAAGTCCACCTCTGACTTTTGAGTCCAGATTAGATGGGCCTTGCTGTTATCACACCACCGATCCGCGCAAACCGGCTAATCATTCGACCCGGAACTGTAGTTGGCATCACCGCATTCAGGCGGAAGGTCAAAGAGGACCACCTCAAAGAGGTGCTCCTAGACCGAATTTCAGGCCAAACATGCCGCTAACCGGAGCCAATGCGACCCCGGTCAACGCTGGAACTCCAAGGCCAGCAGCAACGAAGCCGGTTAACCTGGTGAACATGGGAGGCAGTGACAATGGTGATGGCCCAAGTAGGCAAGGTGGATACCCTGGGAATGATTACAAGGAAGCACATCAGAGTTATGTGGTTTTCGTGACCGAGCCAACTGACAAGAAAAGTCAGTTGAGACGAGCAAAGGAGGTGAATGCCGTGATGCCAGCAGTTCCAAAGTACTTGAACTGGTCTGAGCAGGAGATCACTTGGAGCAGGGCGGATAACCCAAGGATCATGCCAAGCCCAGGGAACTATGCACTGGTGGTGGATCCAACTTTGGTTGGACCCAAGCTGAACGTGAAATTTAGCCGAGTCTTGGTCGACAATGGCAGTGCCATAAACATCATGTATCGGGACACAATGATCAAGTTGGGTATTTCGCCGAATCAGTTGCAACAGAGCAGCTGTACTTTCCATGGCATAGTACCCGGGGTATCTTGTTCCCCCATGGGTAAGATCTGGGTAGATGTGTTGTTCGGTACCAGGGACAATCACAGGCTTGAGAGTCTCGAGTTCGAGGTGGTGGATTTGGAAAGCCCATACCATGCTCTGCTTGGCAGGCCAGCATTAGCCAAGTTCATGATATCTACTCATGTGGCCTACCTCAAGATGAAAATGCCTGGCCCGAATGGTGTTATCACCGTTGCGGGAGACTACAAGAAGGCCATACAGTGTGCTACAGTTGGTTCCAACTTAGCCGAATCACTGGTGATACAAGCTGAAAAGAGCAAGATGCACGAGGTGGTGGCAATGGCGAAGTCGGCTCAGTTAGGCGTGCTGGCCATGACCAACCCGGATGGCGGCGCAACCTTTGAAGTGCCCAAGGAGACAAAGAAGATCCCCATTGACCCGGAGAACCCAGAGCGCATGGCCATCATTGGAGCCGGTTTGGGCGAGAAATAGGAAAGCGCGCTCTGCCATTTCCTCCGTGAGAATCGGGATATCTTTGCATGGTCGGCTAAGGACCTGCCTGGTGTTCCGAGGGAATTGGCAGAGCACTCTTTGTTTGTCAGGCCAGAAGTAAAACCGGTTAAGCAACCGACTAGGCGTCTCTCAGAAGATAGAAGAAAAGTGGTGCTCGATGAGCTGGCTAAGCTACTGGCAGCCGGATTCATTATGGAGGTGCTGCATCCAGACTGGATATCCAATCCGGTTCTGGTAGAGAAGAAGAAGGACGAACCAGCTGTGGTCAAGGTGTGGCGCATGTGTATAGACTTCACCAATCTGAACAAGGCGTGTCCGAAGGATCCATTTCCTTTACCTCGGATTGATCAAGTGATCGATTCCACTGCTGGGTGTGAGTTGTTGTCTTTTATTGATGCGTACTCTGGTTTTCACCAGATACCACTGAACCCTAAAGATCAAATAAAGACTGCTTTTATTACCCCGTATGGGGCGTATTGCTATCGTGTCATGTGTTTCGGTTTGAGAAATGCCGGTGCTACTTATCAGAGATGTATGCAGAAATGCCTACACTCCCAGATGGGCAAAAATGTGCAGGTCTATGTCGATGATATTGTTATCAAAACTAAAGAGAAACATACTCTCCTCGGGGATCTCGAGGAGACATTTGTGAACTTGAGAAAATATCGGTTGAAATTGAATCCGGATAAATGCACCTTTGGTGTCCCGGCTGGAAAGTTGCTTGGCTTCCTTGTATCAAGCCGAGGCATTGAAGTTAACCCGGCTAAGATCCGAGCCATAGAAAACATGAAATTGCCTAAGTGTCTAAAAGATGTGCAAAAATTCACCGGGTGCTTAGCCTCATTAAGCCGGTTTGTGAGTCGGTTAGGAGAGAAAGCTTTGCCCTTATATCAATTGATGAGAAAGAGCACCGGGTTCACATGGACCCCACAGGCAGATTCGGCTTTCAATGAGTTGAAAAAGATGTTGTCCACTGCTCCAGTTTTGGCATCACCTTTGCCGAGTGAACCGATGTTGCTTTACATTGCGGCCACTAACCGGGTCGTAAGTGTGGTTATTGTGGTAGAAAGAGAGGAAGAGGGCAAATCCGTGCAGAGGCCGGTGTACTATTTGAGTGAGGTGATCTCAACTTCGAAGCAAAATTATCCTCACTACCAGAAGATGACATATGGTGTGTACCTGGCGGTCAAGAAATTGAAACATTACTTCCAAGAGCACCCGATTACAGTGGTGTGTGAAGCTCCAATTGCGGAGATCATTGGGTGCAAAGATGCAACTGGCCGAGTTGCCAAATGGGCGATAGAAGTGTCTCCTTACACACCGCATTATGAGAGAAGAGACGCTATCAAGTCTCAGGCTTTGCCGGATTTCCTTTGTGACTGGGCTGAGATGCAATATGAGCCACCTAAACCGGATTACAATTACTGGAGGTTGCACTTTGACGGTTCCAAATGCAAAATCGGGCTAGGTGCTGGAGTGGTGCTCACATCACCAAAACAGGATCAATTGCGATATGTATTGCAGATTCATTTCTCAGCGTCAAACAATGTAGCCGAGTATGAGGCACTGATCCATGGGCTTAATGTGGCTCGGGACATCGGCGTTCGCCGAATTGAATGTTTCGGTGATTCGGATTTGGTCGTACAGCAATCTTCTGGAAATTGGGATGCTCTTGATGCCAATATGGCACTGTATCGGTTTCATGTTCAGAAAATTTCGGGATTTTTTGAAGGCTGTGAATACAAGCATATACCTCGGCTGGAAAACCAAGCTGCAGATGTTCTGTCAAAACTCGGGTCGTCTAGGGAGGCAATCCCACCCGGAATATCCTTGAATCATCTAAGGGTCCCTTCAATCAAACCGTCGCCTGATTCCGAGTCGATTTTTATTCCCAAGCAAGAATCCGAAGCTATTCCTATGAATGTTGACGTTGAGTATATCGAGGAAGACCCGGGGACTGCATGCCCGGACTCGGGGACTGCTCACGCAGATTCGGAAAATGCTAACCGAGTCTTGGGAAAGAGGAGTAGAGATGATGATGCTAACCGGATTGTGGGGAATGGACAGAAGCTGATAGAAGAGATAATGGCGGCCAAACCTGTGGAAGAAAATGAGCACTTGTTCCCTTTGCATCCAGTACCAGAGTGGGCTGAAGAGATCATGAAGTTCATCGAGGAAGGAAGCTTGCCAAGCGATGAGACCAAGGCTAGGCGTGTCCAGAGGAGATCCAAGGCTTATACCATCATCAACAAGGAGTTATACAAAAGAAGTGTAACCGAGGTGTTGCAGCGCTGCGTGGAGCCAGCAGAGGGCAAGGAGATGCTCCTAGAGATACACCAAGGTGAATGTGGACATCATTGCAGTACAAGAGCCCTGGTGGCTAAAGTGTTCCGGCATGGATTTTATTGGCCCACTGCTCATGCAGATGCGGAGGACATAGTCCGCAGGTGTGAAGGATGCCAGAGATTTGCTAAGCAAACACACTTACCCGCATCGGCACTGAAGACAATTCCTATTACTTGGCCATTTGCGGTGTGGTGTTTGGATATGGTGGGAGATTTCAAGCCGGCTAGGGGCAACATGACACATATGCTGGTGATGGTGGATAAGTTCACCAAGTGGATAGAGGTGAAACCAATACGGAAAGTGGATGGCCGTTCGGCTGTAATCTTCTTGAAAGAAATCATTTTGAGATACGGATACCCTCATAGCATCATCTCGGATAACGGCACAAACTTTGCTGTCGGAGAGTTTGCCCGATTCTGCATGAATAAGGGGATCCGGTTAGACATAGCCTCAGTGGCACATCCAGAGTCCAATGGGCAAGTGGAAAGATCAAATGCTCTAGTGTTAGCCGGCATCAAGGCTCGTCTCATTGAACCATTGTTGAAAACTCCAGGGTGCTGGATAGATGAAATCCCATCAGTTCTATGGGGTCTAAGGACTACACCGAATCGGTCACAGGCTATACGCCATTCTTTCTGGTGTATGGGGCAGAAGCTGTCCTACCCACTGACATAGAATATGATGCACCAAGGGTGGCAATGTACACTGAAACCGAGGCAAAGGAGGCCCGGGAAGATGCAGTGGATCTGCTAGAGGAAGCAAGAGAGTTGGCCCTGTCTCGGACAGCAATATACCAGCAAAATCTCAGGCGTTATCATAGCCGGAAAATCAGTCCTCGAGTGTTTCATGAGGGTGATCTAGTGCTGAGGCTGGTGCAGCGCAGCAAAGGCCGACACAAATTGTCACCTCCATGGGAGGGACCATTCATTGTGAGCAGGGCTATGCACAATGACTCGTACTATCTTATAGATGTACAGGAACCAAGGGAGGATGGCTTGGACAGACCCGGACAGGAAACCAAGCGACCTTGGAATGTAGCTCTGCTTCGACCCTTCTACTCTTAAAGGGCGCAATGTATGTATTTCAATTTATCATGAATGAAATCGCAGTAATCCGAGTCTGGACTCGGGGACTGCTTCGTCCTTATGCGTGTGTTGTTTATTACGGCTTTGTTTGTTGCCGTTCATGTGCCGAATCGCTTTGAACCTTGTTCTGAGTTTCAGTAATGTATGTTGTGTTGTTGATCTCGTGACTCGACTGACAAACACCAAAATGGTAGTCAAGAGCAGAGATGAGGAATATGGGAAACATGAAAATGGACACGGGGACTCGGTCCAAAACCGATTCGGCACATGTCGTTTACTAACCCCTGTTATTTATTTTTTCGTTTATGTTGAATGATTCTAAACCACAACTCGCATGTTTCAAGTACTGTATGCTATGATTCCTATCTTGTGACTCGACTGTCAAAACACCCAAAGAGGTAGACAAGAGCAAAGATTTGGCAAAAGTAGTAAACAAGAAAACAGACTCGGGGACTCGGTTTAAGATGATCCAACATAAACCTTGTCCGGATCACGTTAAGCATGATAAGCATAGTCTCGAAAGAACTTAAAATAGTCTATTACATCTGCTCCCGGCATACCGGGGATTTAATGTTTTTGTTAAGTACTTCAGGGGGCAGCGGACTCGGTCGCGGCAGACTCGGTCATAGGAGTTTCAGTTGCGGGAACTTCTGTGGGAGGAGCTTCGGTTAGCGGAGCTTCGGGCGCGCGAACCTCGGTTACGGGTATTTCGGTGGAAGTGGACGCGGTTACGAGAGGTTCTGTTGCTGGAGCAGATTCGGAAGATGGTGGCGCTCCGGAAGTAATCTTGACTGGAGAGCTTGAAGGATGGGCGGATTCGGAAATTTCCGGATCGCGTGAAGCCTGTTTAGTAATCACAGTCAAGTTAGTGGCTGAAATCACAAAAGACTCGGTTGGAGTTTGTTCGGTGAGCTTGGCCGAGTCGGAGGCTGGTACCTTGCTGGATTTTTCTTCATCAGACTCGCCCTCTGAGTCGGCATATTCTTCAGCGGAGGCGTCGTCTGATTCCTCTTCTTCAGTGTCTTCTCCATCCGAGTAGACTGGAGCCTCCAGATCAAGATGCTTGGTGCGTGCAAATTCGGCCATGAAGTTGGCGGCTTCTTCACGGATCTTGATCCGGATAGGGTCTGTAGCCCATGAAGAACCCTCGCGAAAGGAGCGCACTTTGGCAAGGTCAATCAGCTCGTACCAGGACATGATGAATAACAAAGCTGCGTCAGCACCAGCGCGGGCAGACGAAGACCTCCACTGTTTTAACCGGGTCATTGCTTGATCCAGGTCTCTGATCAGCTCCTCCACGGGCACAACTTGCCGCGCTTCAGGAAACAAGATTCGGTGAGCCTTGAGACTTGCATTAAGCAGACCAATGTGGGAATCCTTCAGAGGAGCAATCCGAGCCTTAAGTGCTGTAATATGATCTTCGATGTCCCATGTCTCGGATAGGGGAGCCTCGGTTAATTTAGCTCTCTCAGCTCGGGCGTTTCGCACAGCCTTGGCGGCTTGAAGCCGAATGCTGGTAAACTCTCCTACAAACAAATAAGCTAATACTGAGTTCAGCAAGAAGGAACACAATCATATGTATCGGTTAAGAGCAGAAAGAAAAAAGGGGATTCGGTGAACTTACGATCCATGTCATCGTTAAGGCTAGCAAGTTGAGCCAGCCATTTCGCACTGGCCGCTTGGTGAGCAGCCAGTTCTTCTTTAGCAGCTTTCAGTTCAGCTTCAGACTCGGCCACTGTGGTTTGAATCTGCTTATCCATTTCGGCTCGCCTCTGTAGCCCGGCGTGCAAAGTGTCTCGCTCCTTCTGAATTGTATCTTTCTCCTTTTGGAGCGTGTCTCTCTCCCTCCGCAGTGCATCCCGCTCTCCTTTAACTTTGTTCTTCACTTTTTCAACCCGGTCAAGCTCCCGCTGGACTCGGGCTACCTCTGATTTTTCCTCGGATAAAGCACGCTTTGCTCTTCCTCTTTGCTATTCATCTTGAGGACCAAGGCATCAAATGATTTTTGGAGCTTGTGGTACTGGTTGGCAAGCTGCTTAAAGAGGTCGCTGCGAGTGCCCGTGCTTTCCTGAAAGAAAGTAGATAGCGTCAAAAGAGACTCGGGGACTGATACCCGAGACAAGGTGGAGCCAAAACAAATCTCGGAGATTGGCCGAGACTGACCGAATCGGTTAAAAAGAAACCCGGGGACTGGGGGTCTCACAGTTTTTTCAGTTAAGAAAAAGATCATGATCAAATTTTTTAAAAGATTCAAGCCGAATGACTTTCTTACTCCAAAGAGTATCAGTCGTTCGACCCGAATCTCGGGGACTGGGTGTATACTATTTGATCATGACGAACTAAAAGCAAGATTCGGCAAACTTACCTCGAAGACTTGGTGCGATGCAGTAAACGCAACCTTCACTGAATGAAGAGATTGCATCATTCGGCTAGGACCAGCAGGGTGCGGCGTTGCAGCGGAAAAGCCTGGTGCAAGGTCCACGGCGTTCCAGGCCTCAATAAAGTCATTGGCAGTGCTGAGCTTAGGCTTGGCTTGGCCGGATTGAATGGCAGAGGAGGTAGCGGTGGTTTGCTTGACAGCAATCACTTGCTTATCCGGAGTGGAGGAAGTTGTGCCAAAGACAACTTGAGTCGGCTTGGGTGGAGGTGATGCACCCGGGGTCTGTCTCTGATGTTGCGGTTTCTGTGGTTTCTCGGAAGTTTGTTGCTGTTGTTGCTGCTGTTGCTGCTCTTCAGGGGTTACTTGTGGTTGTTGCTGCCTCGGTTTCTTCTTCTTCTGCTGCTGCTCTTGGCTCAGTGCAGATTGAGTTGCAGGAGCAGGACGGGAATCCGGCTTAGGTGTGGACTTAACCGATGTCTTAGCCTTTTCCTTCTCCAGCTCCTTCAAAGGACGTGGCCAGCTTGAATCTCGGATTGGAGCCGAGGTTTCCTCACTCTCCAAGTCGATAACCGGCTCTGAGATGGGAGTCGGCTGGGGAATATTGGTAGTTGGGACACGCGTGGGTGAGGTGGCAGTTCGGTCAGGAGACTGGGTTTCCATGGCCGTATCCAATGGAGGAATGGGAGAAGAGATGGATGAATGAGTCTGCGCGGTGATGAGGACATCACTGCATAAAGCAAAGCAAACAGTTAACTCGGATAGATATGACTCGGTTAATAGAGGAAGAAAGCAAATAAAGTTCGGTCAATGTTACCCCTTGGTGGTGGGCATCGGTTTGACACGGCTCGGCTTGTCGCCGGATTTCTTTCTTCGCTTGGTCTCTGGGGCATTTGTCTCGGGCGCCTCAGCGCGTTTCCGAGATGTCTCTTGGGTATCATCTTTGGCTGGAACATAAGGTGGTGGTAACCATGAAATCGGAATAGCATTGATGGGTTCTAAGATGCAGCAATCTTCATCTTCCTCGTCGGAAAGGTGTGAGTGTTTGATTGCTTACCCTTGCGGACTGGCTTGGCACGGGGAATGGGCAAATAGTCATCCGTATCCGGATCTTCTTCGCCCTCGCGCGGCGGGCTGAGATCCGGTGTCCATGCCTTGGTGGAGAGATCTCCGTCTTCAGTAAGTTGGCGATCAAACAGCTACAAAGAAGGTAATGCGAATCCGGATCAGGCCGCGGTTATGCGGATGAAGTAGGTTGGGTTCGGAGAGTGGTGAGCTAACCTGTGGAGGAAGTTTTTCCCGGTAGAATGGCTTTACACCCCACCGCCATTTGTCCGACATCTCATTGACAGCAATGGCGTTTACCCGTCTGAAGACGGAAGCTTTGTTAAGCTCGTGCTTGCTGATCCGGGTAGGATCTAGTGCGCCACGCATGTGGCATATCTTGTGGTCACGCCTTTGAAGAGGGCTGACCCGGCGAGAGATGAAGGTCCGGAGGAGGTCGTCAGAGATCATGCCATTCTTCAAAAAATCCTCCAGAGCGGTGTGCACTGTCTGGAGTTCAGCAATCGTTTCAGCCGGATTGTAACCGAAGTTCAGCTCGGCTCTGGGCGGCTCCATCCTGAATTCGGGCAGATTAAGAGCGTCATGGCCCTCAGCGCTCTTTATGTAAAACCAGGTCCTTTGCCATTTCTTCACCGTGTCTAGGCCGGTGACTCGGGGAAAGGCGGATCCCTGCCGTGGCGTGATGCTAACCGAACCGCAAGCGGTCAGCTCTTTCGGCTTGGTACCTGGGATGGTGTGCTTGCGAAGGTGGAAGTACTTTGCCCATATATCCACACTCGGCCAAAGACCGAGATAGCCTTCGCAGAAGGAAGAGAAAGCTGATAAAGAGACGAAGGCGTTCGCCGGGAGGTGGTGAAGCTGTAATCCGAAGAAGTCCAGAAAGGCCCGGAAGAAGTCACTGGCAGGTAACCCGAGCCCGCGCTCGAAGTGTGCTATGAATACCACGCGTTCACCGGGTTCGGGCGCCGGTGCGAGTTCTTTTCCGGGTCGGCGGCAGATGGCTTGGGGCGTTATGCGTCGGGTGGCTCGTAGCCATTCCAAGTCATTTTTGGTAACATCAGATCCTTCCCATCGGCCAGGGGGAAGTTTGGCCATAACCGAATCGGTCCTGCAGCAAAGAGTCGGATAACCGGGTCAGGAAATTCGGAATCCATGGGACCAAAGAAGAATCGGATAACATTAAAGCCGAATCCGATCTATGGTGACTCGGCTAATCCTATCCCGGGTAGGGCTAACCGGGTCCGGTGGAGAAGGTGAAGCGGTTGGAAGTCGCAAACATCTTTCCGCAAGTTTCTAGGGTTGGGAAGATCTACAGCGGTGGTAAAAAAGAAAGAAAATCACGGGTAAAAACATGGTTGAACTGCTCCAACGGGGACAGGTGTATCTAGGCCAGTCTATTGCGGAACTTGGACAGAAAATTTGCGGAGTGTGCTACGGCAGGAACACGGGCTTAGATACGCATCAATCTACCAAGAACAGGTGTGTGTATTCCGAGAGTATGAACTCGTCACGGTGGCTATGGCGAGAGGAGGAAGAACTTACAGTGCGAGTCGCTCGAAGGAGGAGTTCGACGGAGAAACGTCGGAGATGGGCGCGAGGCGCGGCTCCGATGGTCTTGCTCTGGTACGCTGTGCGTCCCTGGCGCGGCAACCTTGAATGGCGAGGTTGCGGCGGCGTCGATGGAGCGGGTTAGTGGAGTTGAGAGGAAGAAGAAGGGGAAAAACCACCGCGCCCTCTTTATAGCCTCCAGCGGTAACTGCCCCCCACTACCGCGCGGTTACCGGAGCACGGTTAGATCCCTTGCGTCGCGGAACTCTGTGGCAGCTGCTGTGGCCGTGTATTTCAAGCACTCGTGGCCACGCCGCAGAATTGGAAGCGGTGGAGCGGATCCTATGTGCCGGTCAACGGAGAAAACGAGGAGACGTGGTCTTCTGGTCAAACACACTCGAATACCCGGTGGATCCGGATAACGAGCTGACAACCCGGGTTATACGGCTTTGCACAGGCTTTTCCTGCCAAATGTCCCGGAAAATTCGGTGACAGCTAGAGGTGATCCGGTTAGTGATGTTGGTTTAGAATCTGGAACGGCCCTTCAGCCGATGCCGTAGGACCGCACCAGCTTCGGGGACTACTGTCGGGGGGCTGCCCCCGGGTAGGGCAAAGATGATGTGTTATGAGCAGTTAAGGTCTAACCGGATCAAGAGCCGGCTAAGTTATCCGGGTCGGATCTCAAGGCGATTCGGTCAGTCCTACTTCAAGCCAGTGAAAGAAAAGACCAAAGGGGATCCGGTGAGGTTTAACCGGATCCAGGAAAGAAGAGCCGGCTAAGTTATCCGGGTCGGTCAGGAAGGACCCGGGTAGGGCAACTCGGATGATGCACAGGGGCCAAGTAATGTCAGTAAAAGTCACGGGCACTGTAAGGTTACTGACCGGGGCTCAGAAGACAGCAAGGTGCTGCCACAGGTTTTCCGGGTCACAAGCCCCTAGGCGCTGACTCGGCCTATTCGGGAAAGGGGCAGTGGCTAGGCTACTGTGGTCTACACTGCCTTAAGCTCAAAGAGGAAAGATAAGCCTGTGGTGAACAGAGGGTGAGCTGGGCTGAGTGACAGTGGCCAGTGTTTGTCCTGTTCTCCTTGTCCATGCCATTGTCCTCTGCGGCCAGGGGCAAAAGGGTAATTCGGTTACTGTATATAGGCAACACCACCTCCTTCTGTGGGGAGGATCGACCATTGTGAGCATCATTTCCCCCCCAAGCTTCATCTTCTACCTAGAGCCCGTTCCTTTGTTCATCATACAGCTCAAGGAGCGCTCTGTACTTGTAAACACTTGAGATATAAGAGAGTAGGCTAGAGCTGCAGTAGGGGTGTTACCTCCACAAGAGGGCCCCGAAGCAGGGTACATCGTGGTGTTCTTCGCTGTTCTTGGTTTGCTTTGTTCTTGTTGATTCCTGCGAGGTTCTTGTTTGGTCTTCATGCGTGCTTCGTAGGCGCGCAAACCCTCCCCGGTTCCCCCAACGCCCAAGCGAGCCCACACTTAAGCCATACCCATGGCATCTGCCGTGACACCACCACGACAGGTAAGCAACTTTTTTACGCGTCTAGGCAGCGCCCGTGCGCTTAGATGGGCAGGTCGTCGAACGCCCAGTTACTTTGGAAAAAATCCCCACCTGGTCTGATTCTTACCAAATCTGCATTAATTGCATCACGTTTCTTTTAAAAACCAAACTTTTGAACCGGGTGTCAAAATTAAGATTCATTTACGGTTTTGGAATCCTCCTGATGAAATATTTAAAACTAGATCCCGCTTGTATATGTTTCGGTTAAAAAATTTAGATACAACTTTTGTTCGTGATGAAGCAATTTTGGTGAGCTCCGAATCAACTTTGTGCGCAACAAAAAATTAGTTTCAGAACAACGGTTGGCAAATTTATAACCGCATTGCACAACTTCACAAGAACAGTTAACGGTAGGCAAATTTATAGCCACATTGGATAATTACCGAGCGCTTGGGAACAGTACGGAGGCTCCTAACGTTGGTAAGAGGTGTGTGATGAGGCATCACAAGATTGGTGAGGGCCTTCACAACAATTGAAAAGCAATCTTTGGACGAGGCGGATCAAATTGGGTGTGTGATGAGGCAAATTTCAACATGCTCCAAGTATGCTAGTGCTTATGTGCGCCCGTGTCACCACCACCCTACTGCGCTCGACCTCAGAGATTGATCTCGCAGTGTCAAACCAATGAAGTGTTGACAATAGAGGTAGGCAAAGTACACAACTTCTTAACGATAATAGGCAACTTCATAACAACAATTGACAACTTCATTACAACGGTGTGCAACTTCTTAACAGTGGTAGGCAATTTGACAACCACATTGGGAAATTTCATAATGTGTAAAAGCAATTCGAAAACAATTAAAATCAACTTTGATACAAGGAGAAACAACTGGTGCAAATTCGCGCAACTTCACAACAGCGGTAAGCTACTTTACTATGCGATGAGACAATTTCACAACAGCGCTAAGCAACTCTGCTATGTGATGAGGCAACTTCATAACAGCGGTAAGCAACTTTTTACGTGCGCCGGAGCAACTTTTATGTGCGCCGGAGCAACTTTTGTGTGTGCCGGAGCAACTTTTGTGGGTGAGGAAGCAACTTGTGTGTGTGCCAGAGCAACTTTTGTGGGTGAGGAAACAAATTTTGTGTGCGTCGAAGCAACTTTTGTGGGCGTGGAAGCAACTTTTGTGTACGACGGAGCAACTTTTATGGGTGATAAAGCAACTTTTATATGCGTCGGAGCAACTTTTGTGGGTGAGTAAGCAACATTTGTGGGCGCGATGCAATGCTCACACATTTGCGGATAGACAACTTCATAACAACACTAGGCAAAGTTCAATACAAGGTAAGCAACTTTTGTAATAGAGATGGGCAAAATTAGCAAGAAAAAACACATAAATTCGATTGAAAAATATGGAGTGGGCCTATCATGAGCAACAAAGGGAAAAAGCCCAAAGTTTGAGCCCACTTCGGAGCTAGCAATTGGTCCTTCGTTTCCCTGAGTAACGACGGCGCGATAGAAAACCTCTCGACCTGCTCTAATGGCAGCAGCGCTGTTGAGGGGATGCGGGCGGGGGCGGATAAGCAACTCCACAACAAACTAGACAACAATCAAGCAAAATTGAGTAACTCGTGTGTGTCATTAGGCAACAATCTTGTGTGTACGAAGAGACAATTTCACAACTACGGATAAGCAACTCCACAACAAAAAAATTGTGTGGTAAAAGTAACTAATATACACAGTTAGGCAACAAATTGATAGATTAAGCAAGTAATATATGAGTAACCTCATAAATGAATTCGTAGAATTGATCAACTATTGAAATATTTTAGGCAACAATTGATAGAATTAAGCGATTAGGCCTCTTCACAACATCGGTAAGCAATTACACGCCAACTAAAAATAGTTCTGTACGACGCAGAGCAACTTTTGCGTGCGTTCAGGCAATTTCAGAACAACGGTAAGCAACTTTGGTGTGCACTGAGACAACTTCGCAACGATAAGAAATGTTGCAGTGCGTTGAGGCAACTTCAGAACAACGATAAGCAACTCCACAACACCGTCATGCAATTTTGGTACAAGGCGAAGCAACTTTGGTAGGCAACACACAATAGCGGTAGATATGCAACTTATTAATAGCGGTAGGCAAGTTTGGCCAACTATATAATAGCGGTAGGCAAGTTTGTAACAGTGGTAGGCAACTACAGCAAGTCGAAATAGTTGCAGGAGGCGGCGCCAACAAACTTTTGGAGATTTTAGGCCCAATCAAAGCAAGTTCTCTCTTTTCTTCTCTCTTTATGCTTCTCACGTCCAGCGTAGGAGCCCAAGACAAAGGCAATCACTCAGTCGTCTTCCCATTCTCAAAAAAAATAAGAACTTGCCCGCCTTACCCTGAGTGGGCAAAGAGAGCAGAGGACGAAGAGGCCTCGCTGCACTCGAGGAAAGCAAGTACGAGTGGGGACCATGGTTCCGGTGCGCCTTGGTTGGAACTTGGGAGAAAGAGATGGATTCAGTATCTCGGTTTGTGTCAATACTAAAGTTGCTTGTCTGAAAGTTAGAGTTTCGTTTTTTGATTACCGACAACTTCACAAACAACGGTCGGCAATTTAGCAATATCTAAAAGCAACTCATAAGTATAGATAGACACTATAATCAAGATATGTCGAGCATCAGCATCATTTTTGTGTGTGAGAGAAATCGAGCATGAACATCAGCTTAGCTTGGCCTAGCATGGTCGGAGCTGAGGCCTAGCAACTAGAGCCATGACCTTGGCCCTTGGGCGCTGGCGCGCTGTAAATTTCTGGCCCATTAGGCATTAGCTGATTAGCCCATCAGTTTAGCTCCATCCAAAAGGAAGCACATCCGTTGAGACCAACGAGACCTGCGCCTCATTTCCAGTCGATGAGGACAGCGCCGCCGCCAGCCCTACGCTCGCCGCCTCTGCTCACCAGCTCCGGGAAGAGCTCCGGCAGCAGCCATGTCACCTCTTCCCCTGTCGTTCCCCGCGCACATCCCGAGCTGGACGCCCCCTGCGCGCCGCAGCCTGTCCAGGCCCTGGCCACCTCCATGGCCATGGTTTCCTAAATCGAGCACCTCGACGACGGCTTCCTAAATCGAGCACCTGGACGACGCTCGTGCTTCGTATCCACTCCCAGCGAGGCGACGACGCGCTTTTCTTCCCGGTGAAGGAGGCGGCCGGAGCTTGGGGCGTGAGGAAGGGTGGTTTCCAGAGTTCCCACCGCCAAGATCCAGTCAGGGGAGGCGAACTGACCATGGGTACGGGACGGATTCGGACGAAATAATTGCTAGGTGCACGCACGCGGGACCGCTCCGACCAGGTGGACCCTGGCGCACGAATCGCGACGGGGGAGCGGGATCGGACGACTCACGAGCGGCCGTTCCGTCTGTCCGTATAACGCACGCGCGTAAGGAAGCTTTTAGGTTAGTGTATTGGTACTAATTAACCACAGTAGTTAGGTTTGACACTCTCCTCCTCCTTTGTCTGGAGTAAGTATTACTGTAATATTTTAACAGCAGCCGTAGAGCAAGTCGCAAGCATGAATATGTTGGTGGTTACCGACAATCGTGGCCCCACTGGACGTCGGATGATCTGAATCTATCCAGCCGTATTTTATTGCGAATACACGAATCTGGTAATGCTGATAGTAATACTGTTATACACGATATGATAATGTTTGTCCAAAAGTATGCTTAAGCATAATGAGAACCCATTGTTTGCTACGTTCTTGGAAGGAACGGTGTAACGTGCACCTTTTTTTATGGTTGACGAGTCGTACGGCTCAACAACCTGGTCAAGCCAGCTGTTAACAAAAAAAAAAAGACGGATCAAGCAGCACGCTGGCACCCACGATAACGTAGTGCATTCAGGGCCGGTCCTGAGATTTATGGGGCCCGGGCGAAAGTAGAATTTGGGGCCCCTTGGTATAAATATGTAAAATTATGTGTGTCTTTCAAGAGATCATGTTTTCTCAACCTATTTCTCAATGTCTCGACTTCTCTAATAGGCTACTTCTCCACAAAAATGCCGCTTGCTTTGTTATCAAGGCTAGCTAATTTAGCATGACATAAGTATCAACACAAAATGGTTCCTATCAACACTAGCAGATTTTCTAGAAATTGAATTAAATACGGGTTCATGGTCACTTACATTGTTATCATTGGGCCATCGGCGTCATTACTTTGTTTCACGCAAGATCTAGTGTCAACTCGTCCAGATTTGTCGAATTGCTCGTGTTATTCTTCAATCAAGTGTGAAGAGATCCTCTCTGTCGTTCTATCAATTTTTGTTCATCTTTTCTCATTTTACCGTTCGTAGTATCGGATAAAGACTTCATAAGAACGCTGGAAATAAAAAACAATGAGTAACCAAAATTAGGGCTAAACCACATATAGAGAATTAGAGAAGATCGATCCAATCAACATACATGGAGGCTGACCGGTTTGATGTCCGGCGGCGCGGCGCGTTGGGCGATCGGTTGCACAGGAAGTGGGGACCAATCAGTCAATCAGGATCGGAGATACGACTTGGTGCACTGTGGCGGCGGGTGAGACGTGAGACGAGAGACGAGGCGACATGCGGGCGATGGTCGTGCTTTTGATAGACGAGCGAACATGATTGGGCGATGCGTCCTCGGCCTATTCCCCGACTAGATAGCCAGCCAGGCTGCTCTCTCCCTCCTAGGCCTACGTCTCTCGGAAACGATCGGAAACAGAAGGCCCAATCAGCCAATCGTTAGCATGGAGGCTGTTTGCTTTTTGAATTTTTTGCATGCCATATACAGTGTATACACACAAGGCCTAGCGTATATGTACCAGGGAGGGGCCCCTAAAATTTCTGGACCCGGGGCGGCCGCCCCTCTCGCCCCCCCCTAGGACCGGCCCTGAGTGCATTCTCAGGAGGCGTAAAAGCTACGCTAAACACAGGTCAACAAAACAAATTCACTCCATGTTTGAATTGGTACGCTCATAGTGTGATTTTTGTCTTTTTGGTTCCTTAATCTACGTTCTTGATGTGAATTGTGTCTGTGTCCCAACATTTTCAGCTTTCTTCACGCTAATTATGTGTTTTAGCTGAACAATAGGCACCATTTGGCGTTGGAAGACCATTCGGTATCGCCACCAAATGGTTTTTATACATTTATATGTGCAATGAAAGATCTTGGTGTGATCAATTCATAATATTTGTATTCGTGCATTCAATTTTTTACTTTACACGGACAACTGTTTGGTTTGGAAAATTGCATGGATACACCTCTCTCACACACGTGTGCACACACATTTGGGTTAAAATTTGAAGCAGTACTTATACTTTAGGGATTGGAAAAAATGTCGAGCAAACGTGGAGATTCAGGTCTTATGGCACGATTAATTTTGTTTTCATGTTCGATTTAGTTATGCCATACTTGTGATACCGATGGTGATGATGTGCATGTTCCACAAGGCTTGTGACGGCGATGGTGACATATTTGCATGGGCGCATCGACACGAGTCACGCGTTGTAGGATATCAGCTAAAGGCTAGTCCTTTAGGGAGTGTATAACTATTTTGAAAAGCAAAGATCAATAACACAAGCAACATACATTGTCAAGGGCATGCTGGTGTCGCATTCTCCGTGAGAAAAGAAAACAGACAGGAAACTAATCTACCACACCCTCAGTGAAAAACATGTGAGTTCCCTTTGGCTTCAACGATTACTCACGATAGGTCCTTGTTCGGGTTTGTAGATAGGTCTTGCGGAGGCATTTTATGGGGGTGTACAAAGTGAAAATCTTTCTCTATCTCCATTTCGTGCGATAGGTTGTTCTTTTTTCTTGAATTTGTGCGGTCTACTATTGCGGACGGACAACTTTCAATATAGAAGGGTCTTAATGAAAAGAGGTTGTTGATGTAGATAGGGTGATGATACGTGTTTTTATAGAAGGGGATGGTGATGGTACACGTTGACGAGTGGGACTTGCCTTTTTTTATCACAAATCTTGGATCATCTCGTGTGCAAAATCGAGTGGCGATTGGCTTGAGAGTGGGCTGAGGTCCAAGTGTCCAAATGTGTGTGCTATTGATGCTTTCAGATGTGTTTTGGACAAACGTGGGTTTAAAGCTCCAATGTAGAAGTTTTCTTCTATGAATCACACAAGTATATAGTAATAACGAATCTGATATCAGTTGCCTACACAACCAAAAATGATTATTTTGTGACATCTTTGCGCAACAAATTGTAGGAAACAAATTCTACCACTAAGAGATGCACATTACATTTCTTAACTCCACCATAATTTTTTGCAGCATTTTTGTGAAGCGTGTTTGGTTTTTCGCCTTTGACATTTGAGTCAGTCAAAGTGGCCGTCTTATCCAAATGACATAAATTAAAAAGTATGGAATTCAACATTTCCGAGCAGCAAATGTAATAAACTTTGTGAATGCGTGAAATTTGTAACAAATAGTAATGTGGCATTCAAATTTCCTCACTTTTCAGGAATGAGTGTTGAACACTTATATAAAATTGGAGTTCTTGTAAAGTATTCAGGATTAGCATTAAAATATGAAAAATTATGAGAAATAATACAATGGTGAAGCTAGTAATGATAGCAGTTTGAGAGAGTAACATGTACTTTTCACTCAAATTTTATTTTATCTTGCAATATATGTATAACCATTTTATCTTGCGAGTGTGTTATATTGTCTTTCCTAAATGTACATCTTCTACTACCATGACTACTGTTTTGGAGTCTCTAGGAGTACAAATGTACAGACCTTCAAATAGCGCTACTCCGTAGAATTAAGAATTAGTAACGCCGCCTGTTCCACTAATTCGGCACATATTTAACTCACACGTGGGTCCTTTCCTCATCTGCTTCCATCCGTAAGTGGCGACGACTCGGTCCCTCCCTGACTCCCTCCAGGCTTCAGCATCTTCCTTGGAAACCTGTTCGTGCCTGTTTACAGAATTATTTACTTGCACAACAACCTTCAGCTTGATATGTCAAAGGGATATGTAAAATATTCGAGCCTCGCTGTTGTGGTGACGAACACAAGTACACATATACCATGTCGTTGTGCATCTTGTGTACGTCCAACCGTACATCACCACGCTCTTAAATTTCTAGTCATCGCGTGATTGGCCATGTCCAACTAACGGTAGATGGTAAGCTGAAAGTTCAGTCTGTAGTGGAAGAATAGAAAATCCAGTCGGCTCTTTTTTGTTTCCCTTGGAGGTCTAACTTAAGAAATCACCGATGTGCCTTTCAGCCTGGCTAGTTTTATCTCTGATAGTGAAACAAGGTTTTTTTTTTCTCAGAAATTTTCCACAAACATGAATTCATATTTTAAAAATTCATCATTAATAAAAACAACATAGTTCAAACAACGCAAAGTTCAAACAACGCATTGTTCAAACATATTTTAAACATGTCACTAGCCACACTACATGCCATTACCTAGAAGATACTAGTTCGTGTCTGAATTAATCCCTATTGTTTGGTCTCCCGTCCACCATCCAAGGTACCGGCGTGCGAAAATCGCACCGGCGATGTACTTCTTCCTTCATCCTCGGTTGAAGATCGACACATATGCCGGTGGCGGTGGGAGCGGCTCGACGATGGCCTCATCCGCATTGGAATTCTCCTGCACCAACTCATCACAAGGTTGAAGAGCAACTTCGAGTTCCTATTTGGTGGATGCGTTCTTTTCACATTGCCAATACGCCTTATTGAAGCACGACCGCATCCATGTCATCGCGGCTGGGCGGATCATATCGACCTCCCTTGTCAACCCGAACGAGCCCAACCAACTCGGCGGCTCGTCAGAGAACCCTAGCGAATTACCTAGGGTGTAGCAGCGCTCACACTGTGCCGAAGCCTCCCAATCTTTGTAGCCACGTCTGTGGGTGCAACGTGGCAAGAGGGTCGTGGCGCGAAAGGGAAACGACGGTGCCCCACGATGGCACAAAGATTGGAGGCACCCCACAAAGCCACGGAGACAATGAGACGGTGGTGGCGCGCACGTGAGCGGTGGAGTTGGAGCTCCCGGGCCCGGCGTCATGGGTGTCGGTGTCGTAGAAAAACGACATGAACGCATTGCTCCGCTTTCGTATTTGTTTTCAGTGATTTTCGTTCTTGTTTTTGTCTCTGAGGTTTCCGATTCTAGAGACAACCAAAAACAAACAAGATACAAGTTCGTTCTCAACTCTCTCGAATGCAATCCAATGTTTCTAGTCAGGGCGAGGACGGCAAAATGCAGGGCCCTATGTGAAATGATTAGATGGGGCCCATCTCAACCTTATTTGTCTTTGTTTGACCATCTAGAACATCATTATAAACAATAATATCAAGTACAAGGGGTATAAGGATCAATTGACCGAATGCCACGGGAGTATTTGCCATGCACGTACACCAAGAGTATATATACTCCCTCCTTCCATGAAAGAGTATATTTCCAGCTTTCTTGTAAAGTCAAACTATCTCAAACTTTGACTTTGTTTACAAAAAATATATACTCTTTCATATGTGGCGTGCACAAAAAAACAAATGTTGGAAGGAAAAATGAGTTGTTTTTTCCAAAATTTTAGAGGCACGATTTTGTGTAGCTTACAATATAGCGTATTATCTAGCAAGTATGCAGATAACATGCATATGTATGTACTTAACTTTTTCTATAAGTTTTTGAAACTCCAAAATTCATTTTTTGATGTTTTTTATACCAAGAAGGCTAGACCTCGAGAGTCAAATTAACACTCTCTCTCTTTGCTTGTTCATTTCTTGTGGGTGGGGTGGGGGCGTCAAGTCGTAGTGATGGTTTCAGGCTAAAAGAGGGACACTCCTCGATCATTGACAGATACCATCGAAATGTTGAACAACGGGAAAGCTTGTGTCGTCGTGCTCGGACGTGCCCCGGCCGGCTGGTTGACGCACGCACAACGGAGAGCCACGTAACGAGGACGCACCACAAAGAAAATCTCTGTCCTTGTCAATCTACCCATCGACCATTCAGACCCGGCATGCTCAGTCGTCCATTGCCTTGAAGAGGAGATAAGGAAAGAGGCAATAATTCGCGTGGTTTTTCTGTCCCGGTCGGGCGACTTCTGGCGCAACGTGAAGGCCTGAAATACTATCACCACAAACCGACACATCTTACTGATATATAATTTCATGAGTTCATATGTATTCGATCTGTCGACGCACAGTGAATAACTGGCTTGATACTTTGAAAATGATCTCTCGTTGGCGCCTACTACCTGCGTACTACTAGGTCCCATGTGTTTGAACGTTCAATTTGAACAGGGGGAGTTAACAGTACGTTGAACCAGGCGGCGCGGCCCGCCCTAGATTGATGTCGATCTAGAAGAAGCTATGCAGAACACATTAGTTGAGAAGATAGTGCTGCTGGCAAGGTCACACGATCTTTGTTCCACAAGCTCACACTTAGATGTGGTCGGCGCAGGGCCAGCCGGCTCGGACCAAAGAAAATGAAGCATGCATTATCACGCAGACGCCGATAGGTAGCTAGCTACTCCATTTGAGGTCGTCGGCAGCGGAGGATAAGCTCGAGCTCACTATGCGAGTATCTGCCCTGCCGGCATATAAACATGTTCCTCGAACAGATTGTTTATTGAAATTGATAGTTCTGGGTGTATTAAGACAAAGTTTGGTGCACCATTACGGAAAGTCTTCCGCTGAATTGTACGTCTGATTAGCCGCTCTGGCTCTACCTTGGAAGCTGTGAATTGTGTGAACTTTTGTTCATTGGATGCAATGGAACATGGAGATTCGCTCCCATGTTTCTTAACAAAAAGAATTGTCTTCTGCAGATCATACCGTCTTCCGTCGTCATCCAACAAGAAAACAGAGAGCAGGGTTACATGAAAGATGGATCCATCGGGATAGATATTTGAATTCTCTGCACGACCGAATAGTCACGCATGATCCAGACCCGCATCATATATACATCGTTGGTGAGCAAGGAGTATTCCAGATCTCAGCGAAAACTATGCATGGACCGTGGGCCAAACTGAAAGTGACTAGAGAGACTCAAGCATCTGTTCACGTTGACACTAGTGATCAGCTGCCTTTCCACGAAATGAGGCCGTGGAGGATTTCGCCCTTTTTCAGACTTCTCTCTCGATCGGTACTTCAATTCTCAGGCATCACTCCTTTTCCGTGATGAGGAGAGGAGATCCCTTTCCTTTTGCGATTCCTCCGTATAGATTGACAGATCACCGTAATTTCTCGATGCTTGCACGAGCAGCAACAACAACTGTAAGTCTGTAATCGACCACAACACGTATACCTCACAAGTCCCGAGTTGATGAAACTGGCCGGACTGGCCCCTGCTAGCCCCAGACCGTGCCAGCGACGCCATTTGCATTTGAAAACCAGATACTGTTAGATCCTGCTTAACTAACGCTGTTCGTACGGACCGCCGCAAGAATGTGCTGGGCTTGCAGATCTTCTCATGCGATCTCTGTACCCGCGTGATTTTCCTAACTTGTGTGTGCATCACAAAGCACGCGTGGCGTGCACATGCAGTACAGCGGCTTGAGATCGAGGGAGAAAGGATTCAAACCATATTTGTATATCCAAATGAAATGTGTGGACAGGCCGGGGAAGAACTCATGAGTAAGAATCTTTTACTCCCGTACCATAATATAACATGTTTTAGTTATTCTAATACATGTTACATACAGAACAAAATGAGTGAATCTACACACTAAAATAAGCCTATATCTATATATGTATGGTCTATGCATTGGAATGAGGGAGTAGCTATTTGCACATCATCCACATAACTGCATAATTAGCAGAGACTAGAGCTGCCCCATTCCGGACAAAACTTCAGCGTCTCGAAGATCGAGAGTTCAGTGCTATGGGTGCAACCTACTGGAGATGGCCGCACGCCTTTATTCAACCGATTTGGTTGGCGGTTTAGAAATAGGTTCACTATTGCATAAGGGTATCTTGTATCCCGTTTTCTATATAATGCATGAGTCTGCACGCACTAGATTTATTTTTGTTTTGCGACTAAACTTTTGGTAACTTTGCAGTAAGAGCAGATGTGCATCAATCGATGAGAGGCGGGTGCTTTTGCCTCCTCTTGGAAAAAGTACGCTCGATTATAAAATGGCCGGTACAAGTATGTCAACTCCAAAGGGTGTCTCGTGAGTGGTGGAGACTCATCATAGAATTTCTACCACTCACTAAGTTTAGTGCCACGTTGCTAGTTAATGTATGGCAAGAGATGGAACCAAAGTTTTATTCCACTCATTCATGCATGATAAAAGGTGGGACTAAAATTTGATCTTACACTGCTAGTTCAAAGTGAGTTGAAATTCCCTATACATGAGGGTCTTCTACAACTCACTAAGGCATGCTAAGAGGAGTTGCTCACGCGTGCTCCTATGTCGTCAGCCTCCCACACTCGTGTCGTGTTTCGTGAACGAAACGAGCCGGGCTCAAACCCATGCACATTGCGCTTTATTTGTTGATCAGTAAAATAAATTATGTTTAATTTCTCCCACATCTTACCTAAACATCGCGGTGTTTAATTTCTCGCCATGTCTAATCTGAACAACGTTATATAGAATCAATCGTGAACCCTAACTATCACCACAAAATAAATCACATCTACCTTCTCGCCATGCACCAACCACTTCATCTCGTTGTGCTATTTTTGGCTACTCCATTTCGTCGATCATGCGCATGACTTTTTAGGTAGCATGCCTTCAGAATCCGGTCTCTTGTGATTATGCACCGGGAGTGAGGCTATAAGCCTTTTGAGGAGCATCTCGATGTGACTGCTCACGAGTTCATGAGAACGAGGCATAGCCGAGATGGCTAGGAGGTGCTGATACCTCCTTGCCCACGAGATCGTGGGTTCGAGTGCCAGCGTACGCTCTCTCAAGTGTACTCACCGATTTTTTTTCTATTAAACTGCTTGGAGGGCTGTCTAACCCCCTCAAGTCGCATTTTTTTACTGCTCATACGTTCATCTTTTTCGACTACGTCTGACTTTTTCGATTTCATCGCGATATCAGATGACACCGCAAGTCCGTTGTTGATGCTCTCGCCACCAAGGGTGTGGTTACTCTTTACTGTTACGACGTTGGTCATATTATCGTGACTCGCCTAGTACTGTTATTTTATTTAATGATTGCTACATATGCCTTTAATGTGGATGTGCTAGGTTTATGCTATTATTATATGTCTAATTCGTATGCTAGTTAATCTTGAAAATTATTATGTCATAATTTATACTTACGATATAAAATTGATACGAAAATTGCCAATTATGTTAACACAAATATGGAGGCAACCAAATGCCAAAAAAAAATTGTGAAGAATGATCTGGCATGTGTCGTGCCTCACTGCCTCGGGAAGAGGCTGGCTCATTGACACACCAGCGAGCCAACCACAAAACTTCTCTGACTGTAGTGCCAATGATTCAGACTCGCGATGCCTAAAAAGTAGAAACGGGAGGCCAGGATCATATGGAAATCGCCTCAATTTACACTCCAGTTCACTTATTTGGGTGGAGCAGCTGCGCCTGGGATCAGCTAGTGCTCGTCCCGATCTTGAAGATGACACGCAGTGACGGCACAGGCAAACATCATTTTGCCTTGAAGATGACACAAAGTGGTGGGCATTTTTATCGCCGGCGGCCGGCCTGCGATTTTCGTCAAGACCTGAAGGCCGGATCATCACAACTACAACACATAATGTCACACGAATCAAGTGCAACGATTGATCGAAGTGACTTCCTTTTTTTTCCGACCCCCTTTTTTTTGGCAAACGATCACTTCACTGAATAACGAACATATACACACACGAAATTCAGTCTAGCTACATTCTGGCCCACGGGCCTATTTAGCCCCATGATAGATTGGACTACATTCTGGCCCACGAGCCTATTTGTAGTTTGGGTACGGAGCACTTACTAGGAATTTCAGTATTTGTAGAAAACCGAACTAAAATCCTGGAAATTTACATGCCCTATCAAAAATTGTGTCACATAACAACGCGAGCATTCAAGACTCACCCATTCAAGAAGAGATATCCATTGAACATCCATGATCCATCCCAGCATTCCACAAAGTATATGTCGCAGAGCACCTTCCAAGTAAAGCTTCAAAAGAATGATAAGGCCAAATAATCGACCGATATGAGAGCAATATTGGTTGATCCTCTGTATATAGAGGTAGCCAGAACTGCAATCGGCCTACAATACAGCCGCTACAAAAGATATTCAGATCCATGTCTTCAAGGCATTTCAATGAACCAGGCTTAACAAAGACTTCATCATATATCTAGTCTTTTACCTATCTTCATACTTCAACTCGATCCCCAGCCGTATCGATTATTTGGATCTAGTATCTCTTAAATTTCTCTATCGGGAATTCTAATCCTTCCAGTCTTCCACGGTGGTTGCCAACCATGGGACCCCTTTAGATGATCATCAGAAGCCAGAAACATATTACCTTTGTATGATCTGCCATCACAAAAGCGCCCCTTATTAGAATGCTACACCTATCATTCTAAATTCGGGAATTGCGAAGATACTACTAATAAGGAAAAAATGAAGTCTCTTATAAAGAATAAGGATCAACTGATGACTGATGTTAAAGAGCGCACAAATGGTTCACATAAATTCATGGGAAATGTTAATTTCAAAGAAGATTCGGTTCATACTGATTATTTCTTGGTATGTAGAGGCTATGTCCCTGAGAAAAAAAAATTATAACAGGAAGGCACCTTATCCTCATCATACGCATTCCATTTGCATAACGAAATCGCCAGAATGTACTCCGGTTATCTTTCTTTGAGCATCTACTGCTGCCGATCTTGATGAATGCTGCCGTTTCAGAGATATGGCATATTCTCGTACCCGTTTTATATCAACAAACTACGTGATTACCGAATGTTTCAATATGTGAACAGATCAAATTATCAGATACTAGGCTGCCGATGATGTTAAGTTAATATTCTTGAGTTAAATACATTTAAGTAGCACAAACTAATCTTTAATCTAGGGAGCTCCAACTGAAAAATAACTAAATGAGTATACTTGAGAGAACAAAGCTGCTGGTAGGGAACGAAATGGATACTGTGTCCAACTGCCCATAGTTGCACAGCACCAGTAAGAGCAGAGAATATCAATAAGTAGCAGTTACAAAAGGATAATCGAGTTTAACTAATCTTTACAAAAGGATAATCGAGTTTAACTACATAAGAAGGCAAAATATCAGGTGTAATTCATTGTTAGAAAAAATTGGCGATGTCACCTTATGATAAATTTCTACAACTTGACTTATTATCCTTATAACTTCTTACCCTTAAACAGAACAAAACTGATATTGAAGAGTGAACTCAGAAGTACATGTCATACCTTTTTTTCATGTTGATTTGTCGACTGCGGACTGTCAGCAGGTTGCATGAGTACAGCGTAATGGTGAAGTTGCACCTCATGCCTTGCCACATAAGAAACTAAGTTCAAAAGATGCATTAGTTTTTTCAGTATTTCTTTTGTTTAATGTCAAACTGCCGGCAATTTTCCTAGAGGAATCAATTGCTCATTTTACCTGCATATTGGTATTTCTGTTCCATATTGTTGGTTCTGCAATGTAAAGATGTCTGTCTATTCCAAAAAATGTCACATATTTTAAATAGAACAGTTATCGTGAAGAAAGCACATATGAGAGTAGGCATAAATGAGTAAACTGGTGAGAATGAAAATAACCAAGTAAAGAAAGCCAAAATGTGACGGCAAAACTAACAAGATGAAGACACTCCTCCTCCTCCTCCGCCACCGTCCGTCCGTCTCGTCACGACATGCCGCGGGTTGCGGGAATGAGCCGAGCCGATGCCTATATTTTTGCTGTTCGGGAAAAAAGAGTTTTTGCGTACGCGTATAGTTTTGCCAGTTCGGGTCGCTCCCGGATCGTGGGCTGCTATCCGACTTGGACGTGTGTAACGTGGTTGGCCCACGTTGTACCCGTTAGGATTTCCCGAGCCGCACTATATATTGCCTTGCACTGCGTGCGCCGTCACACACCGAACCAATCTAGGTTTTGCCAATCTCGTGCCTTGCGCCGCCACCGTAGTCTACTCCATCCCGTGCGCCGGCGTGCACCGGTGAACGGGACAGCAGGTCTCCGGAACCACTTGTCTTGTGATCCTGTACGGGAGAGGGCGAATAAGGTCTTTGGGAAGCGCCCCGCGCGACTGCTTTCAAGTTCTTCATCACGGCTCGACTTCCTGGACGATCTCCGGGTCCGCGGGCGACTCGTCTCCAACGTCGTCTTCTTCGAGCTGCTACCGTCGCCGCTCAAGCTGCTGCCGTCACTGCTCCAACGACTACTTCATCTACAATTGTTCGGTACGTTCGTCACGTTCTGATGGCTGTGTTCGTAGATGTCTTGCTGCTGTTCATATTAATTAATATGTCTAGTATTTTCGAGATTAACATGTTAGTAGCTCTTGCGATCATGCTTTATATTCTGGAATTAATCATGGAAATTATGCCTAATAATCCAACATGGAGTAAGTATTACTGTAATATTTTAACTGCAGCTGTAGAGCAGGTCGCAAGCATGAATATGTTGGTGGTTACCGACAATCGTGGCCCCACTGGACGTCGGATGATCTGAATCCAGCCGTATTTTATTACGAGTAGAATCTGGTAATGTTGATATTAATACTGTTAAGCATCTCCAGTCGCGGCGTCCAAATGGGCGCCCAAAGGCCGTCCGGACGTGCCATTTGGGCGCTGTCCGGACAAGGTGCGCCATTTGGGTGCCCGCGTTCCCCACTCGCGGCGCCCAAAGGGGCGTCCCAAAAGGGTTTTTTACATGAATTTCAATATTTTTTGAAAGAAAAAATCAAACATACATAAATATGTAATAGTTCAAATACAATATTTAATAGTTCAAATATATAAAATAAAGTTCAAACGTCTTCCTCTTCCTCCTCTGCCGCTGCCATGCTCCGCTAGATCAGCTTGGAGTGCATTATGAGTATTTTCATCACGAATTTCCAAATGCATTGAGATATAATCAGCGAAATCTGCCGGCATGTTGTGATCAACCTGTACATGAGGACCTCAAAGTCATATGGCATATGATCATGCACTGGATTATAGCGCTCACTCTCGATGATCATGTTGTGCAGGATGACACAACAATTCATCACCTCCCACATTAGCTCATTCGACCATGTCAGAGCAGGATACCGAACGATAGCAAACCTTTGCTGCAGCACTCCAAATGCCCGCTCGACATCCTTCCTGGCGCTCTCTTGTTCAGTGGCAAAATGACAAGCTTTGTTCCCGCGAGGGTTGGGGACGCTCTTCACAAATGTTGCCCACTTTGGATAGATGCCATCGGCTAGGTAGTACCCTTTGTTGTACTCGTGGCCATTGACCACATAGTTGACAGGTGGGGCATGGCCTTCAACTAGCTTCGCGAACACAGGAGAGCGCTGCAACACATTGATGTCGTTGTGTGATCCTGCCATGCCGAAGAATGCGTGCCAAATCCATAGTTCATGATCGGCCACAGCTTCAAGAACCACACTGCAATATCCTTTGTGGCCTCCTTTGTACAATCCTTGCCAACCAAATGGACAGTTCTTCCAGCTCCAATGCATGCAGTCTATGCTTCCAAGCATCACAGGAAATCCTCTAGCTGCATTCTGTTCCAGGATCCGAGCTGTTTCTTCTTCATTTGGTCCTCTCAAATAGTTTGGGCCAAACACACCAATCACCGCCCTGCAGAACCTGTACATCGACTTGATGATTGTGGACTCTGACATCCATAGGTAGTCATCTACAGAATCAGCAGGTGCTCCATATGCAAGCATTCTCATGGCTGCAGTGCACTTCTGGATTGACGAGAAACCAACAGTTCCCACGGCGTCCTTCTTCAACTTGAACCATGGATCATACGCCCTCATAGCTTGCACGATCTGGTTGAACAATCCACGGTTCATCCGAAAGCGTCGACAGAAATCCTTGGCGGTGGCGACAGGAACTTCGGCAAAGTAGTCAGAGACTAACATGCAATGACCTTCCATTCTCTGCGTCGGCTTGCTCTTCTTCCTTCCGAACGACGAGCCTCCCCGTTTTGGGGGGCATTGGCTTCCTCGTCGGCTTGAAGTTGGATAAGACAACTGAGAATTGCTATATTCTCATCTTCCTCCGCGGCGATGGCGTCTTCTCTTCCAACAACATCGCGGCCATCATCTCATTGTCGCTATCCATCTGCAATACAACGCGGCCACTGATCAACGACCGGTCGCCGGCTAGCATCAATAATTCAGTCAAAAACCAGGCGAACCCTTCCGCCGAACACCTTGCAGGCAGGACAGGTCGCGGAGAGACCGCCGGGGACGGCTATATCGAATACAGCGGCGGAGAGATCGCTGGTGCCCGGAACCGAAGGCCGTCGATGAGAGGAAGCAAACGGCGGCGCCGGCGTCCAGTTTGGGTGGAGCCGGCGGGCGGGCGGCGGCGGGGGCGACTGGGGCGACGAGCAAAGTGGGGCGTCTGGGGCGACGATGGAAGACGGGGATAAAATCAGGCAAGAAAACGACGAGACATAGTCCGTGTCTCACTGCCAGGCGTGGCCCGCGCGTCGGGAGCCGACGTGGCGTCGCGTTTCCTTCCGTCCGGGGCTGCCCCAAGCCTCCCCAAGTTGAGGGCGTGGGCTGGGCGTGCCTGACACAAAACTGGGCCACGCCGGACCGAATTCGCGTTTGGGCGCCGCGAGTGGGCGCGATTTTGTGTCCGGCACGCCCCAAACGGCTGGAGATGCTCTTATATACACGATATGATAATGTTTGTTCAAAAGTATATGCTTAAGCATGATGGGAACCCATTGTAGGTTACGTTCTTCGAACGTTGTAACTTGTAAGTGTGTAACAGACACCCTTTTCAAGGGTTGACGAGTCGTACGGCTCCACGACCTGGTCAATCCAGCTCTAAATAAGGCAATTTTACCAATGGGTACCCATGGATACTGTACCCATGTGGGTATGGTATGGGCAAAATTTTATATCCATGGGTAGTAATCGTACCCTACCCGTTAAGTCGTAGGTAGGGTACGGGTATAACCTCGTACCCATGGGTATACCCATATCCTATCCGTTTATATAACTTACCCGTGAAGGTGAAATATTTATTCTCGTGAGAATGTTAATCCATGTTAAAATTGTCATCAATTGTCAATTTGACTTGAAATAATTGTCACATATTCAAATATATGGTATTGAGTTGGGATAAATGTTTTTCTTTTATAAATGTATTATCGATGAATGTAAAATTATGAATAACTTGTGTACTATTTGATCTACCCGTTGGGTACCCAATGGGTATGGATACCCGTCGGGTATGGGTACGGGTGAAGTTTTATACCCGTGGGTACGGGTATGGGTAGACTTTTATACCCATTGACTACACGGGTATGGGTATGGTATTGCTCTACCCGCTCCATACCCTACCCATTGCCATCCTTAGCTCTAAACAAAATGAAAACACGGATCAAAAAACACGCTGGCACCCACGATAATGTAGTGCATTCTCATGAGGCGTGAAAGTTACGCTAAAACACAGGCCAAGCAACAAATTCAATCCATGTTTGAATTGTTATTTGTCCTTTTGGTTTAATAACCTACGTTGTATATGTGAATTGTGTCTATGCCCCAACATTATCAGCTTTCTTCGTGCTAATTATGTGTTTTAGCTGAACATAGGCACCATTTGGAGTTGGAAGACCATCAGTGTGTCGCCCCAAATGCTTTTTGTACATTTGTTTGTGCAATGAAAAATCTTGGTGAGATAAATTAATAATATTTTTATTTGTGCATTCAAGTCTTTTACTTACGGGCAGGACTAGGCGTCGTCCGGGGATAATTCATCCCGATCCCCCAGGTCGAGCGGATGACACGTGTCCCAATTAGCTGGTCAACGTCACGCGCGCCTCTCCTTTTCCGAACAGAAAAAAGCACTAATCTGAAGAAATCCCCCACGCACGCGGAGAGCTCGCTTCTTCGGCCCGCACCACGGCATCATCGGTCCCGGAGACCTTGCCGGCAGCAAGTCGACTCCAGTTGGTAGCACCGCCACCCCTCCTTGAAGCAGCGGCGCCCACAAGCGCAAGCGCCATCCCCGCGCGTCGGTATCCCTCGCTGCACACACGCGGCCCTTCGACCCCTGTTCGCTATGGTCGCTTGGTAGCAAAAAATCTCCTTCTGTATGATAAAAAAAAGAAACGATGGTAGCAAAAAACATTAGTAGCAAAATTTTCCTTCAAATGATGCAAAACAGAAAAAAAAGGCAGTAGCAAAAATCTTCTTTCGTATGATAAAAAAAGAAACGATGGTAGCAAAAATCTCCTTCTTATGACGCACAAGTGGCCAAGCTTTGCAGCTGCGGCGCCCTTCCCCGGCAGCAATGGTGGTCCGCATTTGAACCACACTGCTCCTTGCAGCGCCGGAGAGCACCTCTGGTAGCACCTATGGCCACCGCCACTAGCGACTTCCGCAGCAGAATCGCCCCCTTCCCCTTGCAGCACCGCGGATCAGAACTAGCTGTCATTATTGCAGCAAGACCTTGAGCCTCCGGCCATGGTGCGGATGGACAATATGTACATCCCGTCCATCCTCTGCAGCGTCGGCTCGAGGTCGCGGCACCGACGAGCTCGGGATCCGTAACCGCGTCATCCGCGCTCGGGCAGGCCATGGCGGTGTCGGCTCGAGGTCGCCAACGAGCTCGGGGATCCGCAGCCGTGTCATCCGCGCTCGGGCAGGCCATGGCGGCGTCGGCTCGAGGTCGCGCACCGACGAGCTCGGGGATCCGCAGCCGCGTCATCCGCCGCTCGGGCAGGCCACGGCGTGGTGCTGCAGTGAAGCATGGGGCGCAGCCGTGCAGGTCGGTGAGGAACAGAGGCGAGAGGAAAGGGGAATCGAGTGGAGGTGGAGGGGAGGAGCCGAGCGAAGAGATAAGAGAAGGGTGGGGCCCGTTTTGTTCTCTCGCCACGTTCTGGACATGCGGCAAGCGACGGAGGCGGGGGATTGCGAGACACGGATCCCCCGGATGATAACAAGCCTTTTCCTTTACTTTGCGCGGTGAAAGGACAATTGTTTGGTCCCAAAAATTATGCGTGGACACACCTCTCTCTCACACAGGCGCGCACACACATTTGGGTTAAAGTTTGAAGTGTAGTTACTTATATTCTGGGCATTAGAAAAAAGGTCGAGCAAACATGCGGAGCCAGGTCTTATGGCACGATTGATTTTGTTGTCATGTTCGATTTTGCTGTACCATACTTGTCATGCCGATGGTGATGATGTGCATGTCGCACAAGGCTTACGATGTCGATGGTGACATATTTGCATGGGCGCCTCGGCACGAGTCACGCCATAGGATGTCACGCTAAAGGCTTGTGCTTTAGGGATTGTATAACTATTTGGAAAAACAAAGATCAAGAACGCAATCAACATACATTGTCAAGGGTATGATGGTGCCGCATTCTCCAAGAGAAAAGAAAACGGACCAGGAAACTAAGCCACCACACCCTCGGTAAAAAAACCGGTGAGTTCCCTTTGATTTCAGTGATTACTCACGATGGGTCCTTGTTCGGCTTTGTAGATAGGTCTTGTGCTGGCATTTTATGGTGGTGTACAATGTGAAAGTCTTTCTCCATCTCCTTTTCGTGGGATAGTTTGTTCTCTTTTTTTGGAGTTCGTGAGGTCTTACTTTTGTGGATGGACAACTTTTAATATAGAAGGGTGTTGATGCACATAGGGTGATGATAAATGTTCTATAGAAGGGTATGGTGATGGTAGATGTTGACAAGTGGAACTTCCTTTTTCTGGTCACATCTTAGATCATTTGGTGTACAAAATTGAGTGGCGATTGGCTTGAGAGTGGGATGTGGTCCAACTATGGATGATATTGATGATTTGAGATGTGTTTTGGACGAACGTGGGTTTAAAGCTCAGATGTAGAAGATTTCTTCTATGGATCACAAAAGTAATATAGTAGTAACGAATCCGATAACAGTTGCCTACAGAGCAGAAATGGTTATTTTATGACATCTTTGCGCGGCAAATTGTAGGAAAAAAGTTCTACCACTACTAGTTGCAAATACCATATTTTTTTGCAAAAATTTTATGAAGGGTGTTTATTTTTTCGTCTTTGACATTTAAGTGACTCAAAGTGGCCCGTCTTATCCAAATGACCTAAATTCAAAAGTTAGGAATTCAAAACTTTCCGAGCAAAATAGAGTAATACGTAGATTTTGTGACAAATAATAATTTCTATGATAATAAGTGGCATTGAAATTTTCTCACCTTTTAGGAATGAATGTTAAACACTTAACTAAAATTGGAATTCTTTTAAAGTATTATGAAAAAATACGAAGAAATAGTACAATAGTGAAGCTAGTAATGATGGCAGTTTGAGCGAGTAACATGTACTTTTCACTCAAATTTTATTTTATCTTGCAATATATGTATAACCATTTTATCTTGCGATTGTGTTATATTGTCTTTCCTAAATGTATATCTTCTACTACCATGACTACTGTTTTGGAGTCTCTAGGAGTACAAATGTACAGACCTTCAAAAGCTACTCCGTAGAATTAAGAATTAATAACGCCGCCTGTTCCACTAATTCGCACATATTTAACTCACACGTGGGTCCTTTCCTCATCTGTTTCCATCCGTAAGTGGCGACGACTCGGTTCCTCCCTGACTCCTATTGCGGACGGACAACTTTCAATATAGAAGGGTCTTAATGAAAAGAGGTTGTTGATGCAGATAGGGTGATGATACGTGTTTTTATAGAAGGGTATGGTGATGGTACACGTTGACACTGGGACTTGCCTTTTTTTATCACACATCTTGGATCATCTCGTGTGCAAAATCGAGTGGCAATTGGCTTGAGAGGGGGCTGAGGTCCAAGTGTCCAAATGTGTGTGCTATTGATGCTTTGAGATGTGTTTTGGACGAACGTGGGTTTAAAGCTCCAATGTAGAAGTTTCCTTCTATGGATCACACAAGTAAGATAGTATGATATCAGTTGCCTACACAACCAAAAATGATTATTTTGTGACATCTTTGCGCAACAAATTGTAGGAAACAAATTCTACCGCTAAGAGATGCACATCACATTTCTTAACTCCACCATAATTTTTTGCAGCATTTTTATGAAGCGTGTTTGGTTTTTCGCCTTTGACATTTGAGTCAGTCAAAGTGGCCATCTTATCGAAATGACATAAATTAAAAAGTATGGAATTCAACATTTCCGAGCAGCAAAGGTAATAAATTTTGTGAATGCGTGATATTTGTAATAAATAGTGATCTATATAAGTGGTATTCAAATTTCCTCACAGTTTAGGAATGAATGTTGAACACTTATATAAAATTGGAATTCTTGTAAAGTATTCAAGATTACCATTAAAATATGTAAAAATATGACGAAATAATACAATGGTGAAGCTAGTAATGATGGCAGTTTGAGAGAGTAACATGTACTTTTCACTCAAATTTTATTTTATCTTGCAATATATGTATAACCATTTTATCTTGCGAGTGTGTTATATTGTCTTTCCTAAATGTACATCTTCTACTACCATGACTACTGTTTTGGAGTCTCTAGGAGTACAAATGTAGACCTTCAAATAGGTCCTCCGTCGAATTAAGAATTAGTAACGCCGCCTGTTCCACTAATTCGGCACATATTTAACTCACACGTGGGTCCTTTCCTCATCTGTTTCCATCCGTAAGTGGCGACGACTCGGTCCCTCCCTGACTCCCTCCAGGCTTCAGCATCTTCCTTGGAAACCTGTTCGTGCCTGTTTACAGAATTATTTACTTGCACAACAACCTTCAGCTTGATATGTCAAAGGGATATGTAAAATATTCGAGCCTCGCTGTTGTGGTGACGAACACAAGTACACATATACCATGTCGTCGCGTGATTGGCCATGTCCAACTAATGGTAGATGGTAAGCTGAAAGTTCAGTCTGTAGTGGACGAATATAAAAATCCAGTCGGCTCTTTTTTGTTTCGCTTGGAGGTCTAACTTGAGAAATCACCGATGTGCCTTTCAGCCTGGCTAGTTTTATCTCTGATAGTGAAACAAGGTTTTTTTTTCTCAGAAATTTTCCACAAACATGAGCGGTGGAGTGGGAGCTCCCGGGCCCGGCGTCATGGGTGTCGGTGTCATAGAAAAACGACATGAACGCATTGCTCCGCTTTCGTATTTGTTTTCAGTGATTTTTGTTCTTGTTTTTGTCTCCGAGGTTTCCGATTCTAGAGATACAACCAGAAACAAACAAGATACAACATGATTTCATTAGGTTCGTTCTCAACTCTCTCGAATGCAATCCAATGTTTCTAGTCAGGGCGAGGACGGCAAAATCCAAGGCTCTATGTGAAATGATTAGATGGGCCCCATCTCAACCTTATTTGTCTTTGTTTGACCATCTAGAACATCATTATAAACAATAATATCAAGTACAATGGGTATAAGGATCAATTGACCGAATGCCACGGGAGTATTTGCCATGCACGTACACCAAGAGTATATATACTCCCTCCTTCCATGAAAGAGTATATTTTCAGCTTTCTTGTAAAGTCAAACTATCTCAAACTTTGACTTTGTTTACAAAAAATATATAACAATATTGATTAAATCAAATAGTTATACGATGAAAAAAATATTTTATCATGAATAAAATTATACTAATTCTTGTAAAGTCAAACTATCTCAAACTTTGACTTTGTTTACAAAAAATATATAACAATATTGATTAAATCAAATAGTTATACGATGAAAAAAATATTTTATCATGAATAAAATTATACTAATTTGATTGCATAAATGTTGATGCCTTTATTACGAACACGGTCAACCTTAAAAAGATTTGACTTTCTAAAAATGTTGTAAGTACACTCTTTTACGTTATACTTAAGCCACGTGAACGTGTCGCGAAAAACCCCTAGATAGCTCAAACTAACAAATCCAGCAAAAGAAAAAACTCAAACTAAATTCCTCCTCCAAAAAAAAAACTCAAACTAACTAACTAAAATAAATAGCAAAGACATGTGAACCGAGTTCCGTTATGCGTAACCAAAAGAGAACCAAAATGGGAAGAAACAAGTGAAAGAAGACCCCGAAGAAGGAGAACTTGCCTGTGGCAAGATGGTTAGGAGGGTGGTTGTATCCCCAGCCCACCAGAGTTCAAATTCTAGATTTGACATTGGTGTTTCTCATTTAGGCGGAATTTTCTTCAGTGGGAGGCGACGTTCCCGTCGACAGCGAATGCGCCTATAATGATTTCGTCAATCTCAAGACCCGACCGCCGGATCAGTCGGGATAGGATGTGCATGCGTGCGTTTATAGAGGTGAGTGTGTGCATGTGTATGTGAGCGTCTGGGCGTACTATCTCCACTACTAATAAACAAGCGAACTGGAGTTCCGTTAAAGTCACCCAACAAAAACTACACATAACCCTTTCCACCTACCATCAGGCCCACAAAAAATAGATCCAACCGTCCAGAATTGCCAACCTATGTGCGGGGTACATCTAGCAATTTCAGCAGGCGGACCACGGATGAACGAACGAAAAGTTCCCCTCGCACGATCGCACGAGCAGTTAGGAAGGAGGCTAAAATTACGGGCCTGCTTCCAGAGGAGGACTCGAGGTAGGAGCTTCCGGGGACGAGCGGAGGCGGGGCCAGCGCCGGCGAGAGTAGCAGCAGGGCCGGCGAGGCAGGAGGAAGCTCGGAGCGACGGCGACGCGGGGACAGCCATGGCCGGAAGAGGTGGAGAAGGGTGGCGTCGGGGGCGAAGCTTGGAGGCGCCCTGGCCGTGGAGGTCGTCGAGGTCGGGCCTGGCTCGCCGGCCGGCCCCGCGCGGGCAAGATGATGGGAGAGGAGGCACGGGATGAGGCAGCGGCGCGGTGGTCGGGGACTAGCAGGGCCGGAAAAATCCCCTCCTCCCGAACAGAACAGAACAGAAGTCACCGCCGCCGCCACCACCTCGATCTATCTCTTGTCGCGGCCATGCAACCCAGTCGCGGCATCTTCCCCGGCTACTGGCGCCGCCCAGTCCGTCTCGGACCCCATCTGCTCCCTCACGCGCACCAGGTCGTGATTCCACGCGCTGCCGCCGGCCTGGTTCCCCGTCTCCAGTGAGATGGCCTCCTGCGTCGCTCTCCCCTGGCTCCACGCGCCGCGGCTGGGAGTCTCCCTAACCTGCCCCTTGCCGCATCATCGGCACCACAGCATACTGACAGCCGGAGCAGTTCGTGCACGCAGCAGTTCTTCAGTCGACGCAGAGTAGCTTTTTGGTTAGAACATACGCCTAGGTAATTTGTTGTGATTCTATTCTATGCATCCGCTACGTTCGGCGGTGTAGCTGCCAGCTCTCTTTGTGCGGTAGCTGCTGCTATTATTCACTCTCGGTCAATTGTCTATTTCTCTCTCACGTACTGCTCCGTTCTCTCTTACTGTGTGTGATTTTTTTTGCTGGACATATGCTGATTTTAGACGATGTAGCAGGAACCTTTTTGAAGTACACATAACCGGTGGATTTCACTAATCTGTATCGTCTCAAACACATGTAACCAAAAGAGCAGTACAGAGTTATCAGTACACTTTTATTAGATCAGCAATACACATTCAATTATAGAGCAGTACGCATATATAAACTGGGATCTTTCTCTCTCTGCTGAAGCATCTTCTGGTGGATGTGTGGTGTTAAACTTCTCGCCTGTGATGCCTATAATGTTTTCTTGTAGCAATTTGATGCTCCCTAGGTGCTTGATGATGTGTCACCGAAAAAATGAGTTTGTGAAAAACTAGGGAAGTAGTAACCTTTGGTCTGAGAAGTTAACACTTCCGGAAAAGGAATTCCAGATTTTTTTTACTGCCGGGCGTTACTCCATAACAACAATGCACTCTAAACAATAAATTTGCATATGTGCAGTTTTCATTTAAATCATTGTCTATGTGGATGTGAATCTTCTCTAAGTGAAGCTATTATTTAGAAAACATCTTGCATTTTTTACTGAATTTACTTAGGGAGCATTTTAAGTCTTTTACATGTAGCAGTAGGGGTAAAACACCATTGCCGGCATCATTTGTTCTCCTACAATAATATTGAGCTAGCAATTTATAATAAAAACTATGTGTAACATTATTAAGTCACAAAAAATTATCCACTCTATAAAAGGGTTATCACCGTGACTCACATTCTTTTGGTTTTCAGACTTTTAGTTTTTGGTTTGGTAAGAGACGTGCATTGCACGTGCAAAGCTACTAGTGTTTCCAAAAAAAAAAAAAAAGACCCCGAAGAAGATCCAAAGTGGTCCTCATAATTGAACACCGCTGAGAAACTCCACGACCCGAATAAAAACAAAGAAATTCCCGTCTCTCCGCCGCCGTTCCACCGCTGCCGTGCCCGACTCGCCGGCGGCCGCCTCCAAGCCCTCCACCTGTTCTACGCGCCGGCCGCGGCCGTCCGTACAGAATCCCAATTCCTGCTCAAAGCCGTGAGATTTCCCCAAATTTGTCGAAATCCCCGAGCCGAGTTGGCGGAGCGATGGGGGCGAACGCCGACCCCTCGGGGTCCCTCGGCGGACCCAACCGCCACCCCTCCCCTGCGGCCGTGGCCCTGCAGCACGGCCTGGCCGCGAGCACCGCGGCCGCGCTGCGCCACGACCCCGGGCTCGCCATGCGGTGGTCACCCGAGGAACAGGCCGTGCTCGACGAAGGATCGGTCAAGTAAGCTTCTGGGGTTTCCTTCTCTCTCTATCTCTTCCTCGGACTCTCGGAGGTACCAATATTGGGGACAACCCGTACTATTTTGGAAGTAGCGTGGTTGGAAGTATATGTTTCGAACCTAGTAAGGCCTTGCTAAAATTGCATGAGACAGTTAATGTGAACTTCCAGTCAATTTTGTGAAGATAAACTTTCATTGGAGCTGACCTGAGAATTAATATTGCGCGTGTTAATGAAATTATGCCATGATGCACTTGGAGCAGCAGCTAAATTCGGCAGTAATTGCAGTGGTTTGCAGGAAGATGCTATCATTAGCAATTATGGATTGCCATGTTTTTTTTTTTTTCGTCTTTTTATGGTCACTTAATATTCTTGTCCTTATCTGTACCGAGATTACATGGATCCATCTTATCATGTGGCTCTACAACCGTTGCAGGTATGCGCCTGATGCGACTATAGTTCGCTATGCGAAAATTGCTCTGGGTCTGCCCAACAAGACAGTACGGGATGTTGCCCTTCGTTGCAGATGGATGGCTGTAAGTTGTATGCTGAGCCCTTTGCTTCATCTAGTACTACTATGCCAAACAGTTTCATATTACTAAACGCATTAACATTTTCTTGGGGTATGATAAACTGAAATACAACTACCAGCTTTCTTTTGAATGATGTGAAAGAACATGTTTTTTCTCCACTCTCTTTCTTTTGGTTCCTTGGTATGTGAAGGCTGTGATTATGATTGCTATAGCTTCTATTTTCATTTGATCAAGTAATATATGCGGTGTATTTGGCATAGTACCAATACATAAAGCAGGTACATCCTTTTGATAGAGAAAATTGGGATTCTTTATTAACTGATGTTAGTTTGTTATCTTGGTCAAATGTATATTCTCATTTCGCTAGCACCCGCATTCCTTAATTAACTCCAAATAGTTCTGCCCTTTTCGACTGAACCATCATTTAAAATGCCCTGTGTACCAGTCTCGAATGCCATTTAAATAAGGGAAATAGGACCCACTTAGCAAACAAAGGGGTAGTGCATTCAGGAAGCAGATTCACAATAAGAATTTTCTCTACTGCCATTACAATATTGAGCACCTATCTCAAATATCTGATATATTGTTGTACTAAAATTATAACTAGTATCCTTGGTATCTTCATTGGTACAAATCGTTAAAACAACTGTACTAGTCACTACGTCATCACCATGAGTCACATGTCCTATTTTTAAAATCAGCATTCTTTTGTCGATGGATCCTTTGAAGCTATTGCATCACAGTGGTTTGGGATCGCCATCTAGAAATAATCATGCTTGGTGGATTTTGCAGTTCCTTGTGTTGTATGCACTAAATTGGTGCTGCCTAACAAATTGTAATATATGAAATAATCAACCTATATTTCTGATGCAGAAAAAGGAGAACAACAAGAAAAGGAAGGAAGAGTTGGTTAAGAAAAGCAAAGAAAAGAAGGTTGTCAGTTATCTCACCTACCTTCTCCTTGATGGCCCTCTTTTATCTTTCATTACTGAATCATTTGAGCAAATGTTTAAAATTTTAATACCAAAAGAAGTCAGTAGCTGATTAATGGAGAACAACTCTTATTAGGATGTGAAAATTTAGTTTTACGGTTCCTTACAAATAGAGAACATTCTCAACTAGATAATTTTTCTCATGACTTCTATGTTTATATCAAACTGTAGGAGAGAGTTAGTGACTCTTCAACAAAAGGGCCTGCTCACTTGGCACGATCCAATGTCCCTCCATATTCTGTTCCTGTTCTCCCTATGGATGATGATGATGGATCATACAAAGGTTAGTATTTTGTTGATAAAGGATTTATGCACATTGTCGTTATTGTTTAATACTTTTGTGGGCGTCTGTTTTTTCCTTTGCAGTTTGTAGTTACAGCCTGGTAAGACCTTTCTTAATACTGCTGTTGCTTTTCGACAAAATTCTTATTTGTGCTGTTATTAGGGAGTAAAAATGGTTCTCAGGTGTCTTGTACTTTTTTTCAGCACTGCAAAAAAGTTCCTAGTTCTATACTAATTCAGTTATTGTAAGCTTAAATTGCCCCTAAACATATGCCAAAGGAAACAATAAATATTGTTTTGCTTCTCGACAAAATTCTTGTTCCTGCTGTTATATTAGGGTGTAAAAATGGTTTTCAGGTGTCTTTTCAGCACCACAAAAAAGTTCCTAGTTTTATACTAATTCAGTCATCCTAAGCTTAAGTTTCTTCTAAACATATGTCAAAGCAAATAATAAAACATAGAATGCTTGGCAAATGTTTTTCTTATACAATATTGTGTGTTTGCATTGTTTGATATCAAGGAGTGACATGCAATTTTACTTTAACTGGCTTAGTAGACAACAATAACTTTTCGATCATTATCTTCTTTAAACCTTGCTAAAGCTATCAATATCCTAAAGTTTGGTCAAGAAAGTATCTTTTTTATTTGCTTAGGATAGACTGGTGATCTGCCTTTCTTATCATGAAGTATCATATCATTGCAGCAATTGGTGGTCCAACTGGGGAACTTCTGGAGCATAATGCACATTTGTTAAATCAGATCTATACAAATATTTCAAACATGCAGGTATTTCCTATCTTCTATGTTCAAGTTTCAGGTCCTGGCATTCAAATCTGACAAAATAAGATCATGTGAATAGCAAATATGTCTGTTGTGGTGTGGTGTGTTGGTTGCGGCTTAAATTGCAAGCTCAACGGTGTTTACTGGTCTGCTGGTTGCGACTTAAATCTCAAGGTCACTTTACAGTGTTTTAGCTGTGTCTCAAGTTGTGAATATACTGTCCACAACCCCACATGCATGAACATTCTATATCATGCAAAGCTGTAGGAGAGTGATCAATCATGTATCTGATAATAGAACATTGCTAAGGAAAACCTATGCAGTATCCACATGAATTTTCAAGATACTTGTAGAGTCTTACATCGGCGAAAGGAGGGCCCAGATGAAAGTATTATAGACTTCTATTTCTTCCAAATATTTGTCGTATGAAACCTGTTGTATTGTATTAATTTGTTAATGATATTATACAGGCATGTCATTCATTTGATTTCACATTATCTACATTTAAATATTTACTGGCTTTTGTGCAGGTACAGGAGAACCTCTCTCTTTTATGTGAGACTAGGGATAATATACTCACAGTCCTGGGACAGTAAGTTCTGCAACTAGCTTATTCCAAGACCTCCTGAATGCCTGTATGAAATTCTTTGCAGCTTGCATGAAAAAACTTGGGTGCTTATCACCTACTCCCTCCGTTCTAAAATAAGTGTCTCAAATTTGTACAAAAGTGGATTTACCTATACATGTTTCAAGTCTAGATACATCCACTTTTTGACAAATCTAAGACAGTTATTTGTGCACGGAGGGAGTATTTAGTATGCCATTGCTAGGTGCATGTTCATAGGACTGTTGTTAAATTGTTAATGTAAACACATCCACATGTTTTTAAAGTTTATACTGACTGCAAAGCAGGTATATGCTTTCAACATCAGCATCTTTTCTTCTTCTTTTGGGATACAATTGGCTGTTCTTTTATTTTTCTTGTTATGTCAACTGTCAAGCACACTATCTGTTAAATCGTCTTAAAGAACAAATCACTTTCTGTTCTGTCATCTTAAAGCACTAAAGTTTATTTATTTATATGTAGCTGCCATTCTTAACTGTTTGCCTATCCAGTGGAACTGCCATAACGTAATCTTTTTATTTATTGCAGGGTAAGCAATGCTCCAGAAATAATGAGGCAGATGCCACCCCTGCCTGTAAAGTTGAACGAAGATCTGGCAATCTCTGTGTTGCCAAGGCCTCCACACCCACGAACATGATATGCATGGAATACTTGGCTCGCTCAATCGTCTTTGCATGAAGATCAGAGTCGAAAGTTGGGCCAGTTAGCTCAAGCAAAACTGCTCTAGATACCAGATGCCTGATTGTGCCGCCCCGATGTTAGATCCAGCCTTGCAATCATTTATACCATGTTCTCTCTGTTCAGCTGATGCCCTAGATGTTCCGTGTACAAAGCCAGCAGTTTCAGTTTAAAATGTCGGCAACCTGTAGTACTTGTAGAGAAACATAGGAGTAAACCTTTGTACAGTCAACCAGTTTAAAAAAAGCAGTTCAAGTTGTGATGTTCAGAACTAGCGTTCCATATAGCAAAGCTTACGGAATGATCCTCAGCTCAATCAGTATCAGATTCAGATTCATTAGCGTTGTAACTGTTATACCCATTGCTTTTCCATTGACATTATTGTTAGAACTACTTGAGTTGTTCGTAACATGTTGTTCCAAAAAGGTAGACTAATTATGGTTATCACCATTTACTGGTACCTGAAGCTTTACTTTTGAAGGAAACACTAGACAGTATTTCAGATTTGATTAATGTTACTTACAAGGATGAGAGCAGTTAACGCTGAAAAATAAATAAAACACAACCAGCGACCACCATAAGCTATCAAACAAGCTCCAACAGATTCGCAATCTGGGAAATGCCGTCGGCGAGGAGGATGCTAAGAGCATCTCATTTCCCGTCGGCGAGGAGGATGCTAAGAGCATCTCCAGGGCGCCCAAACGGCCGCCCAAAGCCGTTTGGGGCGTGCCGGACACAAAATCGCGCCCACTCGCGGCGCCCAAATGCGAATTCGGTCCGGCGCGGCCTAGTTTTGTGTCCGGCACGCGTAGCCCACACCCTCAACTTGGGGAGGCTTGGGCGGCCCCGGACGGAAGGAAACGCACGCCTCCGACGCGCGGGCCACGCCTGGCAGTGACACGGCCACGCCCCGCCGTGGTCAAAGGCGTCGTCAAAGGCGCGTGCCGCGTGGCGACTCCTCGTTTTCACGGCCGGCGGGCGGCCAGTGAGCCGTCGCGTCCGCTGCTCGCCGGAGTGAATGCGGCGCGCCTTTTCGAGGCGAGCGGCGTTAATGCCACCGCTCTCCGGCCGCCATAAAATGCGCGCGCCGGCCTCCACTCATCGCCACTCTCGCCCTCGCTGTTCTCTCTCCCTTACCTCGCCGCTCCTTCTCCACTCGAAAACCGCCGCCGCTCTCCTTCTCCATGGCCGGCACCTGGAGGCGCACCGGCGGCGCCGCGGCCAACGGCTTCGCGCCGCGCACCCTGCTCAAGGATCAGACGGAGGCGCTGCGCGACAACGGCTATCCGGTGCCGCCGGATATGCATGTTTGCCACAGGTTCGTCATCGGCGTCAACGGCGTGCCGGTGATGAAGCCCCTGACGCGGGCGAACCGCGGCTTCACCGCCGCGGTTAACACGCACTACTGGCGTGATCTGACGCCGGAGCAGCGTCAGGACCCGCGCTGGGATCCGCGGAAACCGGCCAACCATGGCCGGTACGAGGCGGCGTTCCAGCGCGCCTACGAGGAGGAATTCAACCGCTGGGACGGCCCCGGCCCGGCGCCGACGGACAAGAACGTCGCCGGGCGCGAGGCGTTCTGGAGCGTGCCCGGGCGCACGCTCCAGTTCGTGATGGACCACATCGCGAACGGCGGCTCGCTCCTGACGGCGGCGCCCGCCCCTGCTTCGGCCGCCTGGCACCACCGCCACCTCCGGCCAACCAGTGGGCGCCGCGCGCGACGCCGTCCTTGTCGCGCTCCACGGCATCCTCGTCGCGGGCGTCGTCCTCGCGCTCGTCCTCATCTCGCTCCCGCGCCTCCTCTCTGCTAACGCCGAAGCCGGAGCAGATGAAGGTGAAGGCGGAGCCGGAGCTCTCGTCGTTCATGGCGGAGCTCATAGCGGCGCAGGCGGGGACGGACGACGACGCCATTGCGGCGGCCGTCGAGGCCGCCTCGATGGACGACGTGCCGCCGCTCGACGGCCTCTCGGCCTGCGCCTGGTCGGCGCGCGACACCGCCAAGGAGAGGGGCGTGCCCTTCTTCGACCTCACCGTCGACGACGGCCCAGGACCGAGCCGCGTCAAGGAGGAGGACAACGGCGCGTGGACCGGCGGCACGTGGAGCAGCGGCGGCACAGGGAGCAGCGGCGGCGTGAAGGAGGAGGTGAAGGAGGAGGAGGAGGACCCCTACTACGCCTTCAGGCGCCGCTATCGGGGCCAGTAGATTAGGTTTAGTTTTTTTAAATTTCATTCGAATCTGTAAAAATTCCTAAAGTTTGAATGAAAATCGCCGAAGTTTAAGTTTACAAAAAAATATTTGGGCACCGCGGGTGGGGAGCGAGTGCGCCCAAATGGGCAAGGTAGTCCGGACGGCGCCCAAAGGGCCTGTCCGGACGGCTTTTGGACGCCCATTTGGACGCCGCGAGTGGAGATGCTCTAATGTCCCATAGGAAGATGGGCAGTTCAGCCCATAAATGATGCCTCATGGCAAAATTTCCTCCTCTGCCTTGGGGTTAATCTGGAACTGTGCAACCTGTGCTAATGCTGAGACTGCTGAAGCTGTAGACTGCTGGGAAGCAGTTCAGCTTGCTATGCTCACAACACAGCTTTCAATCATTATTGAGAGCTATCGTGTTGCCCTTATTAATGAACTTAAAGCACACGAAAAAGCAGGTCTAGAATTGCTGGCATTATGCGTGTTCTTCTCTAACAAATGCCCTGACTTCCGTGTGGAAAAGGTAGATACAGGACAGAAGAATGGCGCGGCTCATACATTAGCTGGTGTGTTAGCATCAACTCCAATCTTCTGCAGCCCAGCCCATCAGCTTCCTCGGCTCCAGCCCAGCCCAACCAGGCCCGACCGACGCAAACGAGTGGGCCCGCTCGATCGCTCGCTCCAGCGCGCTTCTTCCTCCTCCACCCTAGCACGGCGCCGCACGCGCTGCTCGCACTACTCCGCCCAGTCGCCAGCTCCAAACGCCGTCCCTTCTCATTCCTTTTCGATCGCCGCCAATCGTCCTCGGCGTCCCTTCGCCGGTGACCACCATAGTAGCTTCGCACGGCGCCGCTCGGTCGCTCCCTCCCCTGGTCGCCGCTGCCACCGCCAAGGGACGAGGCGGGCGCCGATTCCTCTCTGATTATCGAGCACTGGAAGCGGCCGCATGCGTATGATTCAGGGATTACCTCGCTTCCCGCTGGTAATTTTGTGTTCGCTTGCCTCTCCTCTGCTCGCTTGTGACGCCCATGTCTTATACTTGAGATGCTTGTGTCTTTAATCTTGAACTTGTAAGTAGAGTTTCTGGAATTAAGTTATAAATTCGCTGTTCCTTCTGATTTGCACTGCACTTTTTATTTTTCATTCTTAGTTTCTTTTATTGGGATTGGGAGAGGGGCAGGGGGCTGCTGGAGAGTGCCATGGTTGAGTAGATTATTCAACTTGACATGTATAATTGTAAGCAATGTGGACATGAGAAATCTAAATTTCTTATAAAGGCTGTAAATTCTAGTATGTATCGTACTTTCGGCCCTGCTGTCATTTTGTTGTAGCTCAGCCACAGTAATGCTGGAGAGGGTGTGCATTTATTTTTTGTAATCATTGCCTTGCCTACTCTTCTGCTCCTTGTATCATTTACATGATGCCTTCTTCTCATTTTCTTTCTTTTTTTCATTGTACAGTGATGCAATGACCGCTTTGAGGAATTAGTCTGCCAAATATTATGCTTTTCACTTTGCCAAGGGTCACAACACCAATTGGAGCACGGTTCATCTCTGTGGCAAATGCAGCATGCTTTGGTCGAGATGTTTCTCCTATTCATTTCGCTGCCCTGTTGAGGGAATGCAGGTCTGTGAACGCGGTTCATCAAGTTCACCAACAGCTAATTTCTTCGGGTCTTCTCTCTTATCCAGCATCACTGTTGGAGGTGTCATTTCCACCACTGCCATCTGAGCCATTTGTATCACCGAGATCTTTGGGTACTGGTGTTGTAGCTGCTTATCTTGCTTGTGGTTCCACAAATGAAGCTCTCTCAGCGTTGGAGCATGTTTCACCGTCACCAGCTGTCTGGTGGAATCTACTCATCCGAGAACACATCAAAGAGGGCCACCTTGACCATGCAATTGCGATATCTTGCCGCATGCTGTGTGCTGGAACTAGGCCGGACCATTTTACTCTACCGCATGTACTGAAAGCCTGTGGAGAGCTACCTTCATACCGATGTGGTGTCACATTCCATGGAGTTATATGTCGCAATGGCTTTGACTCGAATGTCTTTATATGCAATGCATTGGTGGCGATGTATGCCCGCTGTGGTTCACTAGAGGAAGCCAGTCTGGTGTTTGAGGAAATAAATCAGAAGGGGATTGATGATGTTATCTCATGGAACTCAATTGTTAAGGCCCATGTTAAACATAATAGTCCATGGACTGCGTTGGATATGTTCTCGAAAATGGCAATGATTGTCCACGAGAAGGCTACAAATGACAGGTCTGACATCATTAGCATTGTGAGCATTCTTCCTGCATGCGCTTCTCTAAGGGCACTACCTCAAACTAGAGAAATTCATGGCCATGCCATCCGGCATGGTACATTTCCAGATGCTTTTGTAGGCAATGCTCTGACTGATACTTATGCAAAATGTGGTTCGATGAAGGATGCGGTAAAGGTTTTCAATATGATGGAATTCAAAGACGTTGTCTCTTGGAATGCAATGGTGACTGGGTATTCCCAAAGTGGGAACTTTGAGGCAGCCTTTGAGATGTTCAAGAATATGCGCAAGGAAAATATCTCATTAGACGTTGTGACCTGGACTGCTGTGATTGCTGGGTATGCTCAGAGAGGATGCAGCCAAGAGGCACTCAACATTTTCCGACAAATGATTTTTTCTGGGTCAGAGCCAAATTCTGTTACAATTATCTCTTTGTTGTCCGCTTGTGCTTCCTTGGGAGCATGTTCTCAGGGTATGGAAACTCACGCCTACTCTTTGAAGAATGGCCTTCTATCTTTGGATAATTATTTTGGTGGTGATGGTGATGATGAGGATCTCATGGTGCACAATGCATTAATAGATATGTACTCAAAGTGCAGGATGTTCAAAGCTGCACGTTCCATATTTGATTCTATACCCCGAAAGGAACGTAATGTAGTGACTTGGACTGTTATGATAGGTGGGTATGCACAGTATGGGGACTCAAATGATGCCCTCATGCTTTTCTCAGAGATGATATCAAAACCACACCCAGTTGCTCCAAATGCATATACAGTTTCCTGCGTCATGATGGCCTGCGCACATCTGTCAGCCCTGCGTATGGGTAAGCAGATTCATGCTTATGTGGTTCGTCAACATCGATATGAAGCATCTACATACTTCGTGGCAAACTGTCTCATTGATATGTACTCAAAGTGTGGGGACGTCAATACAGCTAGGTATGTATTTGATGGCATGCCTCAAAGGAATGCCATTTCTTGGACGTCAATGATGTCAGGATATGGAATGCATGGTCGTGGTCATGAGACCCTGGAGATATTTGACAATATGCAAATGGCAGGCTTTGTTCCTGACGATATATCATTCCTTGTTGTTCTGTACGCTTGCAGCCATTCTGGAATGGTCGATCGAGGTCTGGCATATTTTGACAGCATGGGTAGAGACTATGGTTTGGCTGCCTGTGCAGAGCATTATGCTTGTGTTATTGACTTGCTGGCCCGCTCTGGGCGAATAGATAAGGCATGGAATATAGTTAAGGACATGCCAATGGAACCTACTGCAGTAGTCTGGGTCGCATTACTTAGTGCCTGTAGAGTACATTCAAATGTGGAACTTGCTGAATATGCTCTTAGCAAGCTAGTTGAGATGAATGCAGAGAATGATGGATCTTACACACTCATCTCCAACACATATGCTAAAGCAGGGCGCTGGAAGGATGTAGCCAGAATCAGAAACCTGATGAAGAACTCAGGGATTAAGAAAAGACCGGGATGTAGTTGGGTCCAGGGTAAGAAAGGAACTGCATCATTCTTTGTTGGAGATAGATCTCATTCTCTATCCCTCAGATTTATGCTCTTCTGGAGAGATTGATCGATCGCATCAAATCTATGGGTTATGTCCCTGAGACAGATTTTGCACTGCACGATGTCGATGATGAGGAGAAAAATAACCTTCTTGTTGAGCACAGCGAGAAGCTTGCTCTGGCATATGGCCTCCTCACAACTTCCCCTGGTACTCCAATAAGGATCACAAAGAACTTGCGTGTTTGTGGTGATTGCCACAGTGCGTTCACATACATCTCAAAAATTGTTGACCATGAGATCATAGTGCGGGATCCCAGTCGCTTCCATCATTTTAAGAATGGCTTGTGTTCTTGCGGTGGCTATTGGTGACCACTTCTATTGTGGAAGTAGCAGAGGCTGAAGCATAAACTAACAGTATACTGCAGTTGGTTTTCCTACACAGAAAATACTAATGTACTTGTAATTCTTTGATACTGATTAACCAGCGAGAGATGAATAGTTTCTGATTTCGTGTCATAGCTATTTTATTCATAAATTTTGCAGTTATTTCATGAGGTGTCACCTGTAGAGTGTTTACGTTTGTTTCAGGTCTTTATTTCTAATCCTGATTTGATTAATGAAATGATTTTAATCAAAGTTCTGCACTCTATTCTTGAAAAATGAGTTTCTTTAATGTTTGGTGCGGTAAAAAGGTAAATTAATCATGAAAATAAGGTATTGTGTATTATTCTCTTGGCCGGTTGGCCCTAATTTATACTAAAGATGGATCATATAGTTTTCCTTGGCATTCTTTTGTATAGAACAATGCTTCTATGTTCAGTCGTATAATAAGTTCTCTTTAGCCGTCATAGATCTGTTCACTCCTAATTATGCAGGAGTTGCAATCCCATTAGGATTTCGTTTATAGTTGCTGGAACGATTCAGTTTTGTGTAGAGCTATATTTCGTTAGATTAATGCTAGTTCCAGTTTTGCCCTGCTACACATTTAACTTATAGATTGTATGTTGGACCTTGACATTCCAGCCTTCATGGGTGGCACCATACTGCTGCAACATCAACAGCTAAGCCTTATGGGTGGCACCATACTGCGGAAATGTGAAAAGATATTTAGCAATCATGTTTTAGATCTCGTTCTGCAATTATGCAGAAATTTAATGGAGTGGAATTTGCCAGCACGGCAAGACTCTGGTCAGCATTATCTTCGCCTTCGACAGGATTTATATGGCATAAAATGCATTTCGACTGTCAGGTGGACATCCACCAGTGGAGTATCCCTTGTGGGCTGATGCTGTAGTTTTTTGGTTGAATGGTCACGGACTTTGATCTTTGGTTAGGCATATGGATTGAACGAAGTTTTGAAGTTTCTCTTGAAGAAAAAACATTATCAGCACATGTTGTTCCTGTTTCATAGTAACAAAAATTGCAAGGATACACCAACGAAAGCAAAATTTACACCTCAAACACTCATTTGATTTCCCTCAAGATAAAAACAAAAACAAGAAAAATAACTGAATTGCTTGTGAGCAAAATCATGAGACGAAAAAAGAAAGCTGTGACACTAAAACAATGCAGGACTTTATATCTCTTCTCTATATACTTTGTGTGGAAAGAAACAACTCTGCAACTAAAGCATGCCAATATTCGGCTCGCGGCGTATAAAAGATCCCTTGAGCTAACATGATGGTTTCATCTTTGCTTCAAGATCCTTCACGATATTAGTAAGAGATCTCGCATCCCGAGCTTTAGCCAGTTTACCATGATCATCAAACTGCAGAAAGTATGTAGATCATTTTAGTAAATATGTCTGTTGAGTCTATGTATTTGGTTTTGCAGAATAGATCGATGACAATATTTTAAACGCAAATAAGAGGGCAGCAAAAAAGGATATGCTACACCTTATAAACTGCAGGATCAAAAGCCTTACCTTCTCCAGCTGCAGAGCACGGTCCTTGAGCTCATCAGCCGTAAAACCTTTCTTGTGAATCGCCTGAAGGACCTTAAGCAGGTGTAGCTGGAGACTCTCTGAACAGTGCTCCCCAAGATTACTTTCAGGGAAGGAAGAATCACAGCCAAAGGGGCACTTCATGGGCCTCATGGAGCAGACAGTAACGCAATGCCTATCCATATCACGCCTCAGAAGGCGTTTCTCGCAGCCCTGCTCGCACTGGAGGATCTTGAACAGGCAAGCTGCGTCATGATCCTGCATGCAACGGACAGAAACTAACACGCGGCATCCCTCGTTTGGGCAAGTGACGGGCCTGAAGCTACATTGCGCCTTGTGACCAGCAAGACGTTCTTCATCTTCATACTTCTCAGGGCAGTGGAACTTGGTTTTCAGGTCTACATTCTTCAGAAGGACCTCGGCGATCGCTTCTCTCCTCTCTAGCGGCCAGAAGCGGGTCATCTCCATCTCTTGCACAAAGTCATCGATCTTGTCGTCACGGCTGTCGCTCAACAACCACCCAGAGACATGGCCGATGATGTTCCTCTTGGTGCTACTGAAATCGTCCATGAAGATGGACACGATCTCATACGGGTCATCGGGCATTTCATTCTCCGGGTCTTGATTTGCCTCCGACTCGATGAGGGCGTCGGCTATGAAGGTCTCGCTTTTCTGCGTGATGTAGTCCACCATTTCCTTCCTGAGGTCAACGGCGACGACAGACGGCTTCCTGAACAGATCGCCGGTCGTGCTGTCGACGCAGACCGCAGCCAGGCCAGGGAGCAAGAACTGCGCTAGCTTGTGCATGGCTTCGGAATCACAGTACGGGCACTGGACAAGCTCACCTTCAGCCCTCACCGGTCCAGGATCGGCGACCGGAAGATCCATTTCGCCCTGAGGTCCAGCACCTGCCTTGGCTGATCCAGGATCGGCACCTGGAGGGTCCATTTTCTCCCTGAGATGAAACACCTAGAGATGCACGTCAAGCAACATAGTCAGGACTCAGGACCCAGGATGCATGAGCAGACAACAAGGGAAACTTAAAAATTCTAAGCTTTCTTGGTTCGGGGCACGAGTTGTGAATGAAAACTCAAGGAAAATAATACAAATTGTGAATACAAACTGATGGCATTGCAAAACGCGGGGCATGGGGATGGGATTGCGTCAACTGGGATCTATCTGTGAAGAAAAAGGATCGACCTTTCGATTCGATTGCTCAGAGCAGAGAGAAGAGGAGAACGAACAGGGGATCCTTACCAGGAAAAGGGATCGGGACCGTATGGATGTCCGCTCCACGCCAGTCCGGTACTAGTAAAAGCAGGGAGGAGGAGGAAGACGCCCTTCTCTTCTCTTCCGAGGTAGCGACGGGGGCGGAAGGTGTTTCGCCGGCGCAGGTAAAGAGAATAGATCGAGAGACTGCTTTGGTTGGGGGGAACACAAGGACCAAGGTAGGAAGGCAAACGTTTGGAAGGGATCGTCTATAATTAGCCCGGGATTGACGGTTGTAATGCGACGGAAGTCTCTATTATTAGCTCAATGTTCAGCACAATACGAAGAATAACAGACCATATAAAAATATATTTGTGGTGAACACGCACATTTGTGGCAAGTTTTGATCTAAAAAAATATTTGTGCCAAGTTTACCAACAGAGATTTCCGGCTCCCGAGTGTGATCTCTTTTTTTTTTTTTTTTAGATAAAAGGCACAGGCCCTGCTTTAAATTAATAAAGCAAGATAGGTTCCACACACGATATTACACATGCTGAGGACTACAGCTTCTCCGAGAAAAGTAAACGCTGAGTACTACAGCTTCTCCGAGCGAAAGTAGCGCTACGATACCGGGGCCGGCCAACTCCCAACAAGCCGGAAAAGGACCAAATAACTACGGAGGATCATTTCTTGGCTTGAGCGCGGAGTAGATCGCCTTTAGCCCTCCTGCCATGTCCTGGAGCACGACCTTGTCCTGCGTCTTTGATAGCTGCGCCCACATCTGAAGAAACATCACGAATTTGAAAACGAGATCAAAAGGGTGCTTGGGGATAATCCCCTCAATAGCCAGTTTGTTACGAGTAACCCAAAGAGCCCAAAACAGAACCGAAACCAGCACCCAAGCTAGTCTACGACGCTGCTCTGGCAGACGTTGAATGATCAAAAAGAACTGTGGGAAGTTAGCCGGGGACCAGTTACACCCTATTAACTGTCGCACGACACTCCATCCCAACTTAGCAAGCGCGCAGGCGAAGAAGATATGCGACGCGTCTTCCCTTTCCCCCACACAGGCGACATCGGCCATCCGAAGGCCCATGCCGCTCTGCCAGTTGGAACCCAGCTGGCAAGCGATCCAACACCAGTTGCCACGTAAATATTTTGACCTTTAGCGGTAGTCTGGCCCTCCAGATGTCCCGCCCAAAGGCCACTGATGCCCCTTTAGAGATGCACTGATACATGGATGACACCGAGAAAACCCCAGACGGCTCCAGCGCCCAGCTAACCACATCTGCCCCATCTTGTAGCACAAACGAATCCAGCGGCGCAAGTAAGGCATTCCACCTTGCAACACCCTCCGGCGCCAGCGGTCGACGGAACGTGATGCCCTCCGAAGCAGGGCAAACACCTCCGCCACCGAGATACTAGGCTTGCTGCAAATGGCAAACAATCTGGGGAACTCATCTTTGAGCGGTCTGTCACCAATCCACCAGTCTAGCCAGAAAGCAGTTCTTGCCCCATTTCTGGGAGCATGGCGAGCCCCTAACTTGAACCACTTTTTGATCTTATGAATACTTTTCCAGAACTGAGATCCCCCGTGGGATTCACTGGAAAAGACATCATCCGCTTCTGGAAAAATAAAAAATTACAAATGTGAAAAAAAATCTACATGATGTCAGTGATATATATGTGCAAAATCTCAATTTGAAATACTACCTCCGATTCTGTTATAATTTTAAGCAATTTCCATATAAAATTAATTACCAAAATCAACATCACAAATATACTAGCACATCTAACCACATACGACAAACATATCTTGCACACCTGCATATGGACAAAACTAGTACAATCAGAGAGAGTAGTATCAAATACATGCTAACCGGGAAAGTCCCCACCACAACATTGTCACCGTCGGCCGTGGCGGTAATAAAGATACAGTCGAATGGTTGGCGCAGATGTCGTTGAACAGAAGCGAGCAATCGCTCTGAGATGCTCCCCGAAGATCTTATCGTCTCTCTTCTGGTGCAGTCTCAAGGGATGGTGTTTCGGAAGCCTGCTCTTCTGGACGGCTATGCACGTGGTTGCCGAGATTAGGCAAGTCTGAAACAACACAACAAAACGAACTAGACAGTGGAGACATGAAGAGAGTGGTATCTATCTGGTACTCATGTTCTATATAGTTTGGAGAGACAGATAACGCAAGCGCCACGTGGAGGAAAACATGGTACACGTGTCAAGCATGCACATGCATGTTGACATGTACACACGGTTTGTCAAGGGTCGGCCTCGGGAAATCCCATGGTTAGTGTCGTGTCTCGTTGCACGGACACCGGGAGTATAGGATACCCCCTTTTAGGTTCGGCACGGGGCGCGAAGGAGGCTGAGAATCGTCTTCTTGGGCGGAGTCTAGATCAAGCTCTCCTCTCCACGATCAAAGCATGCAACCAAAGGGACACAAGGAGCTACCCAGGTTCAGGCCGCCCGGAGGCTAAAAGCCCTACTCCTGCATGTCTGGATTGATAGGTTCTTCATAGTGTGGCTTACAATGGAACCTCCCGGATGGGGTACCCGGAAGGGTTTTGGCTGGAGGTAGAAGAAGGACAGATCCTGACCCGGAGGAGATCACCTTCCTCTCTACCTTCGCAGCCCTAGTCTAGTCTTGCTCTGGTTCTACCTTGTGTTCGTCCTTGCTCCGACCTCCCCCTCCTCCGTGCCTTGGTCCTCCTTTTATAGGCTAAGGGGTTGCCACAGGGTCACGTGAGGGGCATGAGGGACCTTCGGGGTGAAGGACCCTCCTCATCTAGTTTAGGAGGAGACGTGGCCTCTCCTCAGCCTAGCGTCTCCTTTGGGTTAGGTGGGAGCGTCCGCCTTGGGGTGGACAGGAGCTGACAGCACCACGGGACGTGCTTCCCGTCCGCGCTGCCTTCGCTTTGCTTCCCAAGTCTTCCGCGGTGAGGTGGAGTGCTTATCCACAGGGACGTGGGGAAGTACCTGAGAGGGAGCCTGGCCTCCTGCCGGGAACTCGGGCTCTCGGGTCCTTCCTGGCCTTCTTGCTTGGTTCGGGGACCCAGAAGGTCCCCAGGACCGGAGCCCTTAATCGACGCAGGCCATGCGTGTCTTGACGGTGAACCCGCCAGCTTGACTTGAGTCTTGGTCTTGTCCATCTTCATCTTGGGCCCACATGGGGTGGACCCACTTTGGCAGTACTAGGGGAACCCCATGTTCCACTGCTGTGACAGTAGCCCCCGGGCATGGTCCCGGCGGCTCTTGCTCCAGCTGCCGGGGCCATGGCCTAAAGATAGGTCAAAGTGGGTCTCCGGGCACCTGGTCTTCCTTGCTCTGCTTCATTGATGGCCTTGAAGGTCTTGGAGCTACTCTGCTCGGGGGAATAGCTGCGGGGCCCCCCTCGATTCCCAATAACGGTAGAACCGAGGAGACGCTTGACAGAGGCACCGCCGTGGCTATAAAAGCGAGGCGCACCTCTGGCTTTTTCGTTCATCTTCTTCCTCAGTCCAACTCCAGGCCTCCCCACAAGCTGCCAGCGCCAATGGCGAGAGCGAGGAGAGGAGTTGGGCGCCCTCGTGATTCTTCAGCTACTGCGGAGAGTGGCCCCTCCACTCGTGGTCGAGCTGTTCCGCGAGGTCGTGGGATTCGCGGTCGCGGCGGCCGTGGAGGCTGCGGTACCGCTGCTCCCCCTCCTAGGAGCATGGTTCATACCAGCTTCGCGCCGTTCGAGTTCATCGTGGATCAGAACCGCAGGCCTCGCAGCCAGCTTCTCCTGTCGGATTCCTTCGCGATGGCGACGGAGGACATCGGACCCTCCGGCTTCTGGCTGCAAGTGGAAGCCTGCCCCAATGGCCCCTCCTGGGTCATGGCGGAGCGCACCACTGAAGGCGCCATGCTTCTGGGTCCGGGGTGGAAGTCGTTCTCCCGTGCCCGCCGCCTGTCCAGGGGGCAATGCTTGGTGTTCCGGTACGACGGAGATGCAACGCTCTCCGTGAAGATCTTCGGTGTCGATGGCGGACGCGTGGAGTGCTGCATGGAGAGCAGCAGCGGCAGTTCGAGCTCCTACGACGAGGATGAAGATGAGGAAAACTCATCTGACATCAAGGTTGAGGGGAGCTCGTCTTCCTGAGGGCGAGGAGCTTCGGACGGGCGCCATGGAGATCTCGTTGACCTCCTCCTTGGTGGCCTTGACGACGTATTTCTGGAAGTAGCGTCTTCCATTGTACGGCGGTGCTCCTTGCTCGACGGGAGCCAACCTTTTTGTTGTAAAAAAGATCGTCCCCTTGTAGTCCTTGTAAATGAAGAAGATCTTGTTTTCCTCCTTGTCTTCGTGTCGCGTCCGCGTGAATGAGAACGAGTTTTTTCCAAAACGCGCTCCCATTACTGCAGCAGCCGTAGCGTCAAGGGGTAGGTGGAGCGTGGGAGGCCTATAAAAGACCCTCCAGACTCCAACCCCTTCGACACATCTTCTCGCCTTGTTCCGCTCCTCTTCTTCCTTTGCCTCCCCGTGCCCCGCAGAACAATGTCCGGCGAAGCAGAGAGGGCCTTGTCCGATGTGTCGACGGCGGAGTCCGTCTTCCGAGGAGCGGCGGAGGCACCCAGCGAAGCTGGAGCCCGAGCCACTGATGGTGAGGTTGCGTCCCGTTCTTCTGCTGCCCAGAACGTCGCTCGCCTGGCGGCCGTCTCTGGTCCTGTTGCCCAAGAAGAGGCAAGGATTAGGGCAGTGAAGAGGATGCACCCGTGGTCCATCCTGAAGGAAAGGACTGCCAGTATTCCGGAGCTGTCCTTGGTTGTGGCTGAGCTCGAGGCCATTGGGCAGGTTCACTGTTTGCTCTTCTCCATTTTTTCGCCTTTTCTTCTTGGATGACCTCGATCTTGACCTGGACTTTTGCAGGCCGAGAGTCAGTCCGTAGGCGAACTGGCGGACGGAATTTTCCATCTCTTTGGCCCTGGAGCACCTTGGTCGGCAGAAGGGGGTCGAGCTCTTCGACGCGCCTGACAAGATCCTGCACGCGTGTTATCTTTTCACCCAGGCGTCCCCGGAAGAAAAGAGTGCACCCGGCAGGCAATAAAACAGAAGACAGATCTGCGCAGCCAGGAGCTCTGAGCTGGCTTTAGTAGCATAGGTTAGATATGTATCCAGGGAAAGCTTCGACTGAATGTAATTCAGAGTTGTAAATTCATAATGTAAGTTCAGATGAATGCAATCCTAGGACTCAACTCCCGGGGTCATTTCCCAAACCTTCCCTTGCACTAACACGCCGTCAAGTTTTCTGAAGGATCGGCTTGTGAACTGAGAGCCATTGTCCGTTATGATTCTGTTGGGTACTCCGAAGCGGTACACGATCCCTTCAATGAACTTGATGGCTGCTTGAGCTGTCTGTCTTGGTACTGGCATCACTTCCACCCACTTTGTGAACTTGTCGATGGCCACGAAAAGGTATTCATGGCCCCCGACAGACTTCGGTATCTTCCCCGATGTCCAGCCCCCAGACCGCGAACGGCCAGGAGATTGGAATTGGCTGCAGAGCTTGCGCCGGCTGATGTATGTTCTTCGCATAGTACTGGCAGGCTTCACAGGTCTTGACTAGCTGCTCGCATCACTGAGGACTGTTGGCCAGTAGAACCCGTGACGAAAAACTTTACCCGCCAGTGATCTTGATGCCACATGACTTGAACATGTGCCCTCGTGGATGTCCCGTAGCAGTACTTGGCCTTGTTCTTGAGGGATGCAGCGGAGCTTGACTCCGTTGTCCCGTCGCCGGTAGAGCTCGCCGTCGATCATGACGTAGAGCTTGGCTTGACGAGCCACCCGCTCGGCGTCGTGATCGTCCTCCGGGAGGGCGTGCTCCATGATGTACTTGACGATGTCCCGGGCCCAGGGTGGGTGGGTTCCTTCCACCGGTAGCACCATCCGACGGAAAGAAAGCATAGCTTCCTCCGCTGGAGGGGCTGCCGGGTCTTGAGCTTCTGGGCTGGCTACCCGTGTTGTCGAGGTAGAAGGGTCGCCAGCCCCCGGCGCAGATCTTGTCGCGAGCCTCTCGGGTGGATCGAAGGTCGCCTGAGGACCTCGATGTAGATCCCGGGAGGCACTGGTTCTTGCTTGGACGCCACCTGCGATAGCTCATCCGCGGCCGTGTTTTCTCCCCGTGGGACGTACACAGCCCGGAAGTTGTCGAAGCGCCGCTGCAGCTTCCAGACCTCTTCAACGTATGGTGCCATCTGAGGGCACGCGTACTCCTTGTTCACTTGTTTGATGACTAACTGAGAGTCACCCTTGACGACGATCTTGTTGATGCCGAGGCCGATGGCAGCACGAAGTCCTGCGAGCAGGCCCTCGTACTCCGCCGTGTTGTTGGAGATGTTCCCTTGGTAGTGCATCTGGACGACGTACTTCAGCCGGTCCCCGGTTGGTGAGGTTAGGACAACCCCAGCACCTCCTTTCCCCTTGGTGTAGGAGCCGTCGAAGTGCATGGTCCAGGCGCTAGGATCTTCCTTCCCGGGGAGGCAGGTTTCCTCTTCCGGGTCGTCGAACGCCGTCTCGGTCCACTCGGCCGTGAAATCCGCCAGCGCCTGACTCTTGATGTTGTCCGTGTGCTCGAACTTGAGACCGAAACCTTGAAGCTCCATGGCCCACCATGATATGCGACCAGTGGCAAGTGGGTTCTCCAGGGGGCTTCTTAGGTTGTACTTGGACACCACCGTGATGGGATGGCTTTGGAAGTACGGCCTCATCTTGCGGGAGGCAATGAGGATTGCCAGCAGCAGCTTCTGCATCATGGGGTACCGCTCCCGGGCGTCGCGCAGCACTGCGCTGACGAAGTAGACCGGGTGCTGCACCTTGCGGGTCGCCGAGTCCTGAGAGGGCTCGGCTTCCTCCACGTCGACGTCTTGGGGTGGGGACGAGTAGCCCCCGGCGAAGTCTCGTCGGAGGGAGATTCTCCATTCCCGACGGGCTCCGCGTCTGGTGAGGTTGCAGTGACGTCAGGATCGTGAGACCCCTGGTCACCCGGCAGCCTTTTCTTGCACGGTTGTCCCGGGAGAGAGTTCCCGGGTCGCTTGCCCTTGATCTTGCTTGACTTCTTCGGAGGAGCGTCACGCTCTACCACAAGCACAGCGCTGATCACCTGGTTGGTGGCAGCAATGTACAGTAGTAGGGGCTCCTTCTCTTCTGGTGCCACGAGGATTGGTGGCGAGGCGAGGTAGCGCTTAAGGGACTGCAGGGCTTCCTCGGCCTCGGAGGTCCACTCCACGGGGCCTGACTTCTTGAGCAGCCTGAAGAACGGTAAGGCCCGCTCCCCAAGCCTTGAGATGAAGCGCCCGAGTGCAGTGATGCACCCGTTGAGGCGCTGTACGTCCTTGACCCGCCGGGGCGCCTCCATGCGCTCGATTGCCTTGATTTTGTCCGGATTCGCCTCGATCCCTCGGTGAGAGACCAGGAAACCCAGCAGCTTGCCGGAGGGGACCCCGAACACGCACTTGTCGGGGTTGAGCTTGAAGTTGACCCGGCGGAGGTTCTCGAAGGTCTCGTGCAGGTCTTGGATGAGGGAGTCCTTGTACCGGGTCTTGACCACGATGTCGTCGATGTACGCTTCAACGTTGCGGCCCAGCTGTGACCCAAGGCATGCTTGCATTGCGCGCTGGAAGGTAGCGCCGGCGTTCCGGAGGCCAAAAGGCATCCGGGTGTAGCAGTAGCAGCCCTTGGGAGTGATGAAGGCCGTCTTCTCTTGGTCCTCGAGTGACATCATGATCTGGTGGTACCCGGAGAAGGCGTCCAAGAAACACAGCAGCTCGCACCCGGCCGTGGAATCCACGATCATGTCGATCCGCGGCAGGGGGAAAGGGTCCTTGGGACAGGCCTTATTCAGGTCTGTGAAGTCGATGCAGAGTCTCCACTTGAAGGTCATGGGTTTCGGTACCACCACGGGGTTGGCCACCCAGCTTGGGTGGGGAACCGACCGGATGACACCAGCTTCTATCAACTTGTCCACCTCGGCGATGATGAATTCCAGCTTTTCCTTGCTTTGGTTCCGGAGAACCTGCTTCACGGGGCGAGCCCCCGGATTGACCGCCAGTTTGTGCTCGATCACCTCCCTTGGAACGCCGGGTAAACCTGACGCCTCCCACGCGAAGACGTCAGAGTTTTCCCGAAGGAAGGCGACGAGCGCGCTTTCCTATTTGTCGGTGAGGCGGGCGCCGATGGTGATGGAGCGAACTCCGTCGCTGGTTAGCGCCACCTTCTTGGTCAGCTGCGGATCGCCATGGAATGGCGCCTTCTTGGGGGAGTAGATGTGGAGCCCCCGGGTGCCCTTCGCCCCCGGGGAGAGCCCCATCATCATCCTCCTGTACACCTTGAGGGACATCCGCCATGATTGCCACCGTCTGGTTCAGCTGGTGAACGCAGTAGATAGCATCGTCGATGTCGGCCTTGACCTTGATCACACCCCACGGCGCCGGAATCTTCAGCATGTTGTAGGCGAAGTGGGAGACGGCCATGAACTTGGCCAGAGCAGGTCTGCCAAGTATGCCGTTGTACGGTAGCGGAGTGTCGGCGATGTCGAAGACGATTTCCTCGGTGCGGAAGTTCTTGGAGTCGCCGAAGGTGACCGGAAGGGTGATCTTCCGAGGGGTCGAGTAACACTTCCGTTCACGCCTTGGAACACCCCGGTGTCTTGCAGGCGAGACAGGGGAATTTGAAGGATAGCCAGGACCTTCGCCGTCAGCAAGTTGAGGCTGGAGCCTCCGTCGACCAGCATCTTGGTGACCTTGTAGTTGTGGATGACGGGCGACACGATCAGCGGCAGGGTCCCGACCCCGGCAGTGTTTGCAGGGTGGTCTTCTGGGTCGAAGGTGATGACTTGACTAGACCAGTCCAGGGGCTTGGACGGAGCAGAAGCAACCGCGTTCAGCTCCCGGACAAGTCTCTTGCAGGCGCCGTTGGAGGGAGGCAGAGAAGACCCTCCGTGGATGCACCCGACAACTCCAGTGACTTCTTGATACTTGCCGCCGTTGCCTCCTTGGGGAGCCGGAGCTTCCCCGTTGCCGCCGTGGGCGGCCTCCGGAGTGTTGTACCCGCGACCACCTTGACCGCCGCGTCCTCCTCCACGGCCCCCGCGGCCACCGCCTCGGTTCCATCCACGGCCGCCTCCGCCTTGGCGACCCGTGGGACAGTCACGAGCGATGTGCCCGGCAGTGCCGCAGTTGTAGCAACCGTCTTGACTGACCCCATCAGCTCGGCGTTGCTCCCGGATGGCGAGGTTCTTGAGCATGCGGCAGTCCTTGAGCAAGTGGTTGCCTTCTGGATGGATGTGGCACCAGGGATCACCTTCACCTTCTTCCTCGGAAGTCGGCGCGGGCTTGGTCTTCTTCGGAAGAGGCTCGGTGACGAAGATCCGCTTGTCGGGTCCAGGGTCCCGCTTCTTGTTCTTGGCTGGAGCGACCTTGTCCTCGGGTTCATCCTCCCCGGGGAACTTGGCTCCTTCTTCAGCTCGAGCGCACCGATCTGCAAGCTCCCAGAGCTTACGAGCAGACTCGACGCGATGGATGCTCAGCTTCTCGCGCATCTTGGGGTTGCGGACGTTGGCGTGGAAGGACTGGATCACCAACTCCTCCTTGATGCACGGGATGGTGTTCATCTTCTGGGTGAAGCGCTGGATGAACTTGCGGAGAGTTTCACCCGGCAGCTGCTTGAAGTCGTGGAGATCACTGGGAGCCCCCGGGCGCTCGTACCCGCCTTGGAAAGCCCCCAGAAACTGCTCCTTCAGTGCCCGCCAGGAACGGATGGAGCACTTGGGAAGGTTGAGAAGCCAAGTCTGGGCATCTCCCTTCAGGGCCAACGGGAACCAGTTGGCCATCATGACCTCGTCGGCCCCGGCAACCATCGCAGCAAGAGAGTAGATCTGCAGAAAGTCCCGGGGGTTCGTGGTGCCGTCGTAGCGGAGAACGTCGATCTTGAATTTCTTGGGCCAGTTGAAGTGGCGGAACTCGGGGCGAGGGCGAGGCAGCCTTCGGCGAGGTCGATGCCCCGATCTTCCCGGCGGTGACGTTCTCGGCGACGCTCGATGCGGGTGCGCATATCCTCGTTCTGACGGCTGTTGAGCTCGTCACGAAGATCTGGGTTGCGCGAGGTAGACGACCCGATGGAGATGGCCTCGCCGTGATCGCGGTTTAGCCGATCAGCCATCGGTGGCGCGGTGCGAGGAGGCGCCGTCTTGGCTTGACGTTCACCACGAGGCTGGCCTCGCGGATCACGTGTCTTGTCTTGTGCTGCTCCGGGATTGTCGACGGTGGGAGCTTGAGTGGGTTCGACCCACGGACCACCATCGGCGAAGTCGAGGAGCCTCTCGACGCGAGTCCTCCATTCTTGGTAGACCTTGGGATCGCCGCTGCTTGGAGGGAACTGCATCAGGGCCTTGGCAGCGACTAGAGCATCATGGCGAGCTTGCACGTCCGAAGGCGAGTGCGCGGAGGTCTTGCTCTTGGATGCTCGTGGATCCCCGCTGGGGCGAACGCCGTGGTTCCCTCCTCCAGCGGTGGGCTCCTTGCCGGCCGTTGCAGACGCTCTTCTCCCCGAGCGAGGAGGAGGCATGGTGGTGCCCTTTGGAGCCGCCGCTCCGCCAGGGCCGTTGTCCTTGTCGCGACCGTCCACTTCGTCCGGCGCCACCCTCTCCATGGGAGGCGGGGACGGAGAGACGCTCCGCCGTGCGCCAGCAGCACGACGTTCAGCTGAAGCTTGAGTGCGTGAGGGAGAGACCGGCTTGGACGCCGCAGGATCTCCCTTCTTCCTCGGAGGCATGCTTGACGAAGAACTTGCCGATGAACTTGATGAAGATGAAACCAGCGCTTGCGCCCCCTACCTGGCGCGCCAGATGTCGTGTCTCGTTGCACGGACACCGGGAGTATAGGATACCCCCTTTTAGGTTCGGCACGGGGCGCGAAGGAGGCTGAGAATCGTCTTCTTGGGCGGAGTCTAGATCAAGCTCTCCTCTCCACGATCAAAGCATGCAACCAAAGGGACACAAGGAGCTACCCAGGTTCAGGCCGCCCGGAGGCTAAAAGCCCTACTCCTGCATGTCTGGATTGATGGGTTCTTCATAGTGTGGCTTACAATGGAACCTCCCGGATGGGTACCCGGAAGGGTTTTGGCTGGAGGTAGAAGAAGGACAGATCCTGACCCGGAGGAGATCACCTTCCTCTCTACCTTCGCAGCCCTAGTCTAGTCTTGCTCTGGTTCTAGCTTGTGTTCGTCCTTGCTTCGACCTCCCCCTCCTCCGTGCCTTGGTCCTCCTTTTATAGGCTAAGGGGTTGCCACAGGGTCACGTGAGGGGCATGAGGGACCTTCGGGGTGAAGGACCCTCCTCATCTAGTTTAGGGGGAGACGTGGCCTCTCCTCAGCCTAGCGTCTCCTTTGGGTTAGGTGGGAGCGTCCGCCTTGGGGTGGACAGGAGCTGACACCACCACGGGACGTGCTTCCCGCCCGCGCTGCCTTCGCCTTGCTTCCCAAGTCTTCCGCGGTGAGGTGGAGTGCTTATCCACAGGGACGGGGAAGTACCCGAGAGGGAGCCTGGCCTCCTGCCGGGAACTCGGGCTCTCGGGTCCTTCCTGGCCTTCTTGCTTGGTTCGGGGACCCGGAAGGTCCCCAGGACCGGAGCCCTTAGTCGACGTAGGCCATGCGTGTCTTGACGGTGAACCCGCCAGCTTGACTTGAGTCTTGGTCTTGTCCATCTTCATCTTGGGCCCACATGGGGTGGACCCACTTTGGCAGTACTAGGGGAACCCCATGTTCCACTGATGCGACAGTTAGGCACCTAGGGTTGTTTCGGGAGAGAGATTTGGTGGAGCTAGTAGTTCCTACGGCTGACAAGCAAGGTTTACCCAGGTTCAGGGCCGTCGTGTGGAAGTAACACCCCTACGTCCTGCTTGTCTGTTTATTGATGGATGTGAACAATGGAGCTACAAGGTTCCCGGCGAGATGTCAATCTCGCTAGGGTTTGATGGCTAAGGTATTGCGTCTCCTGGATCAGCGGCCCTCCAGCCTTTATATAGGAGGCTGGGTCTCGGGTGTCCGTGCCCGATCAGGTTTACAGGTATGGTAATCACGAACCGACCTAAACTATGCCTTGACTTGGAGCGTACTCCTCCTTCTTGGGCTTCCGTCGTGGGCTTCGATCTTGGTCCTTTGGTGGGCCTTTATCGGGTCCTTGACTATCTTCATAGTGGGGTATCTGGAGGGTAGGCCCACATCAGTAGCCCCCGAGTGCCTGGTTGACTCGAAGATTCAGGCAGGGACTCCTCCGCCAGTGCACGTCTTAAACCAACCACCAATGTTCATAGTCAGCCGATATCTTTTCGAGTGATGATAACACTTTAGGAGTCGGTAATAAGTCGACAGGCGTTTTACCAGCAGTTTTGCCATTTGTGATTGTTATGTTAGGGATAATGGCATAATAGGCCTGGTACAGTCGACGGATCGGGACCAGTTAACTGTTCTTGGGCAAAACCTTACTAGTCTACATCAGACTCAGTCCCCAGAATCGAATCTGGAACAGACTGGTCAGGTTCAACTCAGGCCACGGTGGTCTTATAGAGTCTACCTGCAGTATAGTTTTGCGGGTACCTAACGCGTCCGCTAGGATTTTCTTCATGTCGTCGGACATGGTAAATTACAGGATCAACGCAGTAAGTGCGAATCCCGGCCTACTAGACAGATCGGTGGGTCTTACCTATGCACTATGCGTACAGCTTCCAAGGATCGAAGATACATCTTGGGAAAATTTTGACAGTGACTTTCTTTATGCTGTCAGCTAAGCAGCTGGATCAAGCGAATTTCGAGTGCACACTACATGTTTTGCTTATGTCTACATTTTATCGTGTGCGCGACAGCGCTCCCGATGGGAGTAGCCCCGAGATTGTGCTTAATTGCTCGCAGTTGAGGATAATCTCATCTTTTACACTTTATGCGACAGTTGGCGAAATTTTCGACTTACTCCCGATGGGAGTGAATGCGCTTTATTTTTTGGATCAGTCGAACGGTTTGTGGCTTGTTTTCTACGCTTCTTCAAATGACATCAGGGATGACGTTTTATGGCGACTGTGCCACCTAACCAGCGATGACACGCTTCTGTGCTCTTTTGATGAGACGTGACCTGTGGGCCCACTCTGCAATGTTTGACCAATGACGGTGCCGCTCAGACTGAAATTGACCGCTCTGGTGCGGTTTTCACGACATGCGTGATGATGGCCTCCTCGTTTCCCGTGCGTAGTGCGTGGAGTGGCCACGACGATTGCTCTCCGATGCTGCCACGTGTACGGCCAGATTTGCAGTGCTTTGCACGATATGCCTTTAACGGACAGGATTGGACGTGCATTTGTTGATAAATAAGGGAACGGTGGGGTTAATTGATTTACTTGCCATTTCTCCCCGCCGCCGCTTCCTTTCCTCTTCTTCTTCCTCGCGCTCCTGCCATTGCTCTGCTTTCCCCTGCTCTTTGCTCGCGTTTTTTGGGCACCATGGCCAAGGAGAACAAGAGGAAGAATGCCGCCGCAGGTGCCGCTGCCGCTGCGGAAGATGCGCCCAACACGAGCACTGCGGCGCCACTGCTGAAGAAGGCTGGTGATTGGACGAGGTCGTCGAGGCTCAATGGATACCGGCGGGACGGCTTGCTCCCGCCCGCTGATGTGCTGCCGACGCGCGTCCCCGGCGACGAGGTTAGTCCTCAACCTCAGAAGGGCGAACGCGTCTGCTTCCATGACTTTGTGGTTAGGGGCTTCTCTTTCCCCATCCACGATTTTCAGCGCGCCTTGATGTACGCCTACAAGGTGCAACTCCACGATTTCTCCCCCAACTCCCTCATGCACGTCGTCGTCTTCTTCGTCATGTGCGAGTGCTTCTTGGGCGTGCACCCGCATTGGGGTCTTTGGAAGAAGATCTTCAATGTGAAGAGGAATGCCGACGCGGCTGGTGTTTACGCTGTTGGCGGCTTCAACATCCAGACTCGCAAGGAGGTCGCGTACTTCGACATCCAGCAAGTCGATTCTGCGCAGAACTGGCGCAAGAAATGGTTCTACTTCAGCACCCAGCAAGAAGGACTGCCTGATTTTGATGCCCACGTGCCTCTGGTGAAGACTCGAGCGTGGCTAGATCAGACATCCGCTGCTGAAGAAGCTGAGGCGAAGCCTCTGATGAAGAAGATTGAGAAGCTGATGAAGACCACCGGCCGCGTGGTGAGCGTCCTACACTTGATCTCCACCTTCATCAAGAGGGGCGTGCAACTGCTGCGGGTGCGAGCGCACCCTATGTGGGAGTTTCAAGGGGCGCACGACCCGACGCGCCTGGCGGGTCAAGAGCCATTGCCATCGTCAGGGGCTGTGGAGACACGGGTTCGAGGGATCACGAAGCTGATGAAACACGACCCGTGTCCTGTCGACTGCCCAGTTGATGCATACGACAGCGAGCACCCGCTGCCCAATGTATGTGCTACTTTATGCTTGATGCCTTGCAAGTTTTCGCAATTTTTAACTTGTAATTGACTGACTTGTTATATGCAGGGTCATCCTTCCTTCCTCTACCTGCCTCCTCTTCCTGAAGGTGAAGAAACTTCGGAGGTGGAGGTTTTGTCGGCTGAGCATGACACGGAGGATGTTTCCCTTGCTTCCGCTCATACTTCTCCTGACGAGGCAGCGGAGTCCGAGTCAGAGGAGGAAGAGGAAGGAGTACGAGGGCGCAAGAAGCGTCGACTAAGGAAGGCCACATCGACTGCTTCCAGCCCACGCGCTGAACATCTGTCGACCGAGCTTGCTGACTCAGGCTCGTCATCTCCTGGTGTGAATGAGCCTGTGGTGGTGACTCCGCTACGGTCGGCTCCTCCCGAAGATGCTCCCGGGTTCAGCACGCTCGTGGACTTTGAGAGTCTTGTGGGCGACGACAACGACAGGTAAACACATTTTTAGTTTTGTTGTGCCTCTCTATTTTTTCACTTCCTTTATTTTTCCATCTCGATGTGTTGTGAATTTCATGGTGCAGCCCTGCGGCGGAGGAGCCTCTGACAGCCGAAATCCCTTCGACTGTACCCAAGGTGACCCCTTCGTCATCGCCTGGCGAGGCAGCTCGGGCAGAGACGCATTCGGTGGCTGCTGCGTGCGCGCCACCGAACCCTCCAGAGTACCGCCTGCCTCCTCGGGTGCTGCTCCCTCTGCGCATCTGGATCACGTAAGTTTGTTCGTCATCCTACATTTTATCGGGTGCGCGACAGCACTCCCGATGGGAGTAGCCCCCGAGGCTATGGGTAACTAGAATAGTTGGGCATAGACTTGATTTGCATTTGACACCACCTCTTTGTCTTTGTGCTTCTTCTTTTTGGCAGCCCATTTTCCGCCTGTTGGTGGAAACGGGTACCTCGTTCGTGCAGATAGAGCAGGAGCGAGACCAGCTTCGAGCTAGGGCGGAGCAGGCGGAAAGTATGAACTGTTTTTGTTTTGTACTTCATTATTTTTGTTAGCATATAACTTGTTACCCGAGATGAATGTTTTGCATTGTCATGTAGAGGAGCAAAAGGCGGCGTCCACTCGCGTGGGAGAGCTCGAAAAGGAGCTTAACCTGCAGCGAGTAGAGCTAAAGCGAGTGAAGGATGCCGAGAGTATGCAAGTACATCGGCTCCATGCTTTGGCCGACGTTGTTGAAGGTAACCTTTTGCTCTTTTTGGATAAAAGTAGAGGGTGGCAGCCTCCATATTTTGCTGATACTGCTTCTGTTTTTGTTTCGTCAGGCGTTCTTGGCTTGGATCCTTCTAGTGAAGGGAGGGAAGACTCACTCGAGCACGCTGTCGGCGCTTTCGACTTACTGTGCGCTCAGGTGAAGGACTCTCTTGACAAATCCAAGGTTGCCTTTGCTGCCTTGCACAAAAGCATCTTCCCGCGAGGCACCCCTCCAGTTTCCATTGAAGAATTTGCCGAGCTCTTCGGCCCCGGCTCGTCAACTCTGGAGGACTTCACCCGCGCACAAACGGTATGTGGCTCGGAGTTCGTCTTCATGCTGATGCTAATGCACGGAGTAGCTTGCGACTACATGAAGGTTGTGGCGGGCTTTCCAAAGAAGTCTGAAGTGTCGACGGTTCCGCTGAGTGCCATTAGAGAGCAAGCAGCGCAACTGGCCAAGGACTTGGTGGCCATGATGGAGAAGCGTGTTGCCGAAGCTGCCGAGCGTGTAGCTCGTACTGCTAGGTCTAGGTCTGAGTCGACCTCTTAGGTAGTGAGGTCGACTCCCTTTTGCACCTTTTGTGTTGTAATGAATCATAATGCCTTACTGGATGTTTGCAAATATTTGCCCTTTACTTTTTCATGCTCTGAGCTGTGAGTGTTTCTTTGAATCGACCAGCCCCCGAGTCTGTTTAAATGGGGGTTGGTGTTCTGCTATGGCGGTCTTATGTCTGTGTTACTTTCTGTAGGCTGGAGCACCTGGTGCATCATCTAGAACCTCTTCGGGTCGCATAGCTTCGCAGGCGGGCGCCCGCAGTGTGAATGATCACAAGCTCATCGAGTTCCTCCAGCAGAAGCTTTCTAAGATAGAGCAGGAGCTAAAGTACATGAAGGCTGAATTGGCTCATGTGCAGTCGAGGCCATCACCGGCTGTCGAGCGAGAGAACTATCTGCTTGCGGAGCTGGACAAAGTGAACCTTCAGTTGGAATGTAAGTTCACCCGATACATCTTTTGTGTCTGTATACTCTTTGTGAGCTAATCCTTTGCGCCTGTCGCAGTTGCGTGCGTGGATGAGCCTGCTGAAGCTTTGCGTCTACGTGAACGACTGGATGGATATGCTGCCAGCAGCTACTACTCCGTTCACCCTTTCTGGTCAGACAGGGCAAGAGGTCGAGTGCTGGCAAAGCTTCTAGATCACGCTTGGCATGCTGCTATCCTGATGGAGTCTTGCAGGTCATCTCTTTCTCGGGTGCATCGGGTTTTATTTCCTTTGAATGAGCAACCTCAAGGTATCAGAGCACTTTTGTCGAAGTTTCGCAAGGGAAAAGCCATCGAGAAATTTGTTTGGGAGCAGCTCATCAGCGGAGCCAACATTGCACTTGGCTTTGTTCGCTCGTATCGCCCGAGCCTTGACTTGAAGCGAATTGCGCTAGGCCCGCCACCAGGCACGGAGCACTATGACACCACCCGAACAGATGCTCTTGTTCTTATCCACCAGTTTCTGAAGGAAGAGAAAAACTGGGTGGAAGCAAAAGAAGAGGCAGCCGAGTAGTTTTTGTGTATAGATTTGTATAACTGCATATTGTAATGTATGTGTCTTTGACGCATTGCTTTGCGGTATGTACTTATGTTTTATGAAGGATTATTGGGGTACACGGGCAAGCCCCCGAGTGTTCATTTGTTCTTTTGAGTTTTGCGACTTCTTGGTTTTCATACGGCGCAGCCCCCGAGTCTTCGAGTGCTGCCAAGGTTTGATATGCTAATTTTATACGGCGTAGCCCCCGAGTATTCGGGTGCGGCTGAAGTTGTGAGTTTTTTGAGTTGTTTTAACTTTATGCCACCTAGCCTCCGAGTCTTCGGGTGCGTCCTAGGATGCTATGAATAAAGACGAGGCAAAAAAGTAGAGGAACTTTGCTTATATTCCAACTATTTTGTTAGACAATAGGCCGCCTCATTAAAAACCTTCCAGTCCCCTTAGGTACCCTGGTAAGGAAAAGACCGCGTCTGAAACCTGTTGCTTTTTTGACATTTGAGCGCTATTACATGTTCGTTTTTTTAGCCTATGCATAGAAACGTCGCAGCTGCGACATTCCAAGGGTTATGCGAGAGTTCTCCTGTCTTCGCGTGCTTCAGTCGATAGGCGCCTCCGTCGATGACCTCGGTGATGATGAAGGGTCCCTCCCATGGGGAGGCGAGCTTGTGCACCTTCTTCTGCTTCAGTCGAAGGACAAGGTCTCCCACCATAAAGGATCTGGTGCGCAGTCGACGGCTGTGGTAGTTGCGGAGGTTCTGTTGATAGACAGCTGTTCGAGCGAGCGCGATGTCGCATGCTTCGTCCAGCGTATCGGCGTCGTTTGCGAGTGCCTCCTCTGCTTCGTCTTCTTCATAGGCAGTGACCCTGGGTGCGTCGAACTGGATGTCGAACGGAAGGACTGCTTATGCACCGTACACCATGAAGAACGGTGTGTATTGAGTTGACCTATTAGGAGTAGTACGCAGGCTCCAGAGGACGGATGGCAATTCTTCGACCCACGCTCCTGCTGCTCTCTTGAGCGGGACCAAAAGTCGTTTCTTGAGTCCACTGCATACGAGCCCGTTTGCCTTCTCGACTTGACCGTTGGACTGCGGGTGCGCAACTGACGCATAGTTGAGCTTGATGCCCTGGTCTTTGCAGTAGTCGCGGAACTCCTCCGCTGTGAAGTTTGTCCCGTTGTCGGTGATGATGCTATCAGGGACCCCGAAGCGGTAGATTATCGACCTGATGAAATTGACTGCCTTCGAAGCAGTCGAGCTTGTGATGGTTACTGCCTCAATCCACTTGGTGAATTTGTCGACCGCTACCAAGAGGTGAGTGTGTCCTCCCTTAGAGGATTTCTTGAGTGGCCCCACCATGTCGAGTCCCCATTGGGCAAAGGGCCAAGCTAGGGAATTGTCTTCAGTTCAGATGCTGGTGCGTGCGGCTTTGTTGCGAATTTTTGGCAGCCGATGCACTTTTTCACTATATCCTCTGCGTCTCTTAGGGTCGTAGGCCAATAGAACCCTGCTCAAAAAGCTTTGGCAACGAGGGCTCGGCTGCTTGCATGGTGTCCACATGTTCTTGCTTGGATGTCCCGAAGTATAGCCTCGCCATCTTCGGGTGCTATGCACCTCTGGAGGATCCCCGATATGCTGCGCTTGTATAACTCGCCGTTGATTATGGTGTATGCCTTGGCGCGCCGCGTGACTCGACGTGCTTCTGCCGCGTCCTCTGGGAGCTCGCCGTGCTTTAAGTAGGCTAGGAAGAGATGTGTCCATGTTGGCTCGATGAGGAGAACTTCGACTGGCGGATCCTCTGTGCTGGGTGCGAGGTTCTTTGCTTCGTCTGGAGCAGTCGGAGTTGAAGGCGTAGCCTTTTGCTTGGTCTTGATGGATCGGTGCTCGATTTTCTCCGGGAAGACACCGGCTGGCACCTGTGCTTTTGTGGAACTAAGGTTGGCGAGTGCGTCTGCTTCTTCATTGCTTTCGCGCCCGATGTGGCGCAGCTCGCACCCGTCGAAGTTGCCTTCCATGGTGTTATACAGCTCGCGATATGCAATTATGTTGTCTGCTGTAGCGTCGCAAGCTTTCATAGTTTGCTGCACCACCAAGTTCGAGTCGCCGTAGATCATGAGCCGATTGCAGCCACATGCTTTTGCCATCCGCATGCCGTGTAGCAAAGCTTCGTACTCTGCCTCATTGTTGGAGGGCTTGGGGAAGTCCATCTGCAGGATGTACTTGAGTTTGTCACCTTTAGGCAAGATGAGGATGACTCCTGCACGCGCACCCTCGTTCTTCTTCGAGCCGTCGAAGTACATGGTTCATGAGTTGGATGTGTCTGGGACACCAGGCAGTTGAGCCTCGGTCCACTCTGTTGTGAAGTCAGGCAGGACTTGTGCTTTGATTGCTTTGTTCATACCTGATGTCTCGAGGTCCCAGCTTGATGACCCACTTGGCGACTCTTCCTGTTGCATCCGGGTTAGTGAGAATGTCACTTAGCCCGGCTGCGCTTACCACCGTTATTGGGTGTTCTGCGAAATAGTGGGCGACTTTGCGCGAAGTCATGAACACGGCGTAAGCCATCTTCTAATAGTGCGGATACCGCTGTTTTGATATGGAGAGCACCTCGCTGAGGTAGTATACTGGCCTCTGCACGAGATGAGCGCGCCCTTCTTCCATGCGCTCGATGACGAGGACGGTGCTGACGACCCGATTGGTGGCGGCGACGTATAAGTACAGCGGCTCGCGCTCTTGTGGTGCCACCAAGATCGGGGGTTTTGTTAGCACGCGTTTGAGGTCATCGAAGGCTGCTTGCGCTTCTGGCGTCCACTCGAAGGTGTCTGATTTCTTCATCAGTTGATAGAACGGGAGCGCCCTCTCTCCGAGTTTGCTAATAAAGCGCTGAGTGCTGCGACTCGACCCGCCAGTCGTTGGATCTCTCGAAGTTTTTTCGGAGGCTGCATGGTCAAGATCGCTTGTATTTTCTCTGGGTCTGCCTCTATGCCTCGAGCTGAGACAAGGTATCCCAAGAGTTGTCCGGCTGGCGCGCCGAAGACACACTTCTTAGGGTTGAGCTTGATCTTGTATTTGTTGAGGTTGGCGAATGTTTCGCGCAGGCCGTCGAGGAGTGAGATCTCCTTTGTGGTTTTGATGAGGATGTCGTAGACTTGGACGTTGCGTCCGATTTGCTTTTAAAGGAAATTTTGCATCATCGCTAGTACGTAGCACCCGCGTTCTTGAGCCCGAAGGGCATAATTGTGTAGCAGTAGACACCGTAAGGTGTGATGAAGGCAGTCTTGTCTTTGTCTTCTTCTCTCATCCTTATTTGGTTGTAGCCTGAGTAGGCATTTGTCGCAACAGTGGAACATGGGGTTCCCTAGTACTGCCAAAGTGGGTCCACCCCATGTGGGCCCAAGATGAAGATGGACAAGACCAAGACTCAAGTCAAGCTGGCGGGTTCACCGTCAAGACACGCAAGGCCTACGTCGACTAAGGGCTCCGGTCCTGGGGACCTTCCGGGTCCCCGAATCAAGCAAGAAGGCCAGGAAGGACCCGAGAGCCCGAGTTCCCGGCAGGAGGCCAGGCTCCCTCTCGGGTACTTCCCCACGTCCCTGTGGATAAGCACTCCACCTCACCGCGGAAGACTTGGGAAGCAAGGCGAAGGCAGCGCGGGCGGGAAGCACGTCCCGTGGTGGTGTCAGCTCCTGTCCACCCCAAGGCGGACGCTCCCACCTAACCCAAAGGAGACGCTAGGCTGAGGAGAGGCCACGTCTCCCCTAAACTAGATGAGGAGGGTCCTTCACCCCGAAGGTCCCTCACGCCCCTCACGTGACCCTGTGGCAACCCCTTAGCCTATAAAAGGAGGACCAAGGCACGGAGGAGGAAGAGGTCGAACCAAGGACGAACACAAGCTAGAACCAGAGCAAGACTAGACTAGGGCTGCGAAGGTAGAGAGGAAGGTGATCTCCTCCGGGTCAGGATCTGTCCTTCTTCTACCTCCAGCCAAAACCCTTCCGGGTACCCTGTCCGGGAGGTTCCATTGTAAGCCACACTATGAAGAACCATCAATCCAGACATGCAGGAGTAGGGCTTTTAGCCTCCGGGCGGCCTGAACCTGGGTAGCTCCTTGTGTCCCTTTGGTTGCATGCTTTGATCGTGGAGAGGAGAGCTTGATCTAGACTCCGCCCAAGAAGACGATTCTCAGCCTCCTTCGCGCCCCGTGCCGAACCTAAAAGGGGGTATCCTATACTCCCGGTGTCCGTGCAACGAGACACGACATCTGGCGCGCCAGGTAGGGGGCGCAAGTGCTGGATTCGTCTTCTTCTTCATCAACCTCAAGTTCATCGTCAAGTTCATCGTCAAGTTCTGCGTCAAGCTTTCAGTCCGTGTCAAGATCTGTTCCAACGCCCTCACGCCTTCGGAACGCGCTAGTTTCGGCTCTCGCGAAGAGAGGTACCGAATCCGACGTCCAAGATGACAAAGAAGAGAAAGGGAAAGGCAGCCTTTGAGTTCCTGCGGTACCCCGGCCTCGGTTTCGTTCTTGACGAGTCCTCGCCGGCACCTGCCGCTAAAGATCGCGCCTTCGGAGTCCACTTCGTCCCTCCAGCCGCTTATGTCAGCTCTCTGGTCAGCAAGGGAAGACCTGAGGAAGGTGCCACGAACATTGATGTCCCTCTTTCCCCATGGACGCATGGAGCGAAGGAGGAACTCTGTTCCGACGCGCCGACCACAGTGCCGCTTCCGGAGGAGGAAAACCTCGACCAAGACACAAAAAGCGAGCCTCGGCAAGAAGATCCTCTCATCTACGTGCCCCAAGAACTCCAGATTCCTCTGCGCAAAGATGGCCAGCCTGGAGTGTGGTGCATGTACCACAGATCTGACCGGCACAGTCTGGAAGATTGCCGACAGTTCAACGACATCCAGATACGCCAGAAGAACGGTGATTGCTATTCATGCGGAGAACCAGGACATATCAGCCGAGATTGCCCTCTCAACAAGAAGTCCAAGAAAGCCAAGAGAGTGCCACAGCTGGGGTTCCTCAAAAGGGAAGATCTTTCCGGACCTTTGCCAATGCATCCACCCAGACTGAAGAGCTCCCGGAACCTTGCTTACTACCGGCGCCCCACAGATACAAAGCAGTCAAGGGCAAGCTGCAGCTAGCTGGGATCAAACCTTCATCTGCGGAGACGTGGCCCACGGAGAATGGGATCTCCCGGGTCACATCGTCACAATACAGCCTGGACCAAGTGGACCCCCTCAGAAGTACCGGATTGCTAAGTGGCTAGCATCAGGATCCCGCGAGTAAAGCAGCTTCAGGGTCTCCGGACCGGCACGAGCCAGCCAGATTGCCGGATCACCAAACAAGGAACATCCGGGTCCAGGAAACTAAGACAACCGTGGGGTCTCCGGACCGGCGTCTCTGATACGCCAGCAAGTCGCCGGATCACCAGTTGGGTGGTCTCCGGGTAACTCGAGCAAGTAGCACAAATGGTCTCCGGACCGGCGCAAGCCAGCCAGTCATGCCCTTGGTCGGCATTGGAGGCTATCTCGGTTGGAAGCCTTGTCCCCGCCAAGAATTGCTGGGCAAGGCAGAATTATGTCTGAAACACGGCATAGAAGACCCGCCTTGGCGGCAGCGCGACAGAACGATTACCGAGGTAGCCAGAAGGAGTCAAAACGCGAGCTAAGTATAAACGTGCTTGCACGGGCTTGTTCCCGGGTACATCAGTTTTATGTGCTTTGGCTAAGGCGAAAGCGGGCGTTCTCCTGGGGCAGCGCCTTCGCGATGACACTGTCAGTTTCCCTCGGGCAGTGGAGTCGTGGGCTGAGGTCCGTGCGGTCAGGAAACGGTGGGTCCTTTGGGGGGTTGCGCCCTGTGTCCGCACTTCAGATCAGTCTGAGTGCCCACGGCTGGTTAGCGCTCACACCTTTGGATCCTTCCCGAGAGCGTAAAGCCCCCACGAGTACGATAAAACTTATATACTTTGGGAAGAAGTTATTTACATTCAAAAGCATGAGTTCATAAGCCAGTTGGCAATATCAGTACAAAAGCATGGTTCACGGCCCCTGGTATTGTCCTTTTCAGGACTTCACAGGTTCACGGGTCATCTTCTCGGGAGAGGTGCTTCAAGATCTCCTCCACCTGGCGGGTCACGTCTGGAGGAAGCGGCGTCCCGGGTTCAGGCGCCTCCAGCTCGGATAGCAAGGAGAGCTGCGGGTGTCGTTGGCGAAGCGCTGTGACAAACCGGGTCGTCACCTGCCTCACTGCCTGTTCCCCAGCAAGGCGAGTGGCTCTGCTAACCTGCTCCTTGATACCTTTGATGAGCGAGGCCACGTACTTCAAGAACCCGGGATAGCGGGCGAAGGAAGTGGAATGGTCGGCCATGAGGACGGGCGGAGAAGGCACTCCCAAGTTCGTGAACTCCTGCACGATGTCCAAGGACCCGTGGTTCATCTGGAGCAAGACGTTGTGATCATCACGGCGGTGGTGAGCGAATCGCCGTCGCTCTTTCTCAAGTGCACCCTTCGCTTCCGCCAGCTCTGCCTGCACTCCCGTCAGCTGGTTGGATACCTGCTCGTGTTGGTGCCACGCAATCTGAGCTTGGGATTTGGACGCTTCCATCGCCGCACGCCCATCAGCCAGCTCCTTTGTTTCTTTCTTGCGAAGGACAGTCATGCGCGCATCTTTGTCCTTCCAGAAGTCATTGCATCGCCCAGTTCCCGGATCTTTCTTTCCATGGCGACGCGGCCAGCCGTGGCCTCTTGCTTAAACTTCTCAGCTGTTTTGAGGGCCTGTTTCTGCGCCTCAATCGTGGCCGTCATCGCCTCAACCCGGGCGGACAAGCTATCTCTTTCGCCCCTGGCTCTCTGGAAATCCGAGAAGGCCTGTTCCCGCCTTTCCCTCTCGCTCTTGAGCTCGCTCTGGAGTTTAGAGACCTGCTTGCCTAGCGACGAGGCGGCTCTGCTTTTGGCTCGAAGGTCATTTTCGACCTCGCTGCGAGCCCAGCTAGCCACGTTCTCCAGGCCTTGTTCGAAGCGGTCCTCGTCCCGCTCCATTCTGATCTGGAGCTCCTCAATGGTGCCAAGGTAGTGGCGCTCTTCATCTTCCAGCTCGGCCTCTCGTCGCTCCAGCTCTTTCTCGCGGCTGGCCACTCGCTGTTCCCAAGCATAGAGCAGCTCTTCGTCCGCCGCCAGCTTCAGTTCACGGGCGCTAAGAGCTTCCTCCCCAGAGGGAAGCCGCAGCTCGCGAGCCTGCGAGTGCTCCCCGCTGCCGGAGACCGAGGGCACCAGCCGCGCCAGTTCGGCACGGGCAGAGGACAAGAACTCCGAGACATTGGAGAATGTCTTGGAGAACCCGGGGCCTTCCTCAACTCTCCCGGGTTCAGGGCAGGGGTCAGCGTTCCCGAGGGCGGAGCCCCTGGGGATGTACCCGCCTGCTGCGAGTCCTCGCGGTCCGAGGGTCGCCTGGGGATCCACGTCGCGCCTCTCCCCAGGGCCTTTCGCGCCGACAGCTTCGCCTCGTCTGCGACGACCGGAGCCACCCCCTGGTCCTTGGGGCGGACTGGGGGCTCGGGGGCTCGGAGTTGCCTCCATCGGAGGTGCCGGTGGAGCTCGACGCTTCGACGTCCTCGCCTCTCCGGGGTCGTTTGCTTGGCCACTCCGGGGTCGGGCTCCTGTGCAAGAAATGAGAATCAGAAGTCAGGACGGCGGCAGAGAGAAGCAACTCCACTTCCAAAGACAGTTGCCATCAAAACTTACCGGCGGGCTCTCTTCGATCCGGAGAAGCTCCATCTCTTCTGCACCAAGTCGTCAAAGAGGTCAGGCAAGGACAGGCTCTCCTCCCCTACCTCCATGTCTGCAAGGGGAGGAGGGATAGCCTCCGACACCTGATCAGACTCCTGCAACGACGGCGAGCTCGGCGGCACAGGCTGCTCTGGGAGCTCGTCACCCGGCGGGTTTGTCGCCGCCCCGGAAGGAGCGCCGGGGCCTCCGCGCCCGCAAGGTACTCCCGGAGGAGTCGCTTCGTCGCTGTCGTCATCCGAAGCCCAGGTTCTTCAGGGGAAACGTCCCCGTGGGCAAGGCTTTGCCCCCTTGTGCTCTCTCCTTGAGGGCTGCGTGCTTTGGGTGCCGGCGGGGGCTCAATCCTGGTGGTACCCGCCACCCCGTACTCATTGCACTCCGGCATCGAAGATCGGATACCGTCGGCGGCTGGATCCTCGAACAGCGGCAAGGTCTCATCCTGGAACTCGAAGGGTACCCATGGCAATATGTAGCCCATGGTCAGAGCCCAGGTGGTCTCTGTCAAGTGGAACCTGGACTGCGGAAGGCTGCCACCCACCTGAGCAAGTTCCCAGAGCGGGCGGCTCCGGAACTGCAAAGGGGCAATCCCCTGCGAAGAAAGTCTGCCAGGATCATGGCGCCTGTCACTCCCCTTGCACGAAGCGTAGCCAGCCTGTTGATGACTGGAACCAGGGCTTCCCCTTGAGAGCTTCTCTCCTTCGAGTGTGCCAATCGCTCCGCTGGATAATATGGAGTCATCAGGTGGGGATTGGTCCCGTCAGCTTCGACAAAATACCAGTTGTGCCTCCATTCTCCAACCGAGGCCTTGGTGAATGTTTCCGGGTACTGGTGCGCCGCATCTCTCCGAAGGCAGAAAGAGACACCGCCAGCGATCCACTTGGACTTCCCAGGCGTGGAACGAAGAAGTGGCGGAACAAGGCCACCGAGGGCATGACACCCGCAAATGCCTCGCAGGCATAGGCAAAAGTAGCAAGCATCATCACGGCATTGGGGTGCAAGTGCAGCATATGCAATCCGTAAGCCTCCAAGATTGCTGCGAAGAACTCGGAGAACGGAGGAAGAAGGCCGACGACGGAGAAATCGTGGAAAGTAATCACCTCCCCTTCTCGTTGAGGACCGCTCCCAGGGCGCACCACCACTCCCTCAGTACCGCGGAAGCTCGCGGCCAGGGATTGGCGGACGCGTTGGATGGCTTTCTCTGACATACACACTGGGAGAAAAGAGGGCCTGAGTCACCCTCATCGAGGGCGGCGTTTCGGCCAGGGAAGCCTCCATCGCCATCTTCTCGGCGGCAGATTGCGACATCTTCCTCACTCCCGTCCTATCTCGCTTAGGCGGCATGGGCTGGGGGCAAGAACAAGGAACGGCGGCGGCCAAGGCGGGGGCGGCGATTGGCAAAGTCAGGGAGAAGGAGTCTCCTGGGCGGCGATTTGGGGATTTCGGCGAATCTGGAGAGGTAACGGCTACAGTGGAAGCCAGTCGTGGCTTATAAGGCATCCCACACGTCACGTCGCGGCCCCATTACTCCGACGGACGTGGGGATCGAGGGGGCGTGCCGATTTCTGCGCGTTTCGCCCGTTGGATTCCAGGATAAGCAAGGGGTCCGTATGAATCGCAACGTTCGCCGTGATTCAGTCAACAGGACCCGGGGGCTCGTCTCTACCTCGCCTCGGCGGGTCCCCAATGGAGCTGAGAAGACCAGGTGCCCGGGACCCACTTTGACCTATCTTTAGGCCATGGCCCCGGCAGCTGGAGCAAGAGCCGCCGGGACCATGCCCGGGGGCTACTGTTGCAACAGTGCAACATGGGGTTCCCCTAGTACTGCCAAAGTGGGTCCACCCCATGTGGGCCCAAGATGAAGATGGACAAGAACAAGACTCAAGTCAAGCTGGCGGGTTCACCGTCAAGACATGCAAGGCCTACGTCGACTAAAGGCTCCGGTCCTGGGGACCTTCCGGGTCCCCGAATCAAGCATGGTAGGAGGAGATTTCCTTCGTTATGATGGGGATCAAGCTTTTAATGCTATAAAAAAATTGATTACAATTTCTAGCCCCCAATCACTAAAATTGATTTGGCTTTGACAAGCATAAGTGATAGACTTAACGCTCTTGAAACGAACATATCTGGTCTAAAAGAAGGGTATAATCAGATTCGTGAACATTATGATAATGTGCCGTAAATTTTGAACCATCGGGATGGATTCCCTCAGTAAAAGTTGTTATAAATGGTGAAACTTTTCATTCTCGCTGTGATATTATGTCTGAATTCTGTTTAATGCCCAAGAATATTTATGATTCCTTAAATCTTTGGGAGCTTTCCAAATGCGAAGATTGTATAACTTTGGGTGATAATACTATTAAATTACCAAGGGGAGTAGCCGAAGGAGTATTTACAAAACTCTTAGGGATAACAATATCTATTGATTATCTTGTCATTGAATGTGCAGGAGTAGGACAAATTACGCTTGGAAGATCTCTGTTGAAACGCTTTGGAGCAATAATAGATGTGGGCCAAGGCACTATGAATTTCGCCTCTTCACCTATGTGTAACCAAGTATTTCCTAAAGATAAAGGTAAAGGTAAGAGAGCTAAGCGTAAGAATGTTGATGCTTCTTCACTTGGTAATACTTGATGCATGCTTTGTGCCTAGCTAAAAGGCGTTAAAGAAAAGCGCTTATGGGAGGCAACCCATTTTATTTTTCTGCAATTTTTCTTTTATTGAGTCAAGGAGTTTGTTTACTTCTGTAGCAACTCCTTTGTATCTTTATTTTCTCGCATTGTTGTGCCAAGAGTAGCCTCTAATGATAAGATGATGCTTAATTTTGATTGCTGCGCAGAAACAGATTTTTGCTGTTCACTGTACGAAATTCCTAAAATCACCAGATTGTTAATTAAATCTGAAATTTTTGTGCGTAATCTTTATGAATGTCTGAAACTTTCATTAGTTCAGAGTTTCTCGATCTGAGCGTCGTAAGTGCCTCGAAAAAATTCGTCTTTGCGGACTGTTCTGTTTTAGACAGATTATGCCTTTTTATTTTTGCATTCTCTCTTTTACTAGTGTTGAGTGAAATTCTTTTTTGGGTGGAAGAGCTTCACATAACATCAGTGGCTGTAGCTAATGTTTAAAGTAACAAATCATATTGCGTCTTTATAGAACATGTGAATTTTTGATTATGCACTAACCCTCTAATGAGATCTACTTTGAGTTTGGTGTGACGGAAGTTTTCAAGGGTCAAGAGAGAAGGATGATATAATAGGATCAAGAAGAGTGAAGAGCTTAAGCTTGGGGAGGCTCCCATGGATCTCCCCAGCATATTTCAAGAAGACTCAAGCGTCTAAGCTTGGGGATGCCCAAGGCATCCCCTTCTTCATCGTCAAAATTATCAGGTCATCTCTAGTGAAACTATATTTTAATTCTTTCACATCATATGTGCTTTTCTTGGAGCGTCTGTGTGCTTTTTATTTTCAGTATTGCACTTTTATTTTCAATAAAGCTTGACTGGACCCTAGCATTCTTGATTGGGAGAGAGACACGCTCCGCTTTTTCATGAGAATACTCCTATTCTTCACTTATATTTGTTGAGTATTCATATCTAGCGCTGTTCAGCTTTTAGCTCTTGTTTTCATGTATCTCTTGTCAGAGCTATTAGCTTTCTTTTGTAGAAAGTACTCTCTTGCTTCACTTATATTTGTTTGGAGAGTTGATGAAATAAATTGATTGGTGTTTGGTTGGTTCAGAAAATGTTGCATGTGGTAATTGGTATAAGGAAAAACTTGCTTAATCTTGTAGATCACTAAAATGGATAACTTGATGCTTGTCAATTGTTTTGAGTTAACAAGTAGATCATGATTAAATTGTGCATCACATGAGTTAAGCCTATTAGTGAAGAACTACCGTAAAGCTTGTTGAAAATTTGGTTTGCATCGGTGGTACCTCTAAGGTCTAGATATTTTCTAATAACAGGGTTTGGTTAACAAGGAAGACGGTATGAAGTCTTATAACGTTTGCAATATGTTTGTCATATAAAACTTGGTGTACGGGTTGATATTCTTGTTTGCTTACATAACCTTGCTAGCCTAAACTCTGTACTGAGAGGGAATGCTTCTCGTGCATCCAAATCCTTGAGCCAAAATCCATGCCATTTGTGTCCACCATAACTACCTATATGTGGTATTTCCTTGCCACTCCAAGTAAATTTTTCATGTGCTACCTTTAAATTATTCAAAATGTTATTATTCCCTTTTTGTGTCAATGTTTACTAGCTCATGAGGAATTAGTGTGGTTATTCTTTATTCTATTTGTCGAGTGGACTTTTACACCTGGACTAGTGGCATATACATCCGCTTATCCAATAACTTGCAAAAAGAGCTGGCAACGGGGTGCCCAGTCCCAATTAATTACAACTTTAACCAATTAATTCTCTTCACACTTTTGCCCTGATTCATCAGTAAGCAATGACAAACAGTGAAATACCTGAATGTGTGTAAACCAAAGAGAAAGAGGGATGATCTGCCTTGCTGGTAGAAATAACGTCCTTCATGGGAGCCGCTCTTAAAAGTCCGTTCGACAGGTAGAATACTGTTCTCACCCGCTACCATTCGTTGACAATTAACAAACACCTCTCAAAAATAGATACTCCTCCATGGTATGTGATTGATGGAAGGCACCCGAGGATTCGGTTAGCCATGGCTTGTGTTAGCAAGGTTGGGAGGAGTATCAAATATTTTATGCAATCTCTATATGCTTTCAAAAACCTAAAAGCTCTAGCACATGATTTAATCCCTGCTTCCCTCTGCGAAGGGCCTTTCTTTTACTTTTATGTTGAGTCAGTTTTCCTATTCTTTCTGTCTTCCACAAGCAAACACTAGTGTCAACTTTGTTACAACATGCGTTATATGCAATGTATTGGACTTGTTATACTACTTTGTGTTGACAATATCCATGAGATAAATATGTTGAAAGTTGAAGCAAATGCTGAAACTAAATTCTTCCTTTGTGTTGATTAAATACCTTTTGTTAGAAACTATTGCTTTATGAGTTAACACTTATGCAAAACTGTTTGATGCTTGTCTCGAAAGTACTATTCATGAAAACGTTTAGCTTGTGTGATTCATTGTTTACTCATTATCTATTTGGTAGCAAATTATAGACCATTGACTTGGATCACTTCATTCATTTACATGTGCCTTGCAATATTATATGATCAAGATTATGATAGTAGCATGTCACCTCAAAAATTATTTTGTTTTTATCGTTTACCTACTCGAGGACGAGTAGGAACTAAGCTTGGGGATGCTGATACGTCTCAAACGTATCTATAATTTTTGATGTTCCATGCTTGTTTTATACCAATTGCTACATGTTTTGCATCTACTTTATATCACTTTTATACATTTTTTGGGACTAACCTATTAACAAGATGCCGAAGTGCCAGTTCCTGTTTTCTGCTGTTTTTGTATTCCAGAAAAGCTAGTCTGGAAATATTCTCGGAATTGGACGAAACTACACGGGGGTGCCTATTTTTCCAGAACACACCTGACGGAGCGAAGGAGCAGCAGAGGAGGGCCACCAGGAGGCCACACGCACCTAGGGCGCGGGCCCCCCTCTGCCGCGCCCTAGGGTGGTGTGGGCCCCTCGGGGTCCGCAGCCGCCGCCCTTTCGCCTACTTATTCCCCCCGACGCGAAAACCCTAAGTACCTGAGCAAATATCCACGAAAAGTTCCAGAGACGCCGCCGTCGTCAACCCTAGCTCGGGAGGGTTCAGAACCTCTTCCCGGCACCCTGCCGGAGAGGGGAATCGTCACCGGAGGCTTCTACATCGCCATGCCTGCCTCCGGAGTGATGCGTGAGTAGTTCATCCTTGGACTACGGGTCCATAGCAGTAGCTAGATGGTTGTCTCTCCACTTTGTGCCATCATGTTTAGATCTTGTGAGCTGCCCTACATGATCAAGATCATATTATTGTAATGCTACATGTTGTGTTTGCTGGGATCCGATGAATATTGAATATTATGTCAAGTTGATTATCAATCTATCTTATATGTTATTTAAGATCTTGCATGCTTTCCGTTACTCGTAGATGCTTTGGCCAAGTAGATGCTTGTAACTCCAAGAGAGAGTATTTATGCTAGATAGTGGGTTCATGTCTCCGTTTAACCTGGGACAGTGACAGAAAGTTCTAAGGTTGTGGATGTGCTGTTGCCACTAGGGATAACCTAACGATGCTATGTCCACGGCATATGTGTTTGTTTACATTACGCACTTTACTTAATGCAATTATCCGTTGCTTGCAACTTAATACCAACGGGGGACTCGGATGACAACCCGGCGGTGGATTATTAGTCATAGATGCTGTTGGATAACGGTCTATGTATTATGTCGTAATGCCCAATTAAATATCATAGTAGTCAACATGTCATGTATATGCATTGTCATGCGCTCACTATTCGTCAATTGCCCAGCTGTAATTTGTTCACCCAACATGTTAGTTATCTTTTATGGAGAGACACCACTAGTGAACTGTGGACCCCGGTCCATTCTTTTACACTGATTAAACAACCACAAACTGCAAACTGTTCCTTTTTCATTCTCTGCAATTTAATACTCATTTTCCACACCATACGTTTAATCCTTTGTTTTCAGCAAGCCAGTGAGATTGACAACCTCACTGTTTCGTTGGGGCAAAGTAGTTTGATTGTGTTGTGTGCAGATTCCACGTCAACAGTCCAGACTCCCTGCGACAGCTATTTTTCTGGCGCCGTTGACAACCTTCTGAAGAGTTGCTGCTCCTACTGGTTCGATAACCTTGGTTTCTTTCTGAGGGAAAACTTGCTGCTGACTACATCATACCTTCCTCTTGGGGTCTCCCAACGAACGTGTGTTTCACGTCATCAACACAACATGCAACAAATTGAATGGTCCCTTGAGATTTTTTTTAGAATTTGTTAGTTCAAAATCATGACACTTATTTTATATCGGGGTATTTTATATTCAAAATTACATAAAAATGACAAATGTGTGAAGACATTGACTCCTTCAACGGAGAAGATGACGGTGACACTAGTACAAAAACCTCGAATGGGAGACGGGACCTAGAGCCGGGCAACTCAAAACAAATTTTCATCCGTTTGGGACATATCTCCTCAAGCGGTTCTATTTTTCTGGGCGTCTCAAATATAACCTGAGACGGCTGATACTGCTCACCGTCTCCCATACAAAACGTTTAGAGACGGCTAGAAATCTTCACCGCCTGTAGAAACCAGTAGAGACGGCTGGGAAATTTCGCCGTCTGAGAAATAGCTCTCCCGCGCTAAATGAAAGGAACTTTACACTGAAGACAAAGTGCGCGCAAAAACGTGAACAAAATCTACATGAAGACACAATGCGAACGAAAACGTGAACAAAATCATGAACAGAGAACTGGGAATTAAACAGATATTCAAATTAAACAGATATTCAATCGAAGTTCATAACTTACTCTTATAATTAGTAGCAAAATACAGTGAATTTGGTATCAAATTTTCACCGCACCGGCTGCCGGCCAACTCCTCGATCGATTCGAGCCATATTAGCTAGTGCTAATTAATTGATCGATCGTCTATCCTAGCAAAATATGTACCGCACGCCGCCCCCTGCACAACTCGCACGCGAATATGTTATCAATCAATGGCTGATCGATCGCTCGATCCCGACCCCCGGCCGCGGGTCGATCAAAGCTAGCTATCCTAGCAAAATGTACTAATTAATAGCCAGATCTCGAGCTCTAATATACTACTAGCTAGAGATCAAGCTTGCCTACTACTAGATCGACCGCTTGACGATCGATCTGTCTAAATGAAAGGGTGGCAGGAAGATCTAGTCGTCAGCCTCGATTGAGGATTCCGCGCCGTCCTCATGCTCGGGCATGTCCTCATCGGAGTCGGGCATGTAGTCCTCATAGAAGGCCGCCGGCTCATCGTCGTCGTCGTCGCTCGCCTCGGCGTCCGACATGTCCTCGTCGGAGTCGCCGTCCTCGCCCGCGACAGCCACCCTCACCGTCCTCGCCCGCAGCCGCCATGTGCACCGCCACCGCCGCGGCCTCCAGGATGTCGCGGTTTTGCTCGACAAGGTCAGGGTCGGCCCTCATCTGCCCGATGAGTGCGGCGTCCACGCGCTCGGCCTGGATTTGCTGCCAGGCCGCGTGGTTCTCTTCCTTTACGGCCTCCAGACGGGCGAGTGCCCTGGGCGACGGCGCGTCACCGCCATCGGCCGTCGACACGGCCTGGCCCTCACTGTTGGGGGAAAGATAACCCGGTAGGCCCAAGGACTGTGAAATTACGACCCGCCAGGAGGAAAGACTGGCGAGGCCCATCAGTTCATCTTGGGCCGGGCTACATTGATGGACCGAGGAGTTTGTCGGTAACCCGATGTAAACAAGGAAGGCTCTAGAAGACCCGGAGGTGGTATGCGAGACTTGGAGGCCAAGATAGTTGAGCTAGACTTTGGTTAGGACTCCGAGTTCGGGCGTGACCCGGCCTTACCTTGTAATCGACCAGGAGACCCAGGTGTCTATATAAATCGGCTCCTGGGACATAGAACAGGACGAACTTTAGAGAGAGAGAATAGAAACATACAAGGTTATAGCGAGAGAACCCTTGTAACCTAGACTCGGAACCCGCCGGTGTTGTTATCCGCCGGGTGATCGAGATCGATATGAGAATAGAGAAACACTAGGCTGGAAGTAGGTCTTTATCTCCTATGGAGAGGCTGAACCAGGATACATCCTTTTTCCCTAGCGAGCTAAACAATCTCCTGAACGCTATGACTGCCTTGCCTCCAATCTCAAGTTACCACCCGGTAATACCTGCCGTGACAAAACCACGACAGTTGGCGCCCACCGTGGGGCAAGCGTCAAAAAGCGTTATCATCACGGGAGAAGCTCTGCGAGGCATGCAGAACCTGGCCATCGGCCGGGTCATCATCAATTACAAGGAGAGCACGTTGTGGACGATTCCGGGTGGAGCCTGGAGTCAGATTCATTGGAGACTGGCTCAGTCGTTCCGATCGGGCGGATCAACGTCTTCGTGGGGATGATAGGTACATCGAAACCCGCCCTGCAATTTTCTGACTCTGTATCTGAGGCAGGAACCACCGTTCACTCGGATGGAGAAGAATCAGTTGGGACGACGGAGATCGAGTCAGGGAACGCCACGCAGGGAGCCGGGTCAGAAAAGCAGCTTGGGCTCCACGTGGCCAGATCAATGATGATACAGAATCAATCTTGGAATTGTTTGAGGATCGCTATGGATACGAGGTAGAAGAGGAAGAATACGAGTCAGAACCGGGTCCGGTGCGCCGGGCTGCGGTCTACACCGCTCCAGCAATCAACACAGAACCAGTCCCAACAACAGCTTTGGCGGTAGTAACCCAGCCGGGTCAGCGGCGCCGGGTTTGGCGATCAGAGAACCAGTTATCCAGGAGCAACAGCAGGTCGGGGTAGATGGAGAACGTGCATCAGTTAGTGCCGAGTCAGAAAATACGGCGGCACACAGAAACATGTTTGGATTCTTGGCGAACAGGGCGACGGGTCAAGGAACATCAGCTTTGCCTAACCCGCCCCCACCGCGATTCCTTAGTGACCTGCCAAGTGCTCCAGCGGCAACAGCAAATCTTGTAACCCCAGCAGCAGCAGCGCAAGTCAGGGCAACAGACCCGGCTCGCGTCAATTACGAGCAGCAGATGGCATCGTTACAACGGCGTTTTGATCAGCAAGCGGCGCTGCAGCGGCAGTTGGATCAGCAGGAAGAGTTTTTGCAGCAAGCGGCGACAGCATTAGAAAATAGATCCAGAGAACAGCAACAGAGACAACAAAGTTTGATTGGCCGTGGTGGTCACATTAACCCGGCTAATCTATTCCAGACGCCGCAGGATCAGTTGATTGGAGGAACACCTGTAGTTCAAGCTACAGGACGATGGTGGCTAACCCGCCGGCTCCAGCGCAAGCCGGGTCACCAGTTGTACCACCCGGAGGAGCCGGCAGAGATATTGAAGCCATGCCACCACCACAACCCAGATTTCACACGCCAGCGGGTCATTACAGTAACCCGGCTGACAATGTATATGCAGCTACAGTTGCACTAGATCGTATTCCATTGGGCGATTCACCTGCAGAAATAGAAGCAAGACGCCCATTGATATGCTACGAACGGCCGTAGCCCAGCAAGCAAATTACACGCATCGGAAAAGCGCGTTGCATTCAACAACTTTTCACAGCCCGTACCAGGAGTCGTCATGGCGAGTCACCAAGGCCAGCCGGGTTAGCAGCCGCAGGGCAGCAGGATCTGGCGGGTCAGCAAATCAAGTACCACAGCAACAACCGAGACAGGTGGCTCCAGCAGCATCAAGAGCTCAGGCCATAGTTGACAGCTCCAGGGCGAGGCGCGCAGCAAATGTACAACCCGCCGTGGTACCTGCCGGAGGAGCCGGAGAAATCCCACGGGCGGGTTCAGTATCTAATCAGCAAGTAGCAAGGGCAGGACACGTTGAAGTAGCATCAACGATGGCGGGTCCCAAGTGCCTCATCGATTCCATCAGATCAGAGCCATATCCAGATAAGTTCAAAGAACCTAGTAAAATTTCAAATTATGATCCTAGCATAGATCCTGAGACATGGATAAATAGTTATGAGATGGCTATGAGTATTCGTAATGCATCTGAAAATATTTGTGCTAAGTTCATGTATCTAATGATGAGTGAAGGTGCAGCGAAGCTATGGTTCAACACTATACCAGAGAAATCTATCAGTTCCTGGAGTCAGCTCAGGGCGGCTTTTATCAAGAACTTCCATGGGACGTGCAAGAGGTTATACACAATTGAGGACCTGGATCGGTGTGTACACAGGAAGGGCGAGTCAGCACGCAACTGGATGCGCCGGATTACAGAGATCCTCCACTCTTCCACAATATTTTGCCAACTAGCGCGATGTCAACGTTGGAGAAAAATTGCAGATATGACCCGGTTGTTCAGAAAATGAGTCGCATGAGGAACAGCCCAGGAGCAAATGATATAACCATGGGAGAAGTGTTGGACGCAGCCAACAAGCATGCTTACACAGATAAAACCAAGGATGAAACTGAGGAAGATAAAGGAAAGGGTAATGTGAACAATGGAGGAAGAACAACAACAACAACAACAAACAACAACAACAACAACAACTATCATAAGAGGCCACACGCAGAGGACAATTCAGATCTAGTCGCAAACACAAATACCGGGTCAGCGAGACCCAGAACAGATGGAAATTTCAGAGGAAACAACTACAATGGAGGTAACAACAACCGTGGGCCACCGCGTCCCCCGGGTCACTTTGATCCGATGAAGATGCCGTGCCCGCGTCACAGTCGAGATGGCAGACCCGCCAATCACTCCTTGGAGCAGTGCGTGGATCTGCAGAGATGGAAGAACATGGAAATCCAGAGGGTAATGCGCGGCAGGAAACGGTGGAGGACCCGGCCGTGGAGGTAACCCGGCTAATGGTCCCGCGCCCAATGCTAATCCAGAAGCCGGCAACCCTGACAACAACCAGAACAGAGAAAATCAAGGGGGTTATCAGGAAAACCCGAAGCGTCTTGGCGGGTATCATGTTCACACGCTCATACATCAAAGAGAGAAAAAGTTGATTCAGCGTTCAGTTAATATGGTTTCATCAGCGGTACCGAAATATTTGAAGTACTCAGAAGTTCCAGTAACATGGAGTAGAGAGGATCACCCGCCCAATATTGAATCACCGGGTCTCCTTGCCTTGGTGGTCGCACCTCAGGTGGCGGGTTATGTTCTGAACAAAGTTTTGATGGATGGAGGCAGTGCTATCAACATCTTGTACTACGAGACGTTCCTGCGTATGAATCTCAAAAAGTCACAGTTGCAGCCGACCAACACCATATTTCATGGGATAGTACCGGGGAAGTCACATAGCCCGGAGGGAAAAATAACACTTGATGTTGCGTTTGGTGAGTCCAAGCACAAGTTTCGTATGGAGAAAATTACTTTCGAAGTTGTGAAGTTGGAGAGCCCGTATCATGCTCTCTTTGGAAGACCGGCCTTTGCCAAATTCATGGCCAGGCCCTGTTACGTGTATCTACAGTTGAAAATCCCAAGCTCAATGGAGTTATCACTATTCATGGAAGCCGGGATATGGCGGCTGAGTGTGACAATGGCGATGCAGCTTTGGCAGAACGAGCATGTGCAAAGGAGGAGCTGCGGTACTACACATCTCAGGTAGACCCGGCTGATAGAACCGTGTTACAGAGAACCACGGCTGAAGAGAAAGAAAAGTTCAAACCCGCCCAAGATACTAAGATGGTTGATTTCACACCCGGCGATTCTTCCAAGCAGTTCGCCGTGGGGTCCAATTTAACTGACAAATAGGAAAGCGCGCTCATCGAGTTCATCCGTGAGAACAGGGACGTTTTTGCATGGACACCTAGTGACATGCCTGGCGTACCTGCTGAACTCGCTGAGCACAAGTTACATGTTAACCCGGGTGCAAAACCGTCAAGCAGGGTTTGCGCAGATTGAATGAGGAAAGAAGAAAGATTGTGGGAAAAGAAGTAGCCCGGCTCTTGGCTGCGGGCTTTATCATGGAGGTTTTCCATCCCAAGTGGTTGGCTAACCCGGTACTTGTGTTGAAGAAAAATAATGAATGGCGGATGTGCATAGACTACACCAGTTTGAATAAGGTTTGTCCCAAAGATCCTTTTGCGTTACCTCGTATTGATCAGATTATAGATGCAGTTGCAGGCAGCGAGCTCTTGTGTTTTTGGATGCATATTCGGGTTACAATCAGATCAAGCTCAATGAGGAGGATTGGGAAAAGACAGCTTTCATAACCCCTTTTGGGGCGTACTGTTACAAAAATATGACCTTTGGGTTGAAGAACGCAGGGGCCACTTACCAGAGGTGCATCCAGAATTGTTTTGCGAAGCAGATTGGCCGCAACGTGCATGCTTATGTTGATGATGTAGTAATCAAGTCAGAGAAAGCCGGGTCACTCATTGATGACCTGAGGGAAACTTTTGCTAATTGAGGAAGTATAAGATGAAGCTCAATCCCACCAAGTGTGTGTTTGGAGTTCCAGCGGGGATGCTGCTCGGTTACATTGTGTCACAGCGTGGAATCGAGGCTAACCCGGCAAAAATCAAAGCTATACAGAGTTTGAAGAAGCCAGAGGAGCTGGCTGATGTTCAGAAGCTTACGGGATGCATTGCAGCCCTAAGCCGGTTTATTTCGAGGTTAGGAGAGAAAGCTATACCACTTTACCGGCTCTTGAAAAAATCAGACAAGTTGTGTGGGACAAAGAAGCGGATGATGCTTTTGAGTTGTTGAAGCAAACATTGGCAGAGGCGCCAATCTTGGCGGCTCCTGCTCCAAAGGAACCTTTGTTGTTATACATCACAGCAGGACCACGTGCAGTGAGTGCCGTGGTGGTAGTAGAAAGAAAAGAGGAAGGAAAAGAACACCCGGTCCAGAGGCCGGTTTACTATGTTAGTGAAGTGCTTTCAGAAACCAAGCAAGGTATCCACATTGGCAGAAACTTGTTTTTGGTGTCTTTATGGCGACCCGGAAATTGAAGCATTACTTTTTGGAGCATCCATTCAGAGTTGTTAGTTCGATCCCGCTAGCAGAAATTATCAGAAATTCAGATGCAACGGGAAGGGTCGCCAAGTGGGCGATAGAGATGGGTGATTATCACATCAGTTATGAGCCACGCACCGCTATCAAGTCTCAGGCCTTGGTAGATTTTGTTAATGATTGGACAGAGTTAAGCATGCCACAGCAACACCCAGCACCAAAAACTGGGTCATGCATTTTGACGGGTCAAAGCAGCTCGAAGGATCAGGAGCCGGCGTGGTGCTCACATCACCAAGAGGTGAAAAGTTGAAGTATGTTTTGCAAATTCACTTTGATTGCTCCAACAATGTGGCAGAGTATGAGGCCCTACTTCACGGGTTACGTATGGCAAAGGAGATGAACATCAAGCGCATTCATTGTTTTGGAGACTCGGACCTGTTTCCCAGCAGGTGTCTGGAACTTGGGACCGAAAAGATGCAAATATGGCGGCTTACAGAAGAGAAGTAGACAAGGTAGCCGGGTTCTTTTCTGGCTATCAGGTGGATCACATCGATCGCAGGAAAAATGAGGCAGCAGATGCTTTGTCGAGACTCGGCTCACGCAGAGAGCCGGTTCCACCAAATGTTTTCTTGGATGAGCTATGGAACCCATCAGTCAAAATAGAAGCAGAAGAGGATCTGGGATGCCCGGATCAAGTTTCAGATTTAGTTGCTCATGTGCATGAAAGACCAGAGTGGACCGAGCCATACATTGCTTATCTCCTGCGCGGCGAGTTACCAGTGCAAGAAGTCATAGCCCGGCAAATTGTGCGCCGGGCCAAGTCATATGTGGTATTGGCACAGAGCTGTTTAAGAGAAGTCCTTCAGGGGTGTTTCAACGTTGCGTTTCCCCTGAGGAGGGACAGAAGATTCTCAGAGAAATACATGAGGGAGACTGTGGTCATCATGCTTCGACCCGGTCTTTGGTAGCAAAAGCTTTCAGACACGGATTTTTCTGGTTAACCGCCCTGGCAGACGCGGAATATTTGGTCCAGAGATGTGATGGATGTCAAAGATATGCCAGGCAAGCTCATGTGCCGGCTCAGGAGTTGAGAACATACCAATCACATGGCCTTTTGCAGTATGGGGTCTTGATATGGTGGGTCCCTTTCAGATGTCTCCATGTAAGAAAACACACCTCTTAGTCGCCATAGATAAATTCACCAAGTGGGTTGAGGTTATGCCAGTTACAAATTGCGAGGCAATCACAGTGGTGAAATTCTTGGAGCGAATCATATACCGTTTTGGCTACCCACATAGTATCATCACAGATAATGGGACAAACATGTCCCTTGGCGAGACAGAGATATTTTGTGCTGAGAAGGGCATACGCTTGGATGTTGCATCAGTTTCTCATCCACAAGCCAATGGTCAAGTAGAGAGAGCAAACCAAGAATTGCTCCGTGGTTTGAAGCCAAGACTCCGGGTTCCATGTAAGAGAGCAGCAGGAGCTTGGGTAGAAGAACTGCCATCAGTTGTGTGGGGATATCAATACCACACAAACAGATCAACCAAGCAAACACCGTTTTTCCTGGTCTATGGAGCAGAAGCTGTTTTACCAAGTGATATCATACATGACTCGCCGCGTGTGGCGGCTTATGTTGAAGTTGAGAACGAGCAAACCCGGCAAGATGCAGTTGATCTGTTAGAAGAAGAAAGGGAACGAGTCCTGGAGAGGTCAGCAATTTATCAGCAAGATTTGCGGCGCTATCACGCACGCCGGGTCAGAACGAGAACTTTTCAAGAGGGTGACCTAGTTTTGCGATTGACACAATCACAAGCTGGGATGCACAAGCTGTCACCTCCATGGGAAGGACCTTTCATCATAAGCCGGAAATTGCACAACGGGTCATATTACTTGGTTGATGCTAGAGAGAAAAGTGACTGGTGAACGATACTGATCATAGCACCAAAGCATTGGAGGAAAGGACAGGCCGTGGAACATAGCACAGCTTCGTCCTTACTACACTTAGTATTAGAATTGAGTTCACAAAGATGTAACACACGATGTAAAAAGACAGCAGGTTTCAGACGCACTCTTTTCCTTACCAGGGTACCTAAGGGGACTGGAAGGTTTTTAATGAGGCGGCTTGCTGATCTAATATATGAATAAAGATATATGTGCCCAAAGAATCACCTCTTTTATGCATTTACTTTACAGTTTTTATTATTTCTGTTCAAGATTCATCATATTCATAACAATGAGCCGGAAACTCCTGAAAGAGGAGACCCGCCATTGTATTATTCATAACAATGAGCCGGAAACTCCTGAAAGAGGAGACCCGCCATTGTATTATCATAACAATGAGCCGGAAACTCTAAAGAAGAGACCCGCCATTGCATATTTTGGTCTTAGGGGCTGCTTGCTTCATGAAAGCACAGCTTCAAACCTAATGACCCGGCCATGATGCCACTTTGGTCATGGGGGCTGATTATCTTTAAGGTACAGCTGCAATCCCATAACCCGGCTAATTTTTAAGCCATTATTTTCTTGTCTATCTTACTTAAGCTTGATGTGACTCGCGATTATATGGCCTGTTTGTTCTCCTGTAATCTCAATCAGTCATGATGCCCATGGGGACTTAACTGAAACTGTTTTTACAGAGTGAGATGCAACAGTGAGAATCCATGCGAAAGCCGGCTTACAGTTAAAGATAAATAAAAGGGTCATCTAAACCATTGAATTTTGCAGAGCTAACACATAAGAATTTTTGTTACATCTCATGCAAATTCACAAGGTGTACAGGCACACCATCAAAAGAATATTGTATCAGGCATAAAGTTATTACAGCAAACGCCACAAAGGGCCAAATAGGACATTGTTTTTTTCACAGAAATCAATCTGCAGGAGCAAACCTCATTGTTCAGTGGTAGTAGTAGGATCCCTTGCCGGGTCATCGGTTGTTGGTTCTGTGGAAGGAGTAGCGGCCGGCTCTGGCTCGGGAACAGAACTCGTGGTCTCTTCTGCTTGACTCGTCGGGTTTCCCTTGGAAGCCTCTGCCGGGTCACCACCACTTGAGTAGATTCCTGAGTCTTGGGGGCTTCCTTTGACTTGGCCTTGCTCGAACCTTCCCCAGTGCTCGCAATACTTGGCTTGGATTTCCAGCAAATTGCGTTCAGTTTATACCCAACAATATTATTATCATCTATGATTGGACGGCCGGGAGGGGGCATAGCTGGTGTCCCTGACCCGGTAACAGCAGAAACAGCCACTTGTTCAGATGCCTTTGGAGGTACCACAATTGCTGGTTCCGGCTCTGGGGATGCGACCTGCCGAGCCTTCTTGTCAAAGCCGGGTTGAAAAATGTCCAGCCTAAGGCCTTCAGCAATTGTTGTGGCAGGATACCGGATCATCTTGTCAATCTGAGCAAAGGACTTGTCATCAAACCGTGAGTCGTCCAAGTTGAATTCTGGGAATCCTTTGGCAAGTTTGGCCGGGTCAATATCAGGGTAGTGAGATTTGGCCAATGCAAGAGTGCGCATGGCACCCTTGCGACAACAGGAAATCTTCCAGCGAGAAAACCATTCAGGAATGGTGGAGAGATGATGACGTGAAACACACGTTCGTTGGGAGACCCCAAGAGGAAAGTATGATGTAGTCAGCAGCAAATTTTCCCTCAGAAAGAAACCAAGGTTATCGAACAAGTAGGAGCAGCAACTCTTCAGAAGGTTGTCAACGGCCCCAGAAAAATAGCTGTCGCAGGGAGTCTGGACTGTTGACGTGGAATCTGCACATAACACAATCAAACTACTTTGCCCTAACGAAACAGTGAGGTTGTCAATCTCACTGGCTTGCTGAAAACAAAGGATTAAACGTATGGTGTGGAAAATGAGTATTAAATTGCAGAGAATGAAAAAGGAACAGTTTGCAGTTTGTGGTTGTTTAATCAGTGTAAAAGAATGGACCGGGGTCCACAGTTCACTAGTGGTGTCTCTCCATAAAAGATAACTAACATGTTGGGTGAGCAAATTACAGCTGGGCAATTGACGAATAGTGAGCGCATGACAATGCATATACATGACATGTTGACTACTATGATATTTAATTGGGCATTACGACATAATACATAGACCGTTATCCAACAGCATCTATGACTAATAATCCACCACCGGGTTGTCATCCGAGTCCCCCGTTGGTATTAAGTTGCAAGCAACGGATAATTGCATTAAGTAAAGTGCGTAATGTAAACAAACACATATGCCTGTGGACATAGCATCGTTAGGTTATCCCTAGTGGCAACAGCACATCCACAACCTTAGAACTTTCTGTCACTGTCCCAGGTTAAACGGAGACATGAACCCACTATCTAGCATAAATACTCTCTCTTGGAGTTACAAGCATCTACTTGGCCAAAGCATCTACGAGTAACGGAAAGCATGCAAGATCTTAAATAACATATGAGATAGATTGATAATCAACTTGACATAATATTCAATATTCATCGGATCCCAGCAAACACAACATGTAGCATTACAATAATATGATCTTGATCATGTAGGGCAACTCACAAGATCTCAACATGATGGCACAAAGTGGAGAGACAACCATCTAGCTACTGCTATGGACCCGTAGTCCAAGGATGAACTACTCACGCATCACTCCGGAGGCAGGCATGGCGATGTAGAAGCCTCCAGTGACGATTCCCCTCTCCGGCAGGGTGCCGGGAAGAGGTTCTGAACCCTCCCGAGCTAGGGTTGACGACGGCGGCGTCTCTGGATATTTTCATGGATTTTTGCTCAGGTACTTAGGGTTTTCGCGTCGGGGGGAATAAGTTGGCGAAAGGGCGGCGGCTGCGGACCCCCGAGGGGCCCACACCATCCTAGGGCGCGGCAGAGGGGGGCCCGCGCCCTAGGTGCGTGTGGCCTCCTGGTGGCCCTCCTCTGCTGCTCCTTCGCTCCGTCAGGCGTGTTCTGGAAAAATAGGCACCCCCGTGTAGTTTCGTCCAATTCCGAGAATATTTCCAGACTAGCTTTTCTGGAATACAAAAATAGCAGAAAACAGGAACTGGCTCTTCGGCATCTTGTTAATAGGTTAGTCCCAAAAAATGTATAAAAGTGATATAAATTAGATGCAAAACATGTAGCAATTGGTATAAAACAGGCATGGAACATCAAAAATTATAGATACGTTTGAGACTTATCAAGAGATGGCTCAGAAAATTCCTCAATGCATGATTTGGGCGGCTCATCTGTTCCACGGGCTGCAGCAATTGCTCGCCCGGCTCCATAATACAGCTGCTGTACCAAGGCCATCACACTCCGTATTTGTGTTTCAGTGTTTTCCAAGTTCAGATGGTTCCGGGCTCCTGCAAAAATATGTAACAAGGTATTCATGAGTATGATAAAAAAGTATATAGATTCAGGCAAGAGAAAAGATAAAAGATTCATACCCCAGATTGCCTTGACAAGATCACCCAGTAAGTCAGTGAAAGATTTGAGGGCTTTCTCTGCCTCAGCTATTTTTTTCTCGGCTGACTCCAGCCGGGTCTTCCAAGTTTCTTCAAGCTTCTCCACTTCCTTCTTCAGAGATAAATTTTCTTCTGTTGAGTTGGATAGGGAGGCCTCCAGTTCTTTGAGCCTTGTCTCCATTTCAGACTTTAGCTGGGTCTCACTGGCAAGTTGCTCAGTGAGCCGGCTAATCTAACAGCATGGGAGGCGTTTTGCTGTTACAGATAAGAATAATAAAGATATTGGCACCTCAAGTTACTGATATAGATGCAATTTAGAACTTGGGGGCTGCAAATAGTAAACAGGTAATATTGGAAGAGAATTTTAGTCCCGAGTTGTTGCAGGCATACAACCCGGCATTTAGGGGCTACTCAGTTGAAGATTTTTTGCTAAGTGAAAATTTAAAGCACAAGGTGATATTTTTAGTCCCAGGTTGCTGCAGGCATACAACCCGGCACTTAGGGGCTACTCAGTGGAAATTTTACAGTCTACAAATACAAAGTGAAAATTTAGTCCCAGGTTGCTGCAGGCTTGCAACCCGGCACTTGAGGGCTACAGTTTGAAGTTTAAAACAGCTACAGTTTGAAGTTATATACAAGGTGTTGTTAAGTATTTTTTGTGGTTATGTTATTTTAGAATAAGCACCAAGCTCATCAACAAGTGATAAACTTGGAGCTTGGGGGCTACTGCATAAGTATATTCAAAAGAAGTAAGGGAAATTACCTCATGGCGTTTCTGGATGGTGGAGATGAAGCTGTCTTCAACACCCCGGTGATGTGAAACCCGGGAAAAGTATTCAGAGAGCAGAGCAGGAAGTTCTAGGCTATCCAAAGCCTGTATCCCAGAAAAAATAACCGGGTCTTTGCCACGGCTTCCGGCTTCAGTCTTCACTTCTGGCTCCATAATCTTGGCGATGGTAGTGGAGGGTCCATCTTGGATAACCTTTCGTGATCCCAACACTTGCACTTCCTCAGTATCTTTGGTGACAGTGTTGGGGGAGCTGGTAGCAGACTTGGCCGGCGATGCCGGGTTATTGGTTCCGATAGCAGGGCTTGGAGGAGTTGGTGCTGGAGGCTCCACTTCCATTGCTGCCGGCTCAGATACAGTTGGACCTTGAGCCGTAGCCTCTTGAACAATAGGCTCACTCAAGGCCGGGTCAGAAGAGGGAGGCGGCTCCAATAGCGTCGCCCTGGCACTGTATAATGCAAATTTATGAGAAAAGGTGATTCAAGAAAAAAGTAGTAAGAAGTATTCGCACAGGAAAAGGAAAAAACATACCCAATGTTGATCTGGATGTCATCAGGTAGGTGTGCCACGCTCTCATCTGAAGAAGCTGACAAAGATTGGGACTTAGAGACCCGGATTTTGCCAGCAAAACTAGACGAGGATTTGGAGGCACCAATCATGGAGACAGCTTTACGAAGTGAAGTATTGTAGGGGATACCTCCACTAAGGGAATCACAGGTTGAGGTAGACCGGGTCTTCCTCTTCTTGTTGGCCTCTTCCTCTTGTTCCTGTGGTTGCTCTTCAGGTTGAGATTTGTTCATCACATAATTATAGAAGCGAGAGTGTGGCACCTTTGCAATTGCGGCACGAGTTCTTTTAGAACTTGGAGCTTGAGCACGAGGAGGTTGAGCAGCTTGCTGACCCGGCATTTCAACAGCATCTGGGTCATCTTGTCCTGAGAGAGAAGTTGGCGGGTTATCAGTAGAAGGGTTCGTTTGAACCAGGTCATTGTCAATCAGTTCAATAAAGAGCCGGCCAATAGAGTCAAGCTCACCATCATCTTCATTGTCTTTGTCCGTCTCTGTTTCTTCATCATCAGAAGAAGATATAGAGGTGAAATCTACAGACCACCATGATTGGTCCTATTCAAGGAAAAAGTAGAGAGTTAAAGAATTATAGGCAAATGGTTAGTTGCTTTGAAATAAAGGAGCAAGGTTAAAAAATTACTGAAGGTGGCAGGTTCTTAGCACTAAACGGGGCAAGCCCGGTCATTGTGATCTTTTCTTTGGTCTCGCCAAGAAGTTGCTTGGCGTTCTTCACCAGTTCCTCATCAGTGAGAGTCATCTCAGAGTATCGCAGGTCATCGGTTGGCTCGCCAGTATATTCATGGAAAAGCCGGGTCCTGATTGAGAGTGGTTGGATAAACCAACCAACCCAACATTTGACAAGGTCAGTTCCGGCCAAGCCGTGGGCAAGCACAGCTTTGGCCCGGCGAATCAGGCCCTCAACTTCGAGCTGGGCAGGAGCATCAGTAGCCCGGCTATTCATCTTGGCGTTGTACTTTAGTGGAGAGTTCCGGAAGGCCGGGTAACGAGCCTCATCCTTTGCAGGAGAGGTGTCCTTGCAGTAGAAATATGTTTTCTGCCATACTTTTGGGTGGCTGGCTAAGAGAAGAGCCGGCAAATATGTACTGGCATCTTTCCTACGTTGGATAGAAACCCCCCCTATGGCCCTAGGGCTTGGTTTTTGCGGTTCTGGGGGTTGCAGTAAAAGATTTCAAGGAATAAAGCTAAACTGGGAGGAACTTGAAGGTAGTCTTCACAAAAGACTACGAAGTTGCTAATGTTCAGAACAGAATTGGGCGCTATGTCTAAAGGAGTGAGGCCGTAATATGACATGACCCGGCGAAAAAATAGAGAACCCGGCGGACGAAGCCCCTGGGTTACATGATCAAGGAGTACCACAATTTTGTTTTCCTTCGGCTTGGGACGGATCTCCTCGCCTGCCGCGCGCCATTGGATCTCGTCCTTGGGCGGGAGCTCGCCGTAGTCTACATATTTTTGCAGATTGGCTTCTGTCACCGTGGACTTTGTCCAGTTCACCGGTGCCAGAGTTGTTGGCGCGGCGGAGCTAGACGCGCCGCCGGCGGATTTCTTCAATCCCCTCGTCGTAGTCTTTTTCCCCATTGTTGAGAGCTCGAGGAAGCTGAAAAGACCAGGATTCAATGAGAATAGATCTAGATCAAGAAAGACGTGGAGATGAGCAGAAAAGTGGTGCGGAGTACAAATAAATGAGATTTACACCAAAAGGAAGAGCGATTGTACCTAGTTTGAGGAGATGCGGCTGGATTGGACTTCGGGTGTTCAAGAACTCGCGCTAGGGTTCTTGAGCTCTCTGTCTCGAGGTTGAAGACGAAGTGGCGGCTGGAGGGGAAAAGTGACTGCATTTACCCTGGGTCCCATTATTTATAACCGCGGTCAAAGTTGACCTAGGGGTAAAATGGTAAAAAGAAGAGAGACAAGATAAGATAAGATAAGATAAGATAAGATAAGATAAGATAAGATAAGATAAGATAAGATAAGATAAGATAAGGAATGTTGACCGACCGAGATTCAGGGGAGAATATTCTCTGACAAGTTTGACCAATGCTCCGGAAATTGTGGAGCCGGGTTATGAAAGAAACTATGGGCAAAAGCTACTCAGCGCAGAAAGAATCAATGTAACCCGGCATATTATTTTGTTAGCTAACTTTTTATTTCAGGAGGATAATCTGAACTACAAAGAATGGCGGCTCTTCTCCAAAAATCTATGGTCAAAGGTTGAAGAAGCGCGCCAACTTGGAGTTCAAATCATCCTAGGGCTACTGTTGGGGGAAAGATAACCCGGTAGGCCCAAGGACGGTGAAATTACGACCCGCCAGGAGGAAAGACTGGCGAGGCCCACCAGTTCATCTTGGGCCGGGCTACATTGATGGACCGAGGAGTTTGTCGGTAACCCGGTGTAAACAAGGAAGGCTCTAGAAGACCCGGTGGTGGTATGCGAGACTTGGAGGCCAAGATAGTTGAGCTAGACTTTGGTTAGGACTCCGAGTTCGGGCGTGACCCGGCCTTACCTTGTAATCGACCAGGAGACCCGGGTGTCTATATAAACCGGCTCCTGGGACATAGAACAGGACGAACTTTAGAGAGAGAGACTAGAGACATACAAGCTTATAGCGAGAGAACCCTTGTAACCTAGACTCGGAACCCGCCGGTGTTGTTATCCGCCGGGTGATCGAGATCGATATGAGAATAGAGAAATATCAGGCTGGAAGTAGGTCTTTATCTCCTATGGAGAGGCTGAACCAGGATACATCCTTTTTCCCTAGCGAGCTAAACAATCTCCTGAATGCTATGACTGCCTTGCCTCCAATCTCAAGTTACCACCCGGTAACACCTGCCGTGACAAAACCACGACACTCGCCCTCGCCGCCATTGCCCGCCGCCGAGGCCTGACTCTCCACCATGACCTCACCGCCATTGCCCGCCGCCGAAGCCTGGCTCTCCACCACGCCCGCGCGGCCATCTGCCGCCGCTGCCGCCAGGCACGCCGGAACGCCTTTGCGGTCAACGCAGACCGCCAAGAACTCCACCACGGTGTCCGCCACGACCTTCGCTATGGCGAAGACTAATGTAATATAGCCGGCGGGCACGTGCATCTCCACCACAGCCTCCGCCATGGCCGCCGCCAATGTCTCCGCCGCATCTGGGATGTTAGCCGCCGCGCGCATCCCAGCCGCAATGGCGGTGTAGCGCTCACGCGTGAGCTTCGAGTGGGTCGTGGCCAGGCGGCGAGGCATGATGCGCGCGGCGGCGGATCTTGGATTGGCTGGTGAGAGGCGGATGGACGTGGTGGCTAGGGTTTGCTCTAGATGAAGGGGAATCTCGGAGGGGATGGATTTCTACCGTCCGGTGCGTAGTTAATAAAGCTCACAAGTCTGGAGGGGAATCTCGGGCGCTGCGCTGTCCGGCCGCGGTTCTGGGTGGGACCCGGAGGTAATTTGCGTTTATTCGGAGGTTCAGACACTGCGCTGTTCACACTGGAAAAAATGTGGTCAAAGCCTGCGCAGGGAGACATCCATGCGATCTGGTCATCCATTTCAAATAGTCCTGAGGGTATGGACGTTTAAATGTATGGAAAGATCAAGTTTGATATATTTGCAATATACGTGATAAATTCTGAGCTATATGTATGCATCCATATTGTCTATTCGTTGTTATATGGCGCAAATATTGCGCGAGATCCAAATGTTTGCTAATTTAATATCCAGAGGGTCCGGCTATGATCCAGATGTTTGCTAATTTAATATACCAAACTAATATTTCTTCAACATTGATTTACATGGATGAATAATCGTATCATGGTAACTCTATGAGCCACTATCTGAAACCATAAAAATTGCTCATATTTTGAGAAAAATTCTTCCATAGGTTTGAAGTACAGCTATAAAGAAGCAGAACATCATCGTTAATACACTAGACCTTTCCGTGTAAGCTACAAGTTTTCTACTACCTGATAAATTATCTTCGGTATATGAACCAATTTCTCCTTCTACAACTCAGTTTAACATTAATTAGGACGCATAAATCATTTATCTTCACTTTTGTTGAATTTTTTGTAAATATTTTGGATTATGGTAAATCTCGGAGTGAACAAACATATTCGGACGGTGTGGATTGTGAATAACTGGGGGCAAAGTGAAACAATTCGGGCTCCAAATCGATAACGGGAGGGTGAAATTTTTCCCTCTTGCCGCCACGCTACAAATCGAAATCTCAAAATCTGGCCCACCTCCCCACCAAACCCTCGCCCGCCTCCCCGCCGCCGTCCCCCTCACTTCCCGCCTCCCCGCCATCGTCCCCCTCACTGCCCGCGTACCGCCGCCGTTTCCCGTCGCTGCGCCGGTCCCCGCCGTTTCCCGCGGCTGCGCCTCCCTGCCTCCGTATGTGACTCTACCTGACGCTGCCGGCTGCCCTCCGAACCGGCCCGTCCCCACAACACATTTTGCCTTGCCGTGCAACTAACTCCTTGATTTGCTGCATGTTCTAACCCTAATTTTCAATTTATTTTAGAAATTGTGTTGCGCATTTTTAGGAATTTGTGGTGCATGTTGTCTAGTTTTAATTAGTTCTCAATTAGATAGCTTCTTGGTGGTTTGCATATCATGTGTTACGAATTTGTTATGCCCACATTTGTACACTTAAACTCATATATTTGTTTGAAAACTAGCTTGAATTGTTATGATATAGGAATTCGTTATGCACATGTTAACTTAATTAATTAACAGGAAATGACATGCCCATTGTGCGAGCACGAGTGCTCTAGCCTCCTCAGTGGAGCCAATTTTAGTGTTCATCTGCAAGCTGAGAGTCCTCACAGGAAGTCATTCGTAAGTAGGACGACAACTTCTAATATTATTTAACGTGTTTCTGTTGCATAGTACTGTATAATACCGCTTATCATGTTTCTGTTGCACAGGTAGTACCGTGCAACGCTCAGAAAGCGTTCAACCGAATAGTAGGCGACAATATGTTGTTTCGTGCTCTTGAGAAAACATACACCATTTATGTGACCAAAGGACGGAGGACGGCCGCTTGCACGGCATAGGATGGGAACACTTCGTCCAGTACACCAATGTTCACAGGGGAGTAGTGCTGCTTGTTTTTACTTTTGCAGGACCAAATCCCAGGATCTCTGTTGCCTTTATGGAATATGCCAACAATGAAGGGCACAATGAGAAGGATTATGAAAGTTCTGCCTATTGTTCCGAGAGTTCTGTTGGAGTGACGAAGGGGCTAGTTACATAGTTTCCCGAAGAGTTCATCTGAAGACATATGAGAACGACCGCCTGGTTCAGCTTCTACCCGTAACAGCCATGTTGGTGTTCCATTTGTGACCCGTTTGATGACCACAAATTTGAAGAGACATGATATGGTATATATGTGCCTCTTTCCAAAGTTAAAATTTAAGAAGAACTGCCTCTTTACCCGGTATATATGCCTCTTTCCTAAGTTAATATGCCTCTTTCCTAAGTTAATATACTGTATGATGTCCTTTATGCGCAGAAACTACCTAAGATCATAGTGCAAGACGCTGGTCTACCAACTCATGGCAAAGCTGGACTACGACTTGGAGCCGTTGGGGCCATGACAACCATTACGTACAACAAGAAAAATGATGGCCGCATTGAGTTCGACAAGTTGGGGTGGAAAATTTTCATTGAAGGCAAACATTTTAAGATCAATCAACCTGTTTTGATCATTATGAGGAACACCAATCACCTAAGCTTGGAGGTCATGATTGAGATGCAGATCATATAGAACAATATTTCATCTAGATTGTTGATCAATTTTCTAGGTAGTTTGTTTGCACGAAAATGCAGTTTTCAACCATCTATCTAGCTAGTTTCGTGAACATTTTCTACATGTACGTGTTGTATAACTGATTTCAATAATGGTAGGTTCTACTTTGTATAAACTAGATGGCTAAAACCGGTCGGGTTGCTGTAATTATTATGTTTTAATTTGCTTCACCAAATTGGACCGCCCGGATATATTCCCGGAGACAACGAGTATTACGCCCGGAGGGATACGTCGGACCCCACGGGTTGCGCGACGGCCAGCGTTTACGTACGTCTCTGATTAGTCATGTTTACAGACGGGTGCATATATTGGCCGTCTCTATATTAGAGACGGTTGATTGTCCCGGCCATCTGATGAGAGGAGTCATTATAGCCGGCCCCAGGGTACCGGCTCTAATGAAGCGTACATTAGAAACCCACGCCTACAGACGGCGGAGTTAACCGGCTGAGGTGACTCTCTGGGGCCGGCTCTAACTTGCGGTTATGTACTAGTGTGAGCTCTGATATCACCGAAGCCACAGAGTGCCAAGTATGTTTTAATCTTAGCATCATATTTTACATTTTTTTTCTTCAAGTTTTCGTCAACAGATTTGTGTCATGTTTTTTGATTCAGTGGATTCCAGAATTTGCAGTGTTTTATTTTTGTCTAGCAACCTGGTGAACTTGATGGGATTTGAAAACATATTTGTAGTGTTAACTGGCTCTTTCTCCTGTATGCAAGAGCCTTCCAAGCATGCTACTTGCGAGCCTCGTTCAGATAATGATCCCTATACTTGCCAGCACATCCACACATAATTTACACGCCTCAAAGTCATCCTACGAGCGACGGAGGGAGGCATGCTGCCGCGCCACTACTTGCGAGTTTGCCCAACGAGTGATAAAATGGCCATATATGAGTTTTGAGCCGCCATAGACGGTCTGGTCTATGCTAGTGTCAAACCGTGAGCAAATTAACTAAGATTGGCCGCTGGAACAGCAAATTGGTGTCAAATACCTAATCAACTTATTTTGTTCAATTGTAAGTCAACTTCTCTAAATATTGATTAATTGTGTATTGTTATGCTATAATTTCCCATTTCTTCTAACAGCGCAAGGACATCCTGCTAGTTCCACGAAAAGCTTAATACTTTTGACCGGGAACAGCAAGAGCTCTGCCTTATTTCATTATAGGAGAGGGAACAAAGTACAGTTACAACACGGACAGCCCGACGGCGTCCAAACTCACCAGAAAGAACAACCGTTGCAGCTACCGAACATCACTAGTTCATAGAACTCAAGGTGTGACCTGATCCCTTCTTGCAAGGGACAAAAGCTCAAGATCAGCTCGAACGAGGGCCGACAGTGCCAGCGCCGGCATCGACTCATCCTGGAAGACACGCCTTCCTCTTTCCTTCCAAATGTGCCAGATGATATAAACCGACAGAGAGATCTCTCTTTTCTTTGTTGATCAATCTTGCCGCTGATTGCCTTTGCCCACCACTCATCAAGGGAGCATGAGCTCGCAGCGAGGTGCACAACACGGGGACAAGAAGCCCGAAAGCAATGCCATACTTCACGGGCAAAAGGACATGTCAGGGCCAGGTGCGAGGCCGTCTCGAAACTCTGATCACATAAGCAGCAGCTGTCACTGTGGGTCAAGCCTCGAGCTCGCCGCTTCTCCGCCGTCCAATTGCGATTTTGTAACGCAAGCCAGAAGAAAAACTTGACTTTACCCTCCGCTTGAATGTGTCAGACCTTGTCAAGATGGGGTTGCGGCTGTCGTCCCAGGAATTGTACATTGTACGCCGAGCTCGCGGAGTACCGACCATCAACAGTGATATGCCAGGAGATGGTGTCAATCTCGTCAGTCAGGTTGACACGCTGAAGCAAACACCAGAGATTGATGAATTGATCAAGTTGTGCCTCGTTCGTGATTCTCTGTAATCCTCTGGGCCATCTGTCATTGGTCAGAGCTTCCTTCACCGAGAGATTCTTCCGTGCCGCCAAGGGGAAACAAAGTGGCGCGATCTGCTTCGGCGACTCACCATCAAGCCACTTGTCAGCCCAAAACTTGGCAATCTCACCATTACCCAGGTGAATTGTGGTGCAAGCCGAGAAGAGGGCTTTATCAACCTTGTCACATGGCGTCTCTGTTTGGTGGACTTGCACAGGGTGGGGGCGTTGCTGGTGTCATGGTGGCATCGGCGGCAGGACTGGCGAGAGTCTTTGCTCCGATCGGCATGCTGAAGTTGGGTTCGAGGAAGAGGATGGAGGCGATTGCTAGAGCGTGTGCACAAGGCGCTATCTCTGAGTTAGCCAAGAGCCGGCGACGGTTGTGGTCGGGGAACAAGGCCCCGTTCACCCTGTCGTTTTGTGCTAGTGGTGGTGTTTCACCGTTGGTGGGTTCAGTTTGTATTCGTTCGTTGTAAGGCTTTTGCCAACTATGTTGAATAAAATTAATAAAGCGGCCGTATGCATCATTTTGATGCAGAGGTTGGGGTGACCCTTTTCAAAAAAAAAAAACATGGCGTCTCTGTGCCAACCCAGGGCCTCCCCCGTTCAGTCCACCGGAACCATTCCCAGCGCAGCCGGAGAGCTCGACTGAAAGCTTGCATCTCCTTGATCCCCAAACCCCCAAACGAAGTTGGAGCAGAAACTTTGGACCAGCTGACCAGCTGAAAAGCTTAATACTGAACTGTTGAACAACATGACATTTTAGACTGTGTTTCGTTGTCTTTTCTAACCTATCATGTGGCACACAAAAAAACTCTGCCCAAAGATTATCCGTAAACTATGGTATACACCAAAAATCTTGCATGTGTCCACACAACATCCGTATCATCCTAATTGCATGTCTTACATGGAGACAAGCATCATTGTTCCTAAATTTCCGGTGTGTCTTATATGTCCTAATGGACAAGAAACTGCCTGTTTCCTTTAGGCACGTCACTGTTTGATTTGCGCTGCAAAACAGTTTCAACAAGAGATTCATCAGAATTGCATGATCTCCTGTGACTTGTGGATGTTGAGGCACCAACCACCACCTCCATCCGAAAATTTATTGCATCAAATCTAAAGTTCTTTGCCCAAGAATGTATGCGAAAACGTATGGCCCTCGGTGCCCCAATAATTCTCTTTCTGAACCAGTTCACACTTCACAGCCTCGTTATCTCATCCCTGTTGCCCCCACTGTTGCTTCACAGAGACAGATTAGCAACAAAAAGAATTAAATCATTTTGTTTTATTCCAATTGAAAAGCTGGTGAGATGAGTGTACCAATCCTTTTTGTGTTGTCTCTATATAAGTGTGGATATTCTCAGCGTTCCTGCGTGCTTGTGGATTGAGATACATGAAAACTTGAGACTAGTTGATACTTGATACACTACCAGTGCTGTGTTTGATTGCACCGCACGATGGAGCACATAAGAAATGGCGATTTCAAGGTCAGCTACGAACAGGAGCTGTTCGGCCGGCGGCGGAACGGTACCTTACCGGCCCGCCTTGACCTCACGAGTGAGGCCATCAACGCCGGCCCGGCGAGGGTGCCACTGCCGCCCAAGAGCAGCACCTCGAGCCGGCGGCGCACTTACGCTGACGGCGAGCTGGACGTGTTCTCGGCGGAGCGGTACTTCAAGGGTGAAACGGACTACGACCACAAGGAGGGCTCCGCCGCGCCCGTGGAGACGGTGGCGAGGCCCGCTGTTCCACTGACCAAACCGGCGTGGACCTGCGCGTCGGCGGTGAGCGCGGGCTCAGGGGCCAGCGCCAACAGCCAGACCGTGCTCCTCCGGGACACGCGTCGCCGCCTGGGATACCGCGGGATAAACTGCTGCCTGCAGGTCGGCGAGCTCCTTCGTCCGTGCTCCGGGAAGAGGGCCGTGCGCGTCGACGACGGCGACGTGGCAAAGGAGGTCGTCGAAGCAAGCAAGACGGCAGCGAGCAGAATCGAGTGGTACAGAGACCTGAGGATGGAGAAGGCTAACCTCGGCCTAGCCGGCGAGGGCAACCGTGGTGTGGTTGCTTCCGGCATCCATCCAAACTTGTCTCTTGGCGCGGCGAAAGTGGCAGCCATCGGGAGAGAGGAGAAGGCGGCCGGGTACATGAGCGCGAGCTTTAGGAGAGGAAGCTTCACCCTTCAAGCTCCGGTGAAAGTCAGCGGCGGCAAAGGCGGAGGCCGCGACGACGAGGATGACAGCGGGAGCGACTCGAGCTCGGACCTGTTCGAGATCAAGAGCCTCGTGATCGATGACAGCCCCTACGAGCCCAGCGAGGCGAGCATCCAATGGAGTGTGGTGACCGCGAGCGCCGTGGACATGTCGGAGCGCGGTGGCGGCCGCACCGGCTCTCAGGGGAGCGGCCGCGGGAAGACCCAGGTGACGATGCGGCAGAACCGGGAGCGGCCGGTCGGGCTGCTGACGGGGTGCGTCAGCCGAAGGGCCGTCAACGTGTCGGCCATGAGCGACGTACGCTGGTTCTCCGACTCGTCGGTGCGCCGGCGCATTGACGGGTAACCCGAACTCGTAGAATGCAAACCCGTAGTCTGTGTTCATGTGTAAGCATTCGGCATTCCATCTTGTTCACTGCTTTTCACCAACCGAAAAAATTATACGAGTTCAATTTCCTTTAAGGAGAAAGGAGGATCGCGGCATGCCAGCATATGCATCGATAAATGCACACAACCATGTTTATAAGAAACAATAGTCTCAAGTATACATCTTAAGTGTCGCATAAGGTCGATACAAAAATCAGCCACCGAAAAAGCAATAACACGCCTCATTGTTTTGAGCCTTAGTATATTTATCATATTTCTCAACCAATTACCAAACATATTTGCAAGATTAGTTGGGAGTTTATATTAAAAGTTATGTGCACGATACGGTAAACAAGAACAGATTGGCAAGAGATAAAGAGGACAAAAAAATCATTGTTTAGAACCTTTCCAATTTCTCGCAATGCGAGGTTATGTTTAGTTAGAAATCACTTCTTTATATAGGAACGGCGTAGAGAGATCTTTATCTTTGGTGCAACCTTGATCTTCCAAATCTATTTTTTTATGAAAAACATTATGGCCATTTATTAGATTGTTATACATTGACTTGATAATACAAGATTGTGAAGTAGTGAGACTCCATATAACTTATCTGGTTCATTTTATCACTCCAACTCTATCAACTGTTGAAGCAAGCGTAACTAGTATGTCCACTTGTTCCTGGTTAAGACCCGTCTAAAACGGATATTAAATGGGACTACAAACATAACATTAGACACAAAAATATATTACCTCCGTGTAATGTTATAAAGTGATGGGTAATGATGGGAAAGTGGTATGTCACCCAGCCAAATGTCTTCCCAGAAGCGGGCATACATGTCGTTTACCATCACAAAAGAGTATTAAAAATAATCTTTTATCCGCAAGTGACCTTTCCAAAAAAAGAGTCGGCGGGGTTCATAGTAACTTGAGAAAGGTTTTACAGTGAACATATTTATTATGAATCAATTCCTTCCATACCCCTTCCTCATTGAGAAGCCTGGCAACTTCTTTTGCGAGTTGCGACGGCTCCTATGCGGAGGCCTACATGGTGAACACAAATGAGAACCCGATGGACCAGAACAGTGGACTCTCGCGACAACATCAGCCAGATCCTCTACTCACTCCAATCACCGACAACAATGCCACTGCCACTAGCAACGTTGGCAAGATTTGCAGGGTCTGATGGCGTCCAGTTCCACGCTCCGCCCGACCTCACCCACATCCACCCAACTACGTGAACAAATCACTTGACGCCGCAGAGAAAAATTTACTATTGTTGCAGCAAGATGGCCTGATGTCGATAATTACCATGCCATGGACACAAATACCTACGAGCAGCCCCACATCGGCACATTATTAATACAAGAGACATTAGGAACTGTGATTTTTTCTAGGCATAAAATGGTAGCCAGATCTGAGGTCTAAATACAAGATAACAAGGTTACATCATTAACCAGACCTTGTCTAGTCTACAAAATTAATGCTAAAGAACATTGCACAAACGAAGAGTGCTGCAACGATTTCTTCCCGCTTGGATAGAATGGAAAGTCCGGGCTGACTGCAACTCTGAATGGATTTTGTTGAGCTGCTTTATCATATTTTTTGCTATTAGAAATTAAGCTCGTCGTACTCATCGTAGGATTCAGCACCACCACCGTCGCCGTAGCCGTCCTTGCTGTAATCAGCATAGTCATCGCCACCTTCAAATGTTTCACCATCATCATGTGCGTATTCCCCATCAAAGTCCAGGTCTCCTTTTTCATATGCCTCGCTATCTTCATCTTTAGTCTGCTCGCAGTATGCGTTTGGGCAAATCAGGAAACATTACAAAGTAGACAAGAAAAGAAGTCAATATGAGTAGCACTGTAATTCTACGCAAGACTAATAAACTAAGCATGTTTGCAGAAAAAATACTCAATTAACCCTCACAGAGGCAAAGAATTCATAACAAAGAAAAAATTCAGTGACCATAAACAAAGAGAGTATACATTGTACAATCCACCAACTGCGTCCACGTTGATTTTTGACCCAAGTCCCTGCAAGAAACAACATCATTTATTAAATGCCAGTTTTTTTACATACTTAGTTTAAAATGTAACACAATGTCCACACGACAAACAATTTTTGGGTGTCTATGGCTCAGTACCTTCCGTTTTAACATATTGTATGTTGCTTCTGCCGGTGTTTCAGCAGGTGTCGAGTTCTTTGTGTCTTCATTACGTCTCCGTTTCTACATTAAAAATGAATAGGGTAATCATGAACTCAATCCAAAATAGTAAGCATACACAGGAGGGTTATGTTACACTAGTAAGATTTCATGCCTTGTGTTCTCCAACGCCCACACCTCTAGCTGCCAATTCAGCTGCTAAAGCTTCCTTTGCAGCTTGTTCCTGTTAAAGAAAGCAGCAGACAGTTACACCCTCTGGTCAGAATAAGAACGGTCTCATGTTACTAGAGGTACAGTGACTACCTCTAGGTATTCTTTGTTCATTTCCTCCCAAATTATCTTTTTGTACTGTGTCTCTTCCTCATTGTGAAGATACCCATCAACCTACACAATTAATGGAGCATTACAGATTCCAAATAACCTATCTGGAAATCTTTCAAGCTCAAAGACTGCAACGAATTAGTCTGAAAAGTGTCTTTGAGCTTCAGCTTTACCGTTTTCACCTAAGGATGCCAAATAGCATTCAAAAGTTGATCAACAACAACCAACTTGGCAATATCAAAAGGGGCCAGGTAAACTGAACTGGAATTACTATTGCATGTCACAGAGGTAACTAACAAACCTCCCACTTCAGGGTCTTTTGAAGCTACATTATCCTTTGTAATTTCCTCAGAACTAATCTTTGAAGATTTATCTCCAACTGAATCCTGCTTCAAAGAAGGCAAACTGAATTTCCAGAAAAACAAATACATATAGAGCACACAAAATGGAAAATAACAGAAAGATGTAATGAATAGGTAACACATGTGGGATACATTGGGATGCAATAAATCAGTAGTTTGGCTATATAAATAAATTTTACAGGTTCAAATAATTCATCAGAAGATACCGCAGCAACAAAAAAGAATAAGTTTTTGTATTTCACATCCTTCAGGTACAGCAGAACTGGTAGATTCAGGCTCATTAGTATGTCCTGTATCTGGTCGGATAAGTGAACTATTTGCTCCTATCTTGTGAGGTTGTGTGACAACCTGCTCCAGTTGGAATTAGGCCCCAAGTGCAGCACACTATTGGGCCATGCATGCATAAGCACATTTGGCCATTTGGGAGAATAGTCATGACGTGGTATGTTGCACGGCAGTGCCACACGGGGTGACTTGAGTAGAGGAGTGGGAGCAGCTGACTGCAACGTCGGCACCTGCAGGGATTGCGCCGAAGCGCCAAGACACGATGTACCCAGGTTCAGGGCCCTCACGAAGGAGGTAACACCCCTACTCCTGCATGATCTCTCTAATATCGGTGGACAGAGTACAAGGTTGCTCCTCGAGCTGTTCGCCAAGCTCTCCATGGCTCTCCTTCTCTCTTACTACCGGGGGTGGAGGAGATCAAGCGTTCGGTCCCCTCTACTTGGATGTCCAGACAGCCTTATATAGGCTTGGCTGTCTGGCTTACAGGCGGGGCCGGCTGGCCATACCAGCCGGCCGACGTGGGCTACAGCGTGCCACAGTGCCCTGTCCCGTCGAAGCCCCTTGGCGGCGTAGGAGACGTCGGGCTAGGCTTCGCTTTAGCCCATGCCTGGGCGACGTGGAGGGCTAGCCGGTGATGACGCCGCCACCCGCCATACGGCGGACACTTCTCGTGGCGTCTTGTCGGTGTACTGGGCGGCGCCCTTTGTCTTCTTCTGCTTGTCGTAAGTGGGCAGCAGCCGGGCATCCGGCTGCTGGCCACCCGAATCCGGCTACCTTGGTTGACTTTGGTCGTATAAGGCGCCCTGTCGTATCTGGTTGTCTCCGGGAATCGCTGATGATGACGAGTCTGCAGTTCACCTTTTGCCCATGTCGTCTTGGAGAGCACGGCGAGCCAGGCGGAGTCCGGCTAAGCTTGGGCAGACAGACCCGGCCAAGGCCGCGTGGTCGGAGCCGGCTGGGGATTGACTTGTGGTACTTGATTCTGCGTTTGCTCGGGATCTTCTATGGGTCTTTGAGTACCCGGGGTTTATCCCCACGACAAGTCCCAAGTTGCTTAGAAACTAGAGCACCATCAACATATAAGCGAGGGGGTTCCAAGGCAACTAACCATGGGTAACCATTTGCACCAGTTGAGTCCAGAAAAATGCAAATGGGTAGTTGTATATAATGTATGGCCAACCCAAATGGGGTTTGATCCAAGCCAGATCAGAACCTGGGGTGTTTGGCAAGTGGAAGGAGCTGGAGAAGAAGCAAAGGAGATAGGAGAGGCCAGCATCGCCTCAGATCTTCCTCATTTGCAACAATCCAGTATCGCTGAAGTTCACTTCTACCCACCAACAAACAAAACAATGGTGAGGTTATCTTATCACCTAAATATAGTCCACCTCCCAAAGCACGGTGGTGATACCACTCTTGGCCATAACGACATCATCGGTGACATCTCACATGAGTGAAGGCAGTCAGGTGTACTGCAGCACCTCTTGAGGCCTTGTTTACTAGTGGTGTATTTTCACCCCCAAGAAAATTAGGGATGGGAGGGGATTTGGTGAAAATTATCCTTTCACCCAATCCCCTCAAATCCCCACAAATAATTTTCCACTCAAATACACTAGTATGGGGTAGAGTTTTTAATCTAGACAAAAATGAGGTGGTTGGTAAGGGATATTTAGGGATTATCCCAGCCAAGCCGGAATAGTAATCGGACTATTGGGGATTTTCCGGGATCTGAGATAATCCCCTCCAATCCCCTAAAATACACTCAAAATACACTAGAAGTAAACTAGACCTGATTGTTGAGAAGATGGGGCAAGAAGCATGAGCTTGAGTATGTTCAAGACAGGATTATTACCTTCGTAGGGCTTATGATGTTATGTTCAACATCAGAATTATGTATCTCACAAACTGACTCTCCTAATGTTGCCTCCTTCATTGCAGCAGCTTCCTCGGCTTTTTTAGCAGCTTCCAGTCTCTGTTTTTCAGCTCGTTGGAAAGCTGGAGGGTCAGCACCACCATCCAGTCCACCCGACAGTTTAGTAAACTGAACAATTAGGTCATGTGTCAATGGTGAATGAAGCATCGAAACCAATTGAATACAAACATAGTAAGTGTCTATTACTTTGTTGTAGCATTTCTCACAAAGTCCATGAGCAAAATGCTCAGCTTCTTTATCCTTATGCTTGCAGAGGACTTCTCCAGATATGGGTGAAATTTTTGAAACAGGCTCTTCATCAGCCTTTGCCAGAAAATCTTCAATCTAGCATAGGGGCATGAAGTGCTTACTATATGTCGTATGTAAAAAGAAGTGGGCAGTAAATACAATTGGTCATTAATAAGATCCCTCCTGTCCCTACCCTAATCCTCAGGGTCCATTTTCATTCATAGTATAGCATACAGCCATGGTATTTGAGTCGCCGAATAGTCGCTGTATAGTCGCCGACTATACAGCGAGTCGTTTCTCAAAAATCACGGCGACTCGCGACTATACAGCGACTTGCCGCGACTATACAGCGACTTTGCTCGACTATACAGCGAGTCGGAGGGTTGGCGACTCACTTGCGACTCGCGACTCAATTATCATGCATACAGCCATACATGAAAATTTATATGGGCATGCCATCCAAGGTCAAGATAGATAAGGACACATTTGTAGTAGATGGCAAAATGAGACTGTAGCGACATGAAATGACATGCCAATGCTCTAGCACATAAAATATTATCACCTATAATTAGCTGTCTCAATGGCTAAAAGGAAATAAATATTCTTTGCTGTAGTGTCACACATGAAGTCTAATTCTTGTCACATCAGATACACCTCCCACTCATAGATGGATGATAATCACTTTGGTATGCTTCAGAATGGACAGCTTAAGAATGACTTCCACAACATGCTGACAATCAAACAATTTGCACCAACTGATCTCCACCAAAGGGTTGGGAAAGTGACTAAATCTAGTAGAACTGAAGTCATTTGATGAACAGAGACAGACCCATTTGGCAACTTTTTGATGAACAGAGACAGACCCATTTGGCAACTTCAAGTAAAGCAGATACATACCGTCAAGCTTCCAGAATCTGTGTTTTCAAATTCTATCAAGCGCTTAGTTAGTGTAGCCTCACATACATGCACAACAGAAACCTGACAAACATAACACAGTTTATGTCAACTCACACGCAAACCTACATTATGCATCAGATGTGCTGCGTTTACAGAATAAATGTTGATCAACACAAAAGAAGTAATTTTGAATACAATTCTCAATTAAGTGAGCATCTGAGCTTACAATGTTTGACTTGGTATAATTATACCCATGCGAAAGTGCAGCGATATATAATGCTGCACCACATAATCCACTTGGCTTCCTCCCAGTCTGCAACACAGGACAAACTATTACAACCTTGCAAAAAAAACCTAAATAAAAAGCTCGAAGGAAGAAGATGCTAGCCTGCATCCAATCTCGCTTCATGCTAGCTACGATGCGTAAAGCTGTGTCTGAGACATCATTGTCCCTTTTCCCAAGTAAACCTGCAGACAAAACCAATAAATTAGAAGAAAAAAAACCTATATCATTTTCTCTCTAACAGGTGCAATTGTCTGCCTAACTACTGTAGTACAACTGAAAACCATGCATTACAAGCAAAGATCCACGTGGGCAAGGAGTTAAAGTAGCTCCTATCTGGCAACCTTTTGATTACACAATTACTTAAAAGCCTTTGTAGCCTATTAACAGGAGTTCTTCATATACAAACAGACAAGGACAGATATTTTCTGTCATTAGCATGTCACTACACGTAGCCTTTCTCTTTGCACCTTAAGATGTAATCAATCTCTTCTTTTCTTGCAATGGCACACGCTAATCGCTACACCTAAACAAATAACTAAAATGGTCCAGTAAGCCATGCAATATTGAGGAATATTGTAGTTTTCCTCTCAAGTATTCTTGAAGTCTCCATGGCCCTTCTAAACTCCAGTACCATTTGACCCTTGCCCTAAACCACCCTGGCTGTGGTCTAACATGGCGCTCACCAGGATACTTGTCAGAATAACCCGTCTACTGGACAATGGTTCAGAGACTTAAAATGTTTCCTCTTACAGAACTCATCACCTTGCTTCCACCATCTAAACCGAGGTGTCACTGGCCCCGCCATCCCTCCATTAGACCCATGTCATGGTTTTTATCAGCATCATGGTGGGTAACGGTCCTAGGACTGAGGTTTGTTCGTACACGGTGGGCATGACTTCAAGGAGCGAGACTTGTGTGGTCATGGCGCTGGAGATGATATGAGAGAAGATTGGCCGGGGATTAGAATAGTACTAGCTTATTCGCGTTCCTTAGATACTCAATATGGGATACATGGGTATTGTGCACCTTTTACAGAGAAGAATCAACTTGACGCCTAAGAATAGAATAAATGGAACCCCAACTTCCTGAACAAACCATATATTATCGTCCAAACTAAGCCAGTCTCTTTCCACCTGAATATATATCCTTACTAACTAAATAAATACTATTCTTGTTCCGCTTCTTTATCTCCCTTTATCTGCTAACTGCATTGTCGATGACAGAACCAGCATCTACTTGTTGGTCCCTCCTTGGATAGCAATGCATGGATGCCCCGCTCCTGCCACCTACTGCCGCGTGCTTCCATGGTCGCTGTGAAGTTTGCTGCCACGGTATTGCTCGGAGCTTACATGCCCCATAGAATGATAAATCAGAAAATCTAGGTAAGAAACTCCTCAAGTCCAAGAAACTCAGTTGAGGCATTTTGTGAAACATCGCCGCACTGGAATCAAGACACAGGATGATGCCTCATTCATAATGAAAATGCAGTGACCTTACAACCAAAAGAACATAACGTTTCTCCATCAATTAGGGTCACATGCAAATCAAGCACCCCAAAACACCCTGTACATCTTGACAGCGGGAGTGTCACTGCATCCCTTCAATATGAATCCAGCCAAATCAAAAGGGTGCAGCGGATGCAACAAAAATCCAGCGAGGAGACTGGACAATTGCTGAAAGGAAGGAAAAAACAAGGGCAATGGTTCCAGCAGGCTTATTGTGCCTAGTAGAAGGGTTGGGAGATGAATATAAGCCGTGGAGGAAGGCTCAAAGGTTAAATAGAATGGCATAGAGGAAGATTCCATCTTTAAAAACAAGCAATGAAGTTTAATTCAGGATCGATGAACAATATAATTTAGTCTTAAAAATACGAAAAATAAAAAGGACGGTTACAGTAAAAGGGCACTTCATTTTAGCTGTTTTGTTAGATTTGTCGAGTACTCGACGCAAGCAGGCTTGCGAAAGACACAAAAATGGATCCATGTGTAGAAGAGAAGTGCACAACTATTGAGCAAAACAATCTCAACTAAATAAAAATTACAATAGAATATATGATTAACTTACGTTCGGTAAAACGATGGATAAAAAGGCTGGGATCTATGAGCTTCTGAACAATTGGATGTTCTGAAAGTAGCAAAACTTGGCAAAGCTGCAGAAAAACAGCACCTAGGACATAACTGAAACAAAAATCTAGATGAGCCCTTCTACTAAGGACTACAAGATAAAAAAAACAGAATGGTCACTTACACACTTATCTTCAAATAGTCCGAGAAATCGATAAGAAGGTAAGCTTTTTTACTTTGCCTGACAAGAAAAGTAAATAAGCATGGATGTAAGTATTAACCATATAGTTCTCGAAACCAAAATGACAACCATAAAGAACATAAAAAGGAAAAAAGGGAAGTTTTTGACATTTTATGCACAGCAATAAACAATGAAATGTAAGCATGTAGTGGTAGTGCTTTCGACAGCAAATATAATAAGTCAATTTGTGCACTGACAGAGTCTACACGGTCTAGTAAGTAGTAAAACCAATCTCGTGTGGACGACGCAGATACCCTTCTTTATATATTGATTGACAAAGTTAAAATTTTATTACTTGCATGGATTCGAGGATAAATATTTCCCAATTGCAGGAAGTATTAAGAATATCAAACAAACAAACAACAATCACTGGGCTACTCAGAAGAACTCTGAATTAGAGAATCTATGATAGCACAATCCCAACAGTAGACCATTTCGTACAATATACTGTGGAAGATATATACTACCTCCGTTCCAATAAATCAGGCGTGCAAATTTAGTAAATGTCAAATCTTACTAAGCTTGACCAAATATATATTGGAAAGTATAAACTACAATATTAAATATATACAATATGAAAATATATTCTATGGTGGATCTACTGAGATCGGTTTGGTATCGTAAATGTTCATATTTATATCTATAACATTGGTCAAACTTAGAAGACGTTGATTTTTGACTAAATTTATAAGCCTTATTCATTGGAACGGGGGAAATATATCTAAGGGGCATGGGTTCAGCGTGCATGTCTATGGTCTGAAGAAGCTTGGTTGCCTCACATAGCTTAGGCACTTATCCCTTGGTCTTATCATCTGTTGTTTTACAAACTAACCGGGACAGAAGTTTCTCAACATCAAGCATTTAATCTTCTAGTTAGAAACCAGAGGACTTGGAAAAAAAGTATAACATAATGTGGCAACCCTGTATTGCAATTTTTTGAAACTCTATGCTAAAGAACGTGTTTGCAGCTTTTTACCAAGAAATTAAATTAGGAGTTGCCGCTATGAAGTGCTATAAAATACACCGAAGAATACTCCTAACCCACCCAAAATGGAGGCGAACAAGGTCATGTGTGAATGAGGCATAGGAAAAATGGTTACGAAGTCTTACGATAAAGCAAGAGACTAATTATAAATTAGGTGAAAGCGTACCGGCAGGCAATGTAAAGACAAGCAGCTGCAACATGAGATGTTCGACGGCCCCTTGTAAAATTATGGTCGACAGCTAGCTGCACTTCAACAAGAAGAAATATCATCATCATACTTTATCATAACTACTTTGGAGAAGATAGTTACTGGGTGATAACAAAACTGCATACTGTATAAAATTTATGAGCCATATCGATGATAGTATCTCCACCACCAACATGTAAGCTAGTGACAATCTGCCAGATCTCGTCTCTCCCTAGAGAAATAAATCACAAACTTAGTTCACAAAGTTGGACGCACGATCAATACAGTAACTGAATGCCCGCCATACCTTTCATTAAAGTTCTTTCATGGGAAAGGGAACTGCCACTCTCGATGCTGTTCAGAATGTTTCCAGCCAGCCGGCTCTGTACACATCCAAGAAAAATCAACCTGACAAACTACACAGCTAAATTAAGAAAACGAACAATAAGAAGCACAATAGCAAGATCAACCTGCCCCGAGGGGTCCTTGACAAAATTAGGCTCATCAGTGTAAATCTCCTGATCAAGAACCTTCCCACACTGCCCACAACATCTGACCATCAAACAAGACAAGACACACATGAACATTGAACAACTGCTGAAGCAACTTCATAAAAATCTACTGAGCAACACGTGACAGACTGATCAATAAGACCATGTTCATAACCAATTATACTGCCTGACTTCGCATACAATGAGAAACAAAGAAAGAAAAGGAAAGGGGGTCTCACTCACATATATCCTTTGTCAGGATCCTTTACGTATGGGCACTCATCAGCACAGTGAGTACAGTAAACCATTGCTGAACAGAAGTAGACCGCGGAGGATGCTCCAACTAAGGTCAGCCCTCAAACAGGAGGGATACGAGTAATGGTCTTCAACCTTCAAAAGAACAAAGGAATACTATTCAGATTGGTTGGAAGTAAATACAAGTATGGGAACAGCACACCAGGATTCGCATTTTTTTCTTCCCAGTTCAAATCAAAGAACGCATTAGAAGTAAAAGCATTACAGCTAGCGTGTGAGGGCGACCTACTTCTTCCATGTGTGTGCACTTACTCTGGACTCTGGAGGTCGAACAGGGGAGCGCTCTGCAGCCGCGAGGCGTCAGGAGGACTGCGGGGGCCGAACGAGTCGTCGGTGGGGAGGCTAGGCGGCGGAACAGTAGGTGGAGGGCGGCTTCAGGGGAGGGCAGGGCGGCGGCGCTGCATCAGGGGGAAGGGCGCGTCGGGGATGGGGATCGACGGCAGCGCTGCTCAAGGGGAGGGGTTGCGGCGGGGAAGGGGTTGGGAGGCAGTAGGAGGCGCCGAGGCGGGGCTACGCGGCCCACGGAAATGTGGAGAGAGGAAGAAGCGGCCGCCTGGCCGGGGCGGGGAGGGAGGGACGGCGGAGCGGTGGACGGAGAGACAACAGCGAGGGTTCTTCGAGGTTTCGACCAGAGCACAGCTTTTATTTTCTTTATTTTTTTCCAATCTGCCTCTCATTTCTACAGAATCTAAAATCACTATCCCGCTGATCTTTAGATTTTCTTCCGATGGTAATTTTTTAGATAATTTTTCTTTAGAAAAACACAGTACAAAGACGCTCACATACACACAAACACTTTACGTCCGAAAAAACGAGCCGACGGGTCACGTCTTAAAACTGAGTAAGTCACCACACACGTCTCGCTATCGACGGAAACACCGCATCCTAGTAAAAAATATTATGTCTTTATACCACACATGTGCCAAATCTATCCAATTACAGTTTTGTTCAAAGATAAATGGTAACTTTTTTCTACCGTGTTTGATTACCTCCCCAAGGCCCAACCAGGTTGCCCTTGGGCCACCTAAAAGGACGAGATAGAATTAAAAAGGTCTAACACAAGTTCAACCAAGAACTCTGATTTCCCTCAGAAGAAAAAGAACTCACTGATATCATTCTCCGGTTGGCTTGGCGAAACTTTATGATGTGTCACGAAATTATTTGCAATCCAGAGTTTGAAATACAAGTTTCGAACCTATAAATGGATTTAGGGAAGACACAAAGTGTTGCTAACTAGTTTCTTAATCTTGTCGCCTCTCAGTGTGGCATGTTGCTAATTATGTCAAGACAATTATATAGACGTCAAGAGTCGGTGGAACAGAGCCACGAGGTGGGCTCGTGGCCAGGGTCACTCACGAGGTGGGGCCGCGCTTGGACATTGGGGGCCTTCCGGTGCCCTCCGACTTCCCGAAGAACAGTTTCTTTGGCATTGTCTCGTAATTTTTTGCCACTGAAAATAGTGAGTTTCTACAAATTAAAAACATGTAAAAAATAACAACTGGCTGTGGACTAGGTTAATAGGTTAGTCCAATAAAATAATGTAAATGATGTGAAACCCTATTAAAAACATGTAATAATGATATAATAGTAGCATGGATCATCATTTAAAAAAGTAGCATGGATCAATAAAAAATTATAGATCCGTTTCGGAAGTATAAAAGCTCACCACCATGGTCAAGCTTCAAGACACCTCTTTCCTTTAATTATGTTTAGACATGTTTAATTATGAAACAAACGACATTGGCTAAGAAGTTGGTTAGGCTAGGAATGAATCGTGATACTCCGGCATTCTCCCTTTCGGAGTAGACACACCCTTGGCAATTTTGCCCGACAGCACAAAGCGAACATAATTTTTTTCAAGAACACGCAAGAGAATGTGTGTCTTCTTTATTAAGATAGGAGAAGCAGATTTACAAGAGCCAACCCGAGCCAAGGAACCACAGGCGATTCCTTGCTCTAACACCACACTAATTACTGACTAATCCTCGCATCCACTCCACAAAGCTTAGCTCTACGCCACAGCTCCCACTCCTCTAATCTTCCTACAAACCGTCCACGGTAAAGAGGCTACCTTGTCGAACACCCTGCTGTTCCGTTCGAGCCACAGACTCCGCGCTACCAAGATGATCAAGGAGTTCACATCCTTCTTTTTTGCCTCGTGGCACTGCTGCCGCCAGCGAACACCACCAATCAGCTAAGCTGGACTGCGCCGTAGGGATAAAACTGTAGACGAAGCGGCAGCAACACCTCATACCACACTTCTCTCGAAAACGAGCATTGCAGCGTCAAACCAACAAATAATTAAATCCCAAACCAACCAGTGGATTACACAACAAATAAATACTCGCAAGCTCAAACCAACAAACGTTTGATTGAGCCGGTTCGAGAGCCGAATCATCGTGTCAGGCAGGAAGCTAACATAGTGCACAGGGTTGCTCCTGTGGTAGAAGGGCACGAACATGCAGCATAGAAAATAGGACATTTATTGTGTTGTAGGTCTCATAGTTGCATGTCAAAACGATGCTACACACCGTGGAAAAATCACAACGATTCCGAACATTGACAACATTTTCTTTGAACCAATTCCACATAGTTGATGGACTTACGTGCAACTTGTCAGGTTTAATAATTTTTATTTATTAGCCAAATACGTGCAGCCTTGAATATTTTCCTTTTCTCTAAATTTCCCTCCAAGGCGACCTTCCTGACGATCTTTGCATCGTCGCCTTCGCGGTGACAACCTTTACAGCTTTGGTTTCGCCAACCCGACGGAATTGGTTTCGCCAACTTTTGACCCTCTAATTTGGTCACTAAAAGGTCACAAAGTTTAATTTGTGACCCCTTTTTTACCAAAAATCGATGGTCACATACTGAGCGTCTTATCTGATCAATCATGACTTTTCTTATTTAAATGGTCATAAAGTTTATGACCAAATTTGAGGGTCATAAATTTATGACGATTTTTTTTGGTCATGCGCTTTTAGTCGTGGACACGTCAGATCCTACATGGCCAATCTTACGTGGCAAAATTGTGACCAAATGAGAAGTTCATAGACTAGAATCAGCCCAGTCCATACTGCTTCTCTATATGGGCCAGCACACTTTTACATTCTGGGCCTTGGCCTTTGAAGGGTCCACTTTATTTTCCTGGTTCTGGCCTTTTTTTGGTCCATATTTTCGAAAAACAAAATTATAATTTTCGAAGATAGTTGGGCTGAGGCCTCATATTACAGCCAAATTATTTCGTGAAAAATGCATTCAGCACAGTGATCATCTGTATGGGCCAAGCCTAGTTGCTAGATCTAGCCCAAATTTTGAATCCAAAATAATGTTCATATAGGCCAAGCCCAGTTGCACAGGTTACAATCCAGAAATTAATTGAATTCAAAATTCAATTGAATTCTAGTAAATTTGAAAATATCACATATTCTAGGAATTTCAATCATCACAAAACACACCATCACATATACTAGGATCACCAGCACATAAACATCACGTTTACAACCAATAACATCCAAGTTAACCATCAGGTTCACCATCACAAACATATCCAGCTATGTTAAGGTACCATCAGGATTACAACCAAAAAACTTAGCATCTATCCAACATCCAGGTTCACCATCTGTTTCACCATCACAAACATCCAGCTATGTCATAACTTACCATCAGGGTATCAGACAACCTTGGCTCCAAACAAGGCCATCAAGTGAGCCAACTTCTCTGCTGAGTCCTCCGACCTCTTGAGCAGAATTTCATGCTGCTTGTCGCGTTCAGCTTGGGCGGCTTCAGCTTCTGCAGTCTTCCTCTTCATTTCAGCTAGTTCTGCTCGCATTGCTTCATTCTGGACTTGCTCCCTCTCAAGTTTCCCTGAAGCTCAATGACCTGTGCAGTCATAGCGGGATCTGACTTGCTGAACTTCCTCCCAGATGAATTGGATTCCAGACCAACATTCCTCAGAAATGTGGTTGATGGGCATTTCTTGTTAAGCACTTCCGCAACAGCAGCAACATCAGACTTTGGTTGTTCGCCTTCTGGTGTCGGCATAGCCAATATGTTTTCCATGTCACTCTGCAATTGTAGATCATCAAGCATCCAGTGACTAGTCTAAGAAGATAGATCATTCATCATGGTTAACAACAACTAAACACAGAGCAGGTGCATAACAGGTAAAAAATCCAGTCAATGTTTCATTACGAAATGTGTTCCAAGTTGTAGAAGACTAGAAGATCAATGTTGAGACTGACAAGGGTACAAACAACTGAGAGCATAAGTGACTTACGATAGCCTGCTGAAAATCCAGGGAGAATCCTTTTTCATCGCTCTCATGAGTGGCCCTAAAAAAGTCGACCGCAAACAAATCTTCACCTTTATGCTTCCCCCTCTGAAACCTCTGAAAGGTTTTTGCATCCAGACGAAAATCAGACTATAACCTTTGGAGACAGCAGTTGATAAAGTAGAAGTAAGAGATAGCAAGAATTAATCAACAATCATAACAGCAATAAAGCATCAATTGTGTATCTCAATGACAAGAAGAGTATCATCAACACTGCTAGTCACTTGCTACTTATATCTCAATGACAAGAAGAATATCATCAACCACATGCATCATGCACTGAATACACACTGAATTGGCCAAGAACTAAGCAGATAAATTGGGATGTCATATATCAAAATCAAGCAAGTTAGTATTGAAAAAATGTGGATTAACAAAATAAATACTAATGCAAAGAAGGGCAGATGAAGAATTAACAGTGACATGAGTTAGTATTGCCCAGAAGTTGTTTAGGCCAATTGAAAAGCATGAGCATTCTTACCGTGATGTAGATATGGGTCGGGTAGTGGTGGCTCTAGGTTAATAGTGCCAGAAACAATGCTTGTACGTCACACGTCAGTTGGGAACCCCAAGAGGAAGGTATGATGAGTGCAGCAGTAAGTTTTCCCTCAGTATGAAACCAAGGTTTAATCGACCAGTAGGAAAACGAGGTTTGCTTCGAAGGTGTTGGTGAAGGAGTGTAGTGCGGCGCAACACCAGGGATTCCGGTGCCAACGTGGAACCTGCACAACACAACCAAATTACTTTGCCCCAACTTAACAGTGAGGTTGTCAATCTCACCGGCTTGCTGAAAACAAAGGGTTAAACGTATCGAATGGAAAATGATGTTTGTTTGCATAAAACAGTAGAGAACAATGATTGCAGTAGATTGTATTTCAGATGTAAAAGAATGGACCGGGGTCCACAGTTCACTAGTGGTGTCTCTCCAATAAGATAACTAACATGCTGGGTAAACAAATTACAGCTGGGCAATTGACAATTGATAAGTGCATATAACATGCATGTGTGAGCTGTGGTGTCTACTATGAGATTCATTTGGGCATTACGACAAAGTACATAGACCGCTATCCAGCATGCATCTATGCCTAAATAGTCCACTTTCCGGTTAACATCCGTACCCCTTCCAGTATTAAGTTGCAAGCAACAGACAATTGCATTAAGTAATGTGCGTAATGTAAACAATACATTCATCCTTGAATAAAGCATTGCTGTTTTACCCCTAGTGGCAACAACACATCTACAACCTTAGAACTTGCTGTCACTATCCCAGGTTAAATAGAGGTTGAACCCAACTATCATGCATAAATACCCCCTCTTGGAGTTACAAGTATTCACTGGCCAAGGCTTCAACAAGTAACGGAGAGCATGCAAGATCACAAATGACATAGACATGATAATATAATATTCAGCTCCACATAGGTATCAATATAAGTCAGATCCCAGCAAACACAACATGTAGCATTACAATAAGATGATCTTGATCATGATAGGCAGCTCACAAGATCTAAACATGATGGCACAAGTGGAGAAGACAACCATCTAGCTACTGCTATGGACCCATAGTCCAAGGATGAACTACTCACGCATCACTCCGGAGGCGGGCATGGCGATGTAGAGCCCTCCGGTGATGATTCCCCTCTCCGGCAGGGTGCCGGGAAGAGCTTCAGAAACCCCCCGAGTTAGGGTTGACGACGACGGCGGCAGCGAATATGTTCTGGATGAAAGGCTCGGTGTTTTAGGGTTTTCGCGTCTCGGGGAATAAATAGGCGAAGGGGCGATGTCGGCGGACCCCCGAGGGGCCCAAACCACAGGCGGCGCGGTGGGCCCCTGCCGCGCCACCTGTGGTTTGGCCACCTCGTGGCTCTCTTCGTCTCTCCTTCGGACTCCGTGTACGTGCTGGAAAAATAGGGACTGGCCTTTTGTTTCGTGCAATTCCGAGAATATTTCCAGAAGTAACTTTCTGAAACCAAAAACAGCAGAAAACAGGGAACTGGCACTGTGGCATCTTGTTAATAGGTTAGTCCCAGAAAATGCATAAAAGTGATACGAAGTGTATATAAAACATGTAGCAAATGGTATAATATAAGCATGGAACAGCAGAAATTATGGATACGTTGGAGACGTATCAAGCATCCCCAAGCTTAGTTCTACTCGTCCTCGAGTAGGTAAAACGATAACAACAAATAATTTCTGAGGAGACATGCTTTCACACAATCTTGATCAATATATTGCAAGGCTCATGTCATGAATGAAGTGACTCAAAGCAATGATCTATAGTTTGCTAACAAATAGATAAAGAGTAAACAATGAATCATATAAGCAAAAACTTTTCATGAATAGTACTTTCAAGACAAGCATCAAAAAGTTTTGCATAAGAGGTAACTCATAAAGCAATAGATTCAAAGTAAAAGGCATTGAAGCAACACAAAGGATGATTAAGTTTCAGCATTTGCTTTCAACTTGTAACATGTATATCTCATGGATAGTTGTCAACATAAAGCAATATAACAAGTGCAATAAGTAAATATGTAAGAATCAATGCACACAAAGTTGACACAAGTGTTTGCTTCTAAGATAGAAAGGAGTAGGTAAACTGACTCAACATAAAGTAAAAGATAGGCCCTTCGCAGAGGGAAGCAGGGATTAAATCATGTGCTAGAGCTTTTTAAGTTTTCGAAAGCATATAGAGAGCACAAAATAAGTATTTGAGAGGTGTTTGTTGTTGTCAACGAATGGTAGTGGGCACTCTAACCCCCTTGTCAACCAGACTTTCAAAGAGCGGCTCCCATGAAGGACGTTATCTCTACCAGCAAGGTAGATCATCCCTCTTCTCTTTTGTTTACACATGTATTTTAGTTTCTTTATAGATGACACTCCTCCCAACCTTTTGCTTACACAAGCCATGGCTAACCGAATCCTCGGGTGCCTTCCAACATTCACATACCATGGAGGAGTGTCTATTGCAAAATTAAGTTGCTTACTGATAAATCAGGGCAAAACATGTGAAGAGAATTATTAATGAAAGTTGTAATTAATTGGGGCTGGGCACCCCGTTGCCAGCTCTTTTTGCAAATTATTGGATAAGCGGATGTATATGCCACTAGTCCAGGTGAAAGTCTGTCAGAAGTAAATGACAAGATTGAAAGATAAAACACCACATACTTCCTCATGAGCTATAAAACATTGACACAAATAAGGAGTAATAAAGTTTTGAATAGTTTAAAGGTAGCACATGAAATATTTACTTGGAATGGCAGGAAATACCACATAGTAGGTAGGTATGGTGGACACAAATGGCATGGGTTTTGGCTCAAGTTTTGGATGCACGAGAAGCATTCCCTCTCAGTACAGAGTTTAGGCTAGCAAGGTTGTTTGAAGCAAACACAAGTATAAACCGGTACAGCAAGAATCACATAAAAACATATTGCAAGTATTATAAGACTCTACACTGTCTTCCTTGTTGCTCAAACATTTTACCAGAAAATATCTAGACCTTAGAGAGAACAAATATGCATCCCAAGTCTCAACAAGCTCTACGGTAGTTCTCCACTACTAGGCTTTAACTACATGATGCAAGAGCTTAAACATGATCTACTTGAGAGCTCAAAACAATTGCAAAGCATCAAATCAAAACAAGACAATGATCTACAAGAATGCATATGTCTTTTCCAATACCAACTACTACATGTAGCATTTTCTTTCTTCCAAACAAACACCAATAATTTATTTAAACATAAACTCTCCAAATGATAATATAATGCAGCAAGAGAGTATTTATAAACAAGTGCTAACAGCTCGAAGAGATGCATGAAAAACAGGAGCTAAAAGCACTGCAGTAGCTAGTTAAGAATACTCAACAAATATAAGTGAAGAACATGAGTATTCACATGAAAAAGCGGAGCGTGTCTCTCTCCCACACAAGGATTGCTAGGATCCGAATTTATTCAAACAAAAACAAAAATAAAAACACACAGACGCTCCAAGTAAAGCGCATAAGATGTGAAAGAATTAAAATATAGTTTCACTAGAGATGACCTGATAAGTTTGTTGATGAAGAAGGGGATGCCTTGGGCATCCCCAAGCTTAGACGCTTGAGTCTCTCTGAATATGGTTGGGATGAACCACGGGGGCATCCCCAAGCTTAGGCTTTTCACTCTTCTTGATCACATAATATCACCCTTCTCGCTTGATCCTTGAAAACTTCCTTCACACCAAACTCAAGACAGTTCTCATTAGAGGGTTAGTGCATAATCAAAAATTCTCATATTCTGTAATGATACAATCAATCCCAAAGCTTCTGGACATTAGCTACAGCCACCAATGCTTTGTGGAGCAAAGAAATCCACACAAACACAGTAAAAGAGCGAATGCAAAACAAAAGGCAGAATCTGTCAAAAACAGAACAGTCTGGAATGACGAATTTTTTCGAGGCACTTAAGTTGCTCAGATGGATCTGGCCTAAAATAATGAAAGTTGCGTACATATCTCAGGAATATGCGTGATTTTTCTCAGAATTTTTTGAATTTTCTACAGGGAGATAAGCTCAAATCCGTGACAGCTAAAAATCTGTCACTGCGCAGAAATCCAAATCTTGCATCAACTTTCAATATAGAACTTTACTTGGCACAACATTGCGATAAAATAAAGATACAAAGGAGTTGCTACAGAAGTAACAAAACTCCTTGAGAAAAAAAAATAAAAGATAAAGGGTTGCCTCCCTAAAGCGCTTTCTTTAATGCCTTTAGCTAGGCTAAAAGATTTTAATGATGCTCTCATAGGAATAGAACTTGAAAAACAAAAGAGAGCATCAAGAGGCAAATATCAAACGCATTTAAGTCTAACCCACTTTCTATGCAAGGGAACCTTGTAACAAAATAAATTATTGAAGCATAAAGCAACTAGCATAGAAAGATGAAACAAGTACAACTTCAAAACTTTCAACATAAAGAGAGGTGTTTTAGTGACTTGAAAACTTTTATAACCATATTTTCCTCTCTCATAATAACTTTCAGTAGCATCATGAACAAACTCAACTATATAACTATCACATAAAGCATGCTTTTCATGATCTACAAACACATAATTTTTATTAAGTTCAAAAACAGTGGGGTCATTAAACCCACTTTTGACAATAGTAGTATAATAAATATCATTAGGCAATATAGGACCATCATCAAGAGCATTATCATATATAGCATTAGGGAGCCATTGTTTTATTTCTGAAATTTCGTTTTCTTGAGTCAAGGAGCTTGTTACGTAAAATTTATCAAAAGGAGATATTTCAAAAGAATCATGGCATTCAACAATATAACACTCTTCCTCCTTAGGTAGGCATGGAGGGCAATTAAATAGTGTAAGAGTTGAAGAGTTACTGTCATTAGAAGGTAGATCCTCCTTTTGTTCTTCACTCTCCTCCTCTTTTTCATCCAATGAGATCACAGTTTCAGCAATTTCCTCTTCCTCAGGTTCCTGCAAGGCACAAGTTTCATCTTTTTGAGGAAACATCCTCTCAAGATGTTCAGTAATGTAAGAATTATTATCCTTGTAGGTATCACAACAATATTTAAGTATGGCAATACATTCAGATTTATAAGGGGCATCAGTTTTATGTTCAAGATAAGAACTAATTTCAAGGGCACCCTTAAAAACAATAAACTCTTCAATTTGTTCAAGATTACCAAAATCATAGTTTCCTTTAGCATAGGCAGCCAAGGTTTCATTATCAGTATACTCACATTGGAAAGGGAGATGTTTGTGCCTTCTATAGCAAAGAGATTCATTAAAGCAGTAGGATTCATCATATGTAGAACACAAGTTCTTAGCAAAACCATTCAATCTTCTTATTTGTTCCCATAGATGTTTTCCTTTTGGAGAGAAGCGGTAATTCTTATAACGAGACCCAGTTTCATAGAGATAAGACATTGAAAACAACTAGTCATAATAGTAATTCGAAATAAAAAGGAACTAATTTTTTTGTGTTTTTGATAAAGAGAGCAAACAAGACTAAATAAAAATAAACTAAGCAAGACAAATAACAAAGTAAAGAGATTGGGTGTGAGAGACTCCCCTTGCAGAAGCAATTCGGTTTTCCCCGGCAACGGCGCCAGAAAACGTGTTGGTGGCTCTAGGTTAATAGTGCCAGAAACAATGCTTGTACGTCACACGTCAGTTGGGAACCCCAAGAGGAAGGTATGATGAGTGCAGCAGTAAGTTTTCCCTCAGTATGAAACCAAGGTTTAATCGACCAGTAGGAAAACGAGGTTTGCTTCGAAGGTGTTGGTGAAGGAGTGTAGTGCGGCGCAACACCAGGGATTCCGGTGCCAACGTGGAACCTGCACAACACAACCAAATTACTTTGCCCCAACTTAACAGTGAGGTTGTCAATCTCACCGGCTTGCTGAAAACAAAGGGTTAAACGTATCGAATGGAAAATGATGTTTGTTTGCATAAAACAGTAGAGAACAATGATTGCAGTAGATTGTATTTCAGATGTAAAAGAATGGACCGGGGTCCACAGTTCACTAGTGGTGTCTCTCCAATAAGATAACTAACATGCTGGGTAAACAAATTACAGCTGGGCAATTGACAATTGATAAGTGCATATAACATGCATGTGTGAGCTGTGGTGTCTACTATGAGATTCATTTGGGCATTACGACAAAGTACATAGACCGCTATCCAGCATGCATCTATGCCTAAATAGTCCACTTTCCGGTTAACATCCGTACCCCTTCCAGTATTAAGTTGCAAGCAACAGACAATTGCATTAAGTAATGTGCGTAATGTAAACAATACATTCATCCTTGAATAAAGCATTGCTGTTTTACCCCTAGTGGCAACAACACATCTACAACCTTAGAACTTGCTGTCACTATCCCAGGTTAAATAGAGGTTGAACCCAACTATCATGCATAAATACCCCCTCTTGGAGTTACAAGTATTCACTGGCCAAGGCTTCAACAAGTAACGGAGAGCATGCAAGATCACAAATGACATAGACATGATAATATAATATTCAGCTCCACATAGGTATCAATATAAGTCAGATCCCAGCAAACACAACATGTAGCATTACAATAAGATGATCTTGATCATGATAGGCAGCTCACAAGATCTAAACATGATGGCACAAGTGGAGAAGACAACCATCTAGCTACTGCTATGGACCCATAGTCCAAGGATGAACTACTCACGCATCACTCCGGAGGCGGGCATGGCGATGTAGAGCCCTCCGGTGATGATTCCCCTCTCCGGCAGGGTGCCGGGAAGAGCTTCAGAAACCCCCGAGTTAGGGTTGACGACGGCGGCGGCAGCGAATATGTTCTGGATGAAAGGCTCGGTGTTTTAGGGTTTTCGCGTCTCGGGGAATAAATAGGCGAAGGGGCGATGTCGGCGGACCCCCGAGGGGCCCAAACCACAGGCGGCGCGGTGGGCCCCTGCCGCGCCCCTGTGGTTTGGCCACCTCGTGGCTCTCTTCGTCTCTCCTTCGGACTCCGTGTACGTGCTGGAAAAATAGGGACCTGGCCTTTTGTTTCGTGCAATTCCGAGAATATTTCCAGAAGTAACTTTCTGAAACCAAAAACAGCAGAAAACAGGGAACTGGCACTGTGGCATCTTGTTAATAGGTTAGTCCCAGAAAATGCATAAAAGTGATACGAAGTGTATATAAAACATGTAGCAAATGGTATAATATAAGCATGGAACAGCAGAAATTATGGATACGTTGGAGACGTATCAGGTAGCATCGAAAACCAATCCTCTGCTGAAACTTGACTTTCTCTCGATTTGCCCTGGCACTATCGCAAGTTTTCTACAATTGAAAAAAATGATTTGCTAATTAGAACAGCAGGTACATGATGATGCATACTAATAAATGAGCAAGTAAAAACAAGAACACTAGTAAATATAAGCAAGAACAGCAGATACATCACAGTAAGCATAAACAAGACCATACTTTGTGTCTTGGGTAGACCACAGCGCTACCAGAGTTTGCCATTCACTTTCCGGCATGCCTTCCACCGGGACTTGATGCTGACTTCGTTTGCTGGGACATTGTCAAAGAACTTCTTCTTGATCAAGTGGCGTCTGTTCTTTGATACTTTCTTCAAGATATCTGTGCAAGTCTTCTGAACAGTCTCTGATGTAGTGTCCATCACGAAATTGGACTACGAAGACAGCAAACAAAGCAATGGGAAACGATTAGAACCATATTGTCAGGTATCTAGAGAAAAAAGATGACATTCAGCTGCAAAGTAATGAGCTTACAGCGACTTTCCCGATGAAGTTCTCCAAAAGTTTAGGGTCCTTTTTGAACTCCTTGAAGTGGGGATGGACTGGCATCATGCTTCTTGCAATATACCCACCTTCTGATGCAAGCTTAGCTTGAATAGGCTTCTTGGGCGCTTCAGCCCTTCAGGAATTTCGATGGCAATCTTGTTGCCCAATCCATTGGTTAATCTTTCAAGTCCTTTTCCCCTTCTTTTTTGATGACCACATCAGTATTATCTGAAAAAGAACACATGCAAACATGGCAGAGTGTCATATATGCATGCATGGCAGTGATAAACATAACACACTAGTAAGATGGCATGGTCTGCCCATGGAAACATTGAAAAATAAGGAATAACACATGAGTAACTTGCCTCTATCAAGAGTATGCTGCTCTTGTTGTTCAGAAAAGCCAGCAACGGTTAGTGACTTATTGATGACCATGTGGCTTGAGTCCATGCGCATTTTGCCTCCTTCTTCCATGTGCCTTTCGCTTCCTTCATCCATGTGCATTGAACTCTCTTCATCCATGTGCATTGCGCTTCCTTCATCCATGTGCATTGCGCTTCTTCCATCCTTGTGTGGTTTGCTTCCTCCATCCTTGTGCGGCTGGCTTCCTCCATCCTTGAGCAGCGGGCTTTCTTCCATGTTGGCTAGATGATACGGCGTGTCTCCGAAAACGACGCCGCGAGAATTTGTCTGACCTTTTCACGGTACAAGCAACAGCGACATCAATTCTTATCTCTGGAAAATTCAGTACTAGTACTAAGAGCTGTAACAAGTAGGACTATTGCCAATCTTAATTAAGCTCTCCTGCCGACGACTAACTAGCAGCAGAATAAGCTAGCTACGTGAGATCACCAACAGCAGTAGCAGATTGGTTTACAAGATGCAAACCGATCTAAACAACACGCACACCCGGCCGGCCGGAAGTACGTGGACGATCTCAAACAGCAGCAGCAGACTAGAGACCAGCGCTCCAATCTCCTCGCCAGGAAACACACACCAGATCAATGGTATTCAATAAGAAGCACACGCAGAATATGCCGCCGCCAAGCATCGGCGATTTTCTGGTTCACTTAACTCTCAAAACATTGTCTAGGGTTACATGAGGCGTAGCCTCTTTATTTATAGTGCACGCAGGCACGTACTAGGCTAAGTCGGACTCCTATTTTCGTAAAACATGACATGACGTACATGGACTCAAACACCTTGGGAAACAAATAACAACTATTTGGAATACTAATATAATAGAAAGAGGAAATAACGTGCTGGTACTAGGGAATAAATCAGCTAGCTAGCTCCTTTACCGATTCAGTTTAATTGGATCGATCAAGGTGCTTTGCTCCATCATTTGCATGGCGTTCTGAACATAGGCCTGACTTCATCTGCTGGTGGATCTGAATGGGAATTAAACCAATCATCACTTGAGTTTTGGCTGGCACGTGTATCTTCGGACGCTTAGCTGGTATTGTGTATTTTGGTACCCTTTTGGATGAATTATCTGTCTACTAACATGAACAAGTGGTGACGTATTATCCTCCCTCCCTTGAAGGGAAACCGTCCTCGGTGTCGACCTACACCTTGCAGACTTTTTCTTGAACACCTCAACAGTACACTTGATATCTTTTGCATCTTTGGGAAGAAGAGCATATAACTCACCCTTATGCATAAAGGTATACCTATTTGTGCGTCCATGGTGAAGTGCGTTGACATCGTGTTGCCACGGACGTCCCAATAATAAATGACAAACATGCAATGGCAGAACGTCACACTCCACTTTATCAACATATCCATCCACGGAAAAAGAAACTTTCACACGATGGGTTACCTTCAACTTGCCTACACCATTGATCCACTGCATGTAATACGGCTTCGGGTGCTCCCATGTAGGCAAACAAAGTGACTCTGCCACATCCTGACTAACCATGTTGCTTGCGCTGCCACCATCCACAATCAGTTTGCACACTTCTTTCTTGATGGTACATGCAGTTTGAAAAATTCTACGTCGTTGTCCCGGTTCAACGATGACCTTGTCATCTTTCTCGACCTTATGCGCCATCAAACTCGGCACATTAAGCTCAGGCCAACAATCCATGGCATTCCCATCATCCTTAGTAGCATCTTCTAATGGAGGCATCTCATCTTCAGATTCTGAAATATATGCATTATCAACGAGCAAAATCTTCTTCTGATTCGGACACTCACGCAATATGTGCCCTCGTCCCCCCACACTTATGACATATAATATTTCTATGATGAGGCGCGCTTGATGCAGGTTGAGAAACCTCCTTAGGTGCAGCAACTATCTTGCTATGTTCAATGCTCGTTGACTTGTAAGAAGCAGCCGGTTTAGCACTAAATCCACTATCAACATGCCAAGAAATACGTCGTGCATCACTGTAGGTTGGACGACTACCTGCAACTTGCTTTTCATGAACCCACTGTTCAGCACGCTCGGCTGCAGAAGATAAGGGAGCAGAAAGAAGCAAAGAAGAAAGAGGCTGAAGCTGCTGCAGTTTTTTTAGCGTCCCTAAAATCAGATGACGCCAATGATTCTTCTGAGATTTACTGGAAGCCGAGGACGGTTTCTAAAGAAGGGGAGGATGATGCGGCTTCAGTCCGCATATTTACTCAAGCTACGAAGGCGATTGTTGAGTCAGGGGACATGCATGTATATGCGCCAGGATATATACAGTTGAACCAGCAATATCTGGAAGAAATAAAAGAGTTGCTTGCCGTGACTTGTACACATGCTGCGTGGTGTACCAGGATGAACGAGGAAGAAACGATCGAGAGCACAAGAGTTGCGCCTGACCAGGAGTACAGTTTCGGCATGCCTTGTGCAGGAGAAAAGCAAGGAAAAGATTATATTAATTATTTTGGTAAGCCTCGTTTAGTTGAAGATAGTAAAGAATACATCTGGTTTAAATGGGAAGAGATCAAGATGCGATATATCTTTCTGTTTCTGCCACGCAAGAAAAGGAGGCGATCAAACGCATGCATGCAATTTTGTTCGTGGGATCTGATGTGCTTATGTTCTGTTGGCTGGGGCCCAGCAGCAGCCTATAGAGGACGGAATAAACGTTGATTAATCTAGGAAGGTTAAAATTAGCTTTTATTTCTTAAGTCGGTATGTGTACCAGATTTATTTCCTACGCAAGTTTAGAATCGGCTACTCCTATAAAGCCATAGATCTAGCGTCCCTTGTAATAGTCAGGTTTTGAGTTATATGAAATAGACACGATGTGTGTTTGGGGTTAAAATCCTCGTACCGAGTTTGGGGAAAGCTGACTAAAAATCACTAAGTTTCTTGAGAAATCTTTGCAAAAACCTTTACTGGCGTGTGAGGTCCTGCGACGCGTAGGAGATTACAAGCTGAGCTTATACGGTTCGTCCACGTTATTCCTTCGACTAGAAGGGTTGGCGTGTTGTTGCTGCGGAGTTTGTGATTGTCTTCGTAAACCCGCGATTGCTACTTGCTGTGATGGAGGTTTGTGCCGTGAAAGATCGGGCCAACAACGGATCGAATCTCGCCACGAGGTTCACTCCACATCACTAGAGCCAACGCCTTCTTTCTGTCTAGTGACTCGAGTGGGAGCATCTTCAGGTTCAAGACCTTGCAGCATTCTTTTTCGTTGCTCCTTGAGGTAGGGGCATCACCCTTTTCCCTGGAGCCATGGCAGATGATGGTGTTGACGCAGATGATGGTGTTGAGGCAGGTGAGCTTGTCCTTTTGTTGCTTTTCTTCTTAACAGCACACTTTTTTCTTCTAGTTACCTTCAGTTCATTGTATAAACAGAAAGACAATTGTATTAGATTATATGAGTAGGAAAATTGTTTGCACATAATCTAAGGCAAACATGAAACATAAAGCACACAAAGTATCTCCCCCCTCACACACACACACACCACCCACCTTTACTTGCTTCACTAGGGTGTCATCACTTTCATCTTGTTGGTTCAGTTCGTCATCTTTAGGACTATACTCAGAAACTGAGCCTTGAGTTATGCCATATGCTGAGTCATCACAAGTAACTGCACTACCTTCATGATCATTGCTTCTCTTCCTAACCATTGACACTAATGCACTGAGGCCGATTGACTGCAATCTGCGGTTGTTCCTCGTCATGTTTTCAGCCCTAAGCTTCTGGTATTCGGTCATAGGTGCTTCTTCTCAACAAATAAATGAAGTAATAGTAAGTTTGATTGGTTGAAATGCATGGGGAAGCAAGACAACACAAACAAACAAACAAGTTACTTCTTTGAAACATGATCGTGGGTATAACAAATTCATTAGCAACTAACCCATTCTGGTCAATTTAGTTATCGTATCATGTTTTATTTTTATTTATTCCTGGTACCCTAACAAGCACAAGCAAAAATATAACCAAATAACAACACATAAACCAGGTTTCAAACATAGGCTGATCACATCAGAGCATACATAGACAATCTAGCAGGATAAGCACAAGGAAAAGGTTGCATACCATACAACACCTTCTTCTTTGCCATCTTTGTCATGGCTGATCTGGAGGGGGGAGGGGATGCAAAATAGAATGAACAACAATTAGTGGACTTGATAAATTAGAACTAAGAGAAATCAAGAATTAATCAACAAGCATGCACCACAAAACCAAGCAAGCTAGCAGTGCACCAATGTGGATTAACAAATTAACTACAAACTGAAAATAAGTGCAAGACATCCCACTAAGACAACATCAATACTAGCTAGAAAGGCAGGCAGGAAGCAGCACACCACTGATTTAGTACTGGATTGGCCAGTAACTAAGCAAATAAATTGGCATGTCATGTAACATAACGAAGCAAGCTAGTATTGATCAAAGGTGGATTAAAAAAATCACTACTATATAAATCTAACACCAGCACATTACTACTTGGCATGCCAACCAACAGAACTACATGCAACATATTTACATCAAGGTGAACGAAATTAACTTACACTTATCAGCATGTTTAAATCAACCAAACAATCATAAGCATGTAACTCATATTTAAATCAGAAAATAATTATAGAACATTTCAGAGACACTACTATACAGCCAGAACAGTACAAAGCAAGTAGTAGCTCGAGCAAGCAAGAACTAGCTGCATTCCAGAGCATTCCATAACAGTACAGTAAGGACTAGGAGCTTTCAAAGCATGATGAACATAGGTAATTGAGCAAATGAGCAAGCAAGTACTAGGAGCATAGATAATTCAGTGAGCAAATACAAGCTGAAGCAAGCAAGCAAGTACTTGTACTAGGAACAACCAATCAAGCATCCTCCATGAACCAGAGAGGGTATGCCACGCAAACCTAACCCTAGGTATGCAAACCTAAAGGTCAGTACACGCGAACCCTAGTTCTAGCTAATTTAGCAACCTAGAACGCCATGACACGCCAGCCTCCGGGAGCAAACCTAGAACGACATGGCAGATCAGAAGCTGCGGGAGATCAGCCGATAGAAGTGACATGAGGAGTGAACGGAGGACCTGAGGTCGGAGGAGAGATGGAGGGGACGCGGACGCTGCAGGTGACGGCGTCGAGGAAGAAGTCCTTGGCGGCATCGAGGAAGAGGTCCTTGGCGGCGTGGATGAAGAGGTCCTTGGCGTCGGCGTGGATGAAGAAGTCCTTGGCGTCGGCGGCCTTCGGGCTTCAGCGCGGACGACGAGGACGGAGTGGTGACCTCATCCCCACGCTCTGCTCGACGAGGACGAGGCTCCGGGCAGCGGCAAGCTCGGCGGTGCGGCGGCAAGCTCGACGGTGCGGCGGCGGTGCGGTGTCCCTTCTCAAGGTGCGGTGGCCGGGAAGGGAGGAGATAGGGTTCGACGGTGGGAATTGGGGAATTGTGTGGATGGGGACAAGGAGATGCGTGGGTGGGTGGGGATGGCGTGTGTGGGTGGGTGGGGATATTACGGAAATTGGCCAACCTTTTTCACTTTTGGTGGGTCGTTTCTGTAATTTGAGCGAAAATTCAGACAGGAGGGAATGCTGGGCGCGAAAATTTAGGCGGGAGGGTGGGAAAGGGGGAGGAAAATTGGTGGTTTCGATGGAAAAATGGGAGGGAAATTTAAGCTTTGCCATTTTGGGGGTTTGTTGTACAAACTAAACATAATTAAAGTGTGCAATAATGTATAGTGTTTGTATTAATTCAAATAGTGTACAGACTAAATATAATTAAAAGTGTGCAATAATGTGATATAGAGTTCAGTGAAAAGTTTCACATAATTAAGATGTCACATAAGTTTTGAGAACACTTTTTCACGAAAAGTTCGTATTGCAAGTTTACTTTTTTTCATGTTAACTATGTCACATAAGATGACACTACGCGAAGGTTTCCCATTTTTTTGATTTTTTTTGAATTTCGTATGGTGATTTCAAAATCTAGTCGAAGTCACCGTCATGACTGTTCGTGTCTAGGGATCGAATCATGCATATATTTTGGTGGATCTGTGATGTAATAGCTACTTGTGAATCTAAAAATGATTTTTAGGAAAAATAGTGGGCAAACTATGTAGCACCTGTAGTTCAAATTCTAGCCGTTTCCAACTGAATCGAAAGCAAACAGTTTTAATTGATTGAAATAGGTAGAAAGCTCTAATATGCATACTTTTCGGTGATTGTCCATAAAATGTGGTCTACTTTGAGTCAAAAATTGAGCGGTGTCATTTTGTCCGATATTCTCGGTAGCCGCTTCACAAAAAACTCTGTTTTTGGCACTTAGAAAATGAAAAGTGGATCTTTTTTGTGAAACATGTTGAAATATTTGGTCGGCAACATTGTTCGCCATCCCATTGTGCACACATGTGCCAATTTTAGGCATATTTGAACAAACTATGTTATGATTGTGGCCATAACATTGGTAGTTTGGCATGAAAGCCATACATCTTCGTTCATGGTAGCTTGTTTCTAAGAACACGTTTTCACGAAAACTTTCGTATTGCAAGTTTATATTTTTCAGTTAACTATGTCACATAAGATGACGCTGCACAAAGGTTTCCCATTTTTTTAATTTCGTATGGTGATTTCAAAATCTAGTCGAAGTCACCGTCGTGACCGTTCATGTCTAGGGATTGAATCATGCTGATATTTTGGTGCATCTCTGATGAAATAGCTACTTGTGAATCTAAAAATGATTTTTAGGAAAAATAGTGGGCAAACTATGTAGCACTTCAAATTCTAGCCGTTTCCAACTGAATCGGCATGAAACAGTTTTAATTGATTGAAATAGGTAGAAAGCTCTAATATGCATACTTTTCTGTGATTGTCCATAAAATGTGGTCTACTTTGAGTCAAAAATTGAGCGGTGCTATTTCGCCTGATATTCTCGATAGCCGCTTCACAAAATACTTTGTTTTCGACACTTAGAAAATAAAAAATGGAAAGTGGTTTTTTTAGCAACAATAGAGTAGAATGTTGTCGAGAGCAACCCACCGTATTTTGTAACATATGACATGTAATGTTTTTCTTTTCTAAAATAGAAATTTGAATTTGTAAATAGACCAACACAGTGTCCTTTTCTTTTTCTTTTGTTTTTATAATTAAATAGTGCTTCACCTGGTGCTACACGTCGGTGACCGTGACTCCCCGTCGCCAACTTGCTCACCGTCAAGGTGTTCGACCTGAGCATGTGCCGCATGCACTACTGCTACGACGCCACTTCAGATAGTGTTCTGGACAACTTCTGTGTGTTTCCCCATCGGGTCCACTTGAATGAAGGTCAAAAGGCAGTTCTGAAGGACTTTTGTGCAGCAATTTCACGGTGAAAGAAAACCGTGAAAATTTTCCTCCTTCCTGATGTGCCTTCTTCATCTCCTCTAGCACCTTGGCAAAGATAGACCCCTGTCCATCACCCTAGTCTTAATCATGGTTTTCGGCATTGTACAAATCCTCCATGAGGTCAGGTATTCTATCATCTTCATACTGATCATCCTCCTCCAAACCACCAAACAGTGTGCTTGTGCATCAGGTTGAGCACGGGTGCTTGTGCATCAGGTTGAGCATGGGGTGCTTCGGCATTTGCAATTTCTCCATGATGGATCCACTTATCATATGTGCTTGCCATTCCGTTCAAAAGAAGATGGTGCTCCACTTTCTCTAGAGATAGTTGTTCACGGTTTTGACAGTGCGTCATGGACAGCGAACTTCAGCATCGTCGGCGACACTTCGATGAACAAACTTCATAAAATCTTCCACTCCTTTCATATGTTCAGGGGATAGTCTTCTACATCCTCTAATCCAATTTTTATCTATCTGCCAAAGAGAAAAAAATGCTACAAATTAGCAATGAACAGAAGCACTAAGAATACTAGTAAACGACAACAGCATGTTCAAAGCACCAATTTTTGGACAGAAAAAAACAAATCTTATGACCCATAATTCTAAGCACTAAGAATACTATGCGCACACTGCTTCTCTAATTCAAGAACAGAACTTACTAGTACACAACCAAGAACACTAATTATTCTGCACAACCAAGAACACTAGTGCACAATTCTCTGAAACCTAGCCAACAACACTAGTTAGGCTGCAGTTTCTACCAAGCTCATGAAGAAATTATGCGGCACATCTGGCCGTTTCTATCAAACAAGCTAGCTAGGCTGCAGTTTCTATCAAACAAGCACATCAGGCCTGGAATCCTGCGGCGGCAAGCAAGCTCTGATCAACATGAAGAGAGGGGAGAGAGGAGAGAGGTGCAGACCGGGAGCCCTGCGGCAGTCGGGTCTCGTCGCGGATGGGGTCACGTCGAGCGGCTCCGTCGAGTGGCCGGGGCGGACGTCGAGGCCCTGCAGCAGGTCCTCTGCCACCACCTTGCTCGGCCGCGGCGCCGGCAACACCACCGTCGGTCCCCGCCATCAGGATACACTCGCCACCGCCACCGCCTCCGCCCCAGCCCTCGTCGGTCGCCTCCGCCGGTACCAAGCACGAGATGGAGATCGAAATTCTGCCAAGTCATAACACTAACAACCGTTGCTCTGTTAAGCAGATACAAATGCGTATTGGATAGATATATACAAATGGTTTGCTACTATAACAAGTTCCCCTCTCTAGCCCAGCGGCAGTGAACGATTTGTGGCAGCGCACGGTCGTGGGTTCGAGTCCCCGCTCGCGCAACATTTTTGTGAATTATTCCTGCCAGGGTGTGGGTTGGGGCGTGACCCCCATGGTGGTGGGTGTGGGGCGTGGCCCACATGGCAGAGGTGCCACGGTGTGGGGAGTGGGGTGGGGCGTGACCCACTTGGCGGCGGGGTGGGGCGTGACCCACATGGCAGAGGTGCCAGGGTGTGGGGCGTGACCCACATGGCGGTGGGGTGGGTGGGGCAGGTCCCACTTGGCAGTTGGGGTGTGAGGCGGGTGTGGGGCTGGCCCACATGGCAGTTGGGTGTTGGGTCGGTTCCCACGTGGCAGGGGTGTGGGGGCGTGGCCTACGTGGCAGTGTTGTGGAGGCGGGACCCACATGGCAGGGGGTGCTAATGGCAGGTCAGGTGGTGGTGGACACGTGGCAGTGGGGTGGGGCGTGACCCACATGGCAGGTGAGAGTGAGGCGGGTCCCAGCAGTCAACATAGTCTACTCTCAAAGGGTCCCACCTGCTGAGCTGGCTGCCAAGTAATAACAGTTCATGGGTCCCACATGTTGTGACATCTTCAAATGGTCTTAATCGAACCAGAAAAAGGTCATGCCCAGTTATGGCCATCTTTGTCTAAAGAAGCCTATGACTTTTTTGACAAAAAAGGTCATTCAAATTTGGGGGTTTAGACCCTTCCAACTGGCTCATGACCAATGGATTCAAAATAGTCATAGATTTATGACCATTTTTTCCAAAGTCACTATCAGAAGGTCATAAGTTGACATATTTCTTGTAGTGGATTGGCACTGCTTGCCGGGTTCCGATTCCTCCCGAATGGCAATATGTTGCATTACGGAGAGAATTACGGTCAAATTGTTAATGGGCGTAAGAACTTGCCTCTACTAACTCTTGGGAGGCAATCGACCAAACAAGCAATGCACACCGGAGGAGCGAACGAGGAAGCAGCAATACAGGGGCTAGGATGGTTGATCGTCATGATCGCAGAAGCTGCCAGGATCATGCCGATAGACCAAACGATCGATCCATACTACTCTTGATATATACATTCTTTTATACATTCTTCCACTAAAACCACCGATCCATACTACTCTTGATATTTCGTTGTAGGCAGGTGTGGGACACGACTAAGAACCTTACCCAAATTTATGTACGTCTGGATGACAAAACCACCACAACTAGTTATTTGATTTCCCCAAATATCTCACTATGTACCACGAACATCTCCTATATGATAGTTCCGCGCCATGTTACTATGTTAGCTGATCCACCTGCAAGCAAAGCCAACTCCCCTGATTTATAGTGTTTTGAGATAAGCAACATTGAAGACAAGCAAGTGTCCACCCTGGGGCGCCCTCTCGGGCTATCCACGTGGAGTGCGCTGGGCGGGCAGGGGCGTGTCGACAAGGATTTTTTGTCCTCCTATCGCTCGCTCGTTGCGTTCACCAGGAAAAAAACGAATGGTGAAGAGAGAAAGGGACGACTCCCCACGATAGAACCCTAGCCGTCCTCCCCATTCTCCTCGTCTCTGCCCTACGCAGCACCGGCGGCGGCGAGCTGCACGGGCCACCCCTGAGCAGCCACACCAGATACGTCCTCGCCTCCTCTTTACTTTTCCTCACATCGGTGAAAACCTAGATCGGAGGCGCTCACATCGCTCTTTCCTGTGCAGCTGCCGCCATCACCCATCCTCCTCGCGTGTCCCCAGTCCCTCGGCCCTCGCCACCAGGCACGCAAGAAGGAGGCGCAGATGTAGGGGCTTGAGCCCTTCACGTCGGCGCCGCCGTCGTCCTCGCCCTCGCGACCGGATGGTGCCTTTCCTATTGGGTCGAGTGAACAATTGGGTCGGCGGCCAACGCTGTCACCGACCCCACGTCGTTCTGTTCGGCGCTCATGACGACGCCCTCCATATGGGTGCTGGACGCATGCGCTGCTGTTTGCGCGTCATGAGTGTGGAGGAGAAGCTACGACCCTTCGTGAAGCTCTATGCCTCGCTTGGGTGGAGCGCTGCTTTCATCTGCCACCAGAACCTGTAGGTCTCTCTTATGTTGCCTCATTGAATGATTTGTTAGATTTCTTCCTCGTCCAGGCTTGTAGAGTTGGCAACTCTGTAGAGGTTCACTGATTATTTAATTTGGTTAGTTCGCTAGAAAAACAACTGTCACGATCTGGAGATGGTTAGCTATTGTCTAGATTGTTTGTTCTTAGGTTTCAGGTGTTGTTGCAGGGATGCATGACTTTCTTCAGCCTACCGGAGGTCCCAAGCAGAGTCTATGGCTGTTGGGGAAGGCGTGAGGGTCACCTGCTCCGCGGTGTCTGCTGGAGAGAACCGACGGGGAGACTCCGGGGAAGATGGTTTGGAAGCTATACTTCATCTCGAGATAAAGGGAGAGGTGAGTTGCCATTGAGTTGATTTATTCCTCTCCTGGTAATTGCCTCTGAACAAGTTTGAATCATGTTAATTCATAAAGCTGAACCACTTTGTTAATTTGTGTGGTTTTCAGGTTCGGTTGTGACTGAATTTCATCGAGCAGCATCTCTACGCCAAGACCAAGGTAAGAGTAATTTAATCAATCTGTATGTATGATTGAGCATGCGGCGATGACATCCTCGGCACCAATTGATACATCAGCGGTTGACTTTCTTATTGTTTGTTAGTATCTGGCGCTAGGATTTGGAAATCGGATATTGGTTTTCGATCAGCGACATGAAAGCTAATTCAGGATAGTCGCCAATGTAGTAGGTGGTCGATGGAGGTGACAAGGAGAAGTGCAGGTTAAAACAGATGGTGCATGTGACTTATCCTTGTTTGCTTGCCTTTAACCAAAGAAGATGGTGCATGTGACTTATCCTTGTTTGCTTGCCTTTAACCAAAGAACAAAATTCTTTGGTGTATGTGAAATCATGCTGAATGTTGTACCTAATCAATGAAGAATAATCAGTTGTGTAGTGAAAATATATGTACTTAACAGGTGTAAAGGAATTTTATTATTTTGCACCATGTAGTGAAACCAATTTTAGACATTATATTTTTCAATTTTCTACATTTCACATGTGAGTTTTCAGCCTTTAGAAAGTTAGTCTTTTCTCTGAGATGTTGCTTCCTTCTTGCACACTGACAGATATGCAAATACTTTCCTGCCTGAATGTTTTTTTTCGCATGCAGGTTCAAAGAGTACCCTCTTAGTGCCTTTCAATCCAGTGGCTAAAGTTGAGAAAACTGTTTTACATCTGGACTGGGTGGCGATATTATATGGCCATTCTCTGTTGCTTAGTAGGTAACTTTTTGCTCTGCAATTTTGCTCATGGAAATTATGTTAGCAACCGCTATATTTACGATGACCTCTTATTTGTCCCGAAGGCATGCATGTATGTTTAATTCTTTGATTTCTCTCTATAAATTCATTTTCATAACATTGAGTAACTAGATGGTTCAGTGGGTAGGATGTGTGAAAAATCATTGAAGGGCATGGATGGCGGTTTTGTTATGAGGAACAGAAATTAATAGGTCCTTTTTGTCGATGCCTAACTTGCTGAGTGTTTTGCTGCTGTTGCATTGCCGAGGTAATTGGCCACACTAACTCTCTTAAATTTCATGTTGTGTTTTCATTCTTCATTTATGGTCGTTAACTGTGTTTTCTTCCACATTGTTCACTAGGTTCTAAATTTATTGTCGTATTAAATGATTGTGGCGTCGTCCCTCTCCTGGATTTCAGTAGATCGACGCTCTCTGGAGCCCCGACATGGCGGTGCGAGGTATCTATCTCTATCTCTCTCCATATATTTCAAGGATTTGAGGCATCAATAATCAGAATTTTATTAGACCTTAAATAATGAAGCACGTATGGGACTTTTGCTGTTGAGGTTCAGCCTTGTAATTATTTATTCTTTTACAGGAATGAAGTGTCGTGGTTATTTGTGTTGTCTGCCGAAAGAAAAGAAGTGCCATGGTTTATGCCCCTGTAGGTATGTAGTATTCCTAGAACTTGAATGCATATTATTATTATTTTGGTTATGATATGTTGTTAGCAGTCAGAATATTTATTGAGATTGTTCAGGAAATTAAATAGCCGCCACCTCAATAATTTATATTTAGTTGTTTAAGACCTTGTTCAACCTTTGTTAGTTCATACATGGTATCATTAGGGCACCGTCAAGAAATGTAGAACAAAAAGGACCAAATTCCTTCACTTTTAATATGTCAGCTTTTGCATAGAAATATATGTTTAAACGTAATTTCCAGACATAAGATCCCATCATGATGGTGTAAATGAAATACAGGCTCTACGCAGTTTATTATACAAGTTGTAAAATTCTAAGTAATAACACAGTTTGAATCTCTAGATTTGCGAAACTTATTTGGCAAAGCAACTCTTGCATCTTGCCTGTCCTTAATGGTTTGCAAACAGGAGCACTGAATGTGTTTATTTTTATGGATAGACAAAAACACACTCTTGGTGTTTGCTCATTCCGATCTTCGGTCCTCTAATAATATTGCTTGCCATCTATGATCTATAATTTACCTGCATACTGTACATCTGATTGCATTGTCTTCCTTGTGTATATTTTCTTGATGTAAAACGGGATTATAGTAGTTCAATGGACCATTTCATTCATATTACATCTCCCAGATCATTACCTTTCAGACCGTCATCTTCTAGATTCCTTGATATTTCCGATTCCTTGAGATACAAAACAAGGATTGGCAATCCAGCTTTGGCTTGGATCAGCATGATTGTTTGATGCTTGCAGAGTAGTGTCTAGCAGTTATGTCTAGCAGTTCGTTTATGTGATAAGATGTGTGAATGCATTTGTCCTAATCTTTGTCATCCTACCATTTCAGCTGCAGTAGACAAATCTATGCAGAATTTGTTGAAAAATCAGTCTTGGAACCTATGCCTCGGCACTTGATCTTCTTACATGTATTCATTCCTACTGGTTTTGTTATGGGCTTGTCACATGAAGTAAACGGTTACAAAACTCTCATTTTGCTAGATGTGTATATTCTCTGAAAGCGTCTAATTTTTGCCAACTCTGCCTGGTGACTGCACATCTTTGTTGTTCCTATTAGATGCCAAATTCCCAAGGAATCAGTTGTGTTTATTGTGTATCAAAATGCCTTTTGTTATATTTGTATGCCAACCATTCTTAGATAGCAATTTCTATTTGGTTACTTGCAACTACTCTGCTTTTGTTCGAGTCATCATCTTTAGATTTACTAATTATTTTATGGGGCATTGTCAATGTAACATATCATTAGTATTGATGTTAACAAGATGACAACAACATCAAGCTAACACGTGCCTCCCTTTTGGCACTTATTTATGCAATTTTTTTATTATGTGCTGTCAGTTGTTTCAAGCTTACTCTCATCAGGAGAGGATGGCACAAGGTAAGTTGGGGCAATTTTCGTTGGTTTTCTTACTCAAATGTCATACCAGCTCCTAGGGCTGGGGATACATACTTATAGGCTGCTAGCCAGCCGAATATGCTAGTCTAAGATGCTAACAGCAATCCTAACAGCCAGTCCTTTGATCCTATCCTAACTGACTGTCCTAGACTTGACTGTCCTTAGATGCTTGACTGTCCTAGATGCTCTCTAACTGCTGGTCCTACACAAGGACCTTATCCTGCAGTTTTACACCGACCAAAGACCAAGACTACAGTACAGGACTTATTCAACATTCTCCCCCTAAGTCTTGTGCGTCGTCTTGTGAGTGGGCTGGACCATCCCTATCCTGGAGCAGAGTTCAATGAACTTGATCCTCCCAAGTGGCTTGGTGAGCAAATCGGCCAGCTGATCCGTGGTGTTGATGTAGCTTGCCTTGATGCTCCCTTCCTCCAAGCAGGCCCGGATGAAATGGTGCCTCAGCCTGATGTGCTTGCTCCTTTCATGGAACACGGGGTTCTTCGCCAGGGCCAGAGCTGACTTGTTGTCCACCATGAGCTGCACTGATCTGGCATCCCGTCCAAGGAGATCGCCAAGTAAACGAGCCAGCCAGAGCGCCTGTGTGCACGCTGTGGAGGCTGCCATGTACTCAGCCTCGCAGCTAGACAGAGCAACCACCTGTTGCTTGATCGACTGCCAGCTCACGAGGCAATTGCCGAGGAAGAACATGATCCCGCTCGTGCTTTTGCTGGTGTCGATGTCCCCGGCATGGTCGCTGTCGCTGTACCCGACGAACTCGTCCTCCCCTGAGCTTCTGGGATAGTGAAGACCATGATCAAGCGTCCCCGCAACATAGCGGATGATCCTCTTCACGGCTTGCTCATGCTCCGTCGTCGGTCGCTGCATGAACCTGCTGACATACCCGACGGAGAACGCCAAGTCTGGCCTGGTGTGAGCAAGGTAGCGGAGGCTCCCCACAAGACGCCGGTACATTGTGGCGTCCACCTCCTTCGTCTTGCTCTCACGGCTCAACTTCAGCCTCTCCTCCATTGGAGAGAGAGCTGGATTGCAGCCAGTGAGCTTGGCGAGCTCGACGATGCGCTTGGCGTAGGCTGTCTGTCGAAGTGTGATCCCGGAGTGATCCTGGTGCACCTCGATCCCTAGGTAGAAGGAGAGGAGCCCCAGGTCACTCATCTGGAACGCGGCCTTCATCTCGTCCTTGAACGTGGCCACCTCTGCCTCCTTGATGCCGGTGATCACCAGGTCGTCCACATAGACGCCCACCAACAGGGCGTTTGCTCCTTTGCCCCGTCGATAGACGGCCGCCTCATGCGGGCTTTGCTCGAAGCCCATCGTCTTCAGCGTGGAGTCCAGCTTGGCATTCCATGCCCTTGGTGCCTGCCGGAGACCGTAGAGGGCCTTGTGTAAGCGCAGCACCTTGCCCTCCGTGCCGGGGATCACAAATCCCGGCGGCTGCTGCACATAGACCTCCTCCTTTAAGTCGCCGTTGAGGAAGGCTGACTTGACGTCCATGTGGTGGACACACCAGCCCTTCTGCGCAGCAAGTGCAAGGATGAGTCTCACAGACTCCATCCGTGCCACAGGAGCATAGGCGTCGTCGAAGTCGACTCCCTCCTGCTGCAGAAATCCTCGCGCCACCAGGCGAGCCTTGTGCTTGATGATCTTGCCGGTCTCATCCCTCTTCAGTTTGAACACCCATTTAAGGGTGATCGCACGATGACCACGAGGGAGATCAGCAAGTTCCCAGGTGCGGTTCTCCTTGACCGCGTCCATCTCCAGCTGCATTGCAGCGCGCCATGCCTTGTCCTGTCAGCCTCTGCAAAGGACTGGGGCTCGCCATCTTCATGCGCGAGCTGCAGCTGTGCTTCTAGGTTGCGTGGCACTAGTCCCGGCGCTGGTTGATCGCCGAGCAGGTTCTCCATTGTCCTGTACCTCAGTGGCTCCTCATCATGATATGCATCAACCCGCTCCTCATCTTGGGAGAGTGGAGTAGCAAACTCCACCTGATCACGCTCGGGTGAGCTGATGGTGGTGCAGCTGTGCCTGGAGGAGTGGCTGCAGGTGATGGAGTACGTGGCGATGCCGGTCGTGGCGTCACAGGTGTGGCCACCTCCGGAGTTGATGGAGGCTTGCTCAGCTGAGAGGAGCTGCCTGCTCCCCCGACCTCCTTGATGTGGATATACTCGATGGTGAGTTCGTCACTCACCGGAGTCGAGCCATCATCCACAGCCTTGTCCCATGCCCATCCTCGCCCTTCGTCGAACACGACGTCGCGCGCCGTGCGCACACGTTGGGTTTTTGGGTCGAGGATGCGGTAGGCCTTTGAGCCTCCGAGTAGCCGATGAAGACTCCAGGTGTGCTCCTGTCTTCAAGCTTGCCGATGTGGGTGAGCTCCTTGGCGAAAGCGAGACAGCCAAAGACCCGTAGATGGGTGACTGTTGGCTTCCGCCCATGCCACGCCTCATACGGCGTCCTGCCGTCGAGGGCCTTGGTGGGTGAGCGGTTGAGGATGTGGACCGCTGTGTTCACCGCCTCTCCCCAGAACATGGCCGGCATCCCTCTCTGCTTGAGGAGAGCACGAGTCATCCCCACCACCGTTTGGTTGCGCCGCTCGACAACCCCATTCTGCTGTGGGCTGTACGGCGCGGAGTAGTGGCGCTTGATGCCTTCATCTGCGCAGTAGGAGGCGAATTCAGCAGCTGTGAACTCGCCGCCGTTGTCGGTGCGCAGCACTCGCAGCTTGCGGCCGCACTCAGCCTCTGCAGCAACTTGCGCGCGCCTGATGGCGTACGCTGCCTCCCCCTTGCTGCTGAGGATCACCACCCACATGAAGCGGGAGTAATCATCGACGAGCAGCAAGAAGTAGCGTCTTCCTCCTGGTGTGGCTGGTGTCACCGGGCCACACAAGTCACCATGGACGAGCTCGAGCTTCTCCTTGGCTCTGAAGTTCGCCTGCTGGGGAAAAGGATGGCGCCTGTGCTTTGTCATCACACAGACGTCGCAGAACTGCTCCACATGGTCGAGGCATGGCAGGCCTCGCACCATCTCCTTAGCACTGAGACGCTTCAGGGCCTCAAAATGAAGGTGCCCAAAACGCTCATGCCACTGCCACGCCTCGTCGTCTCGACGAGCTGCGAGGCAGACAGGTTGTGCCACCTGCACCTCAAGAACATAGAGGCGATTTGCACCTCGAGTTACCTTAGCAAGGAGGCGCTGGTGGCGATCCCATATGCGCAGGATCCCATGCTCGATCATCACTCGCGAGCCATTCTCATCCAGCTGTCCCAAGCTGATGATGGAATTCCTCAGCGCGGGGATGTAGTAGACGCCGGTGAGCAGCCGGTGCTCGCCGGTTTTGGCGATGAAGATGACAGAGCCCACGCCCTTGATTTCCACGGCGGAGGCATCTCCAAATTTGACGGAGCCTCGCACCTCGGGTCGAGCTCAGCGAAGAACTCGCGTCGACCCGTCATGTGATGAGTGGCACCGGTGTCGAGGCACCACCCATCAGCCTTGTTCTTGCCGGAGCCATCAAGAAGAGCATGCGCCTTTGGCTCATCGAGGTGGAGGAGAGCTGCTGCAGATGGAGCTGCTGCTGGCAACTCGACGCTTGCGTGCGTCATGAACAGGGCTCGATCCTCCTCCACAGCTTGTGCAACATTGGCTTGGCCGCGTTGTTCCTCCGCAGCCTGTGCCACGTTGGCCTGGCCACGACGTGGCTGCCGGCACTCCTTGGCCCAGTGGCCAAGCTTGCCACACTTGTGGCAGCCGTCATCTTGTGCTGGCTGAGGCCTGCCAGCGGCACCTCCACGGGCACCTCCACGGGCATCGCCATGCCCTCTAGCTTGGAAGCCTCCGCGCGATCTGCGCGGTCTGCCGCGCCAGCGACCACCTCTGGTGAAGGAGGACTCCCCCTTCTTCCCGTCGCCTTGGCCGGCGTCCCACTGCTCCCTGGATAGGAGCAGCTTCCCACCAGTAGTGATGGGCCCCGAGAGAGGCTGCAGCTCGTCGGTGTCGACGACCTTGAGGCGTCCAATTGCCTCCTCGATCGTCATCGCGGAGAGGTCCAGCAGAGACTCGATTGAGCGAGCCATCTGCTTGTACTTCTCGGGGATGCACCTGAAGAGCTTCTCCACAGCCCTCTCCTCGTCGTAGGTGGCATCGCCGAATTGCACCATTTTCTGCAGCAGAGTATTGAGGCGGAGAGCAAAGTCATCAACATCCTCACCTGGCTTGAAGGCCAGGGTCTCCCACTCCTTGCGGAGTGTCTGCAGGGTGGACTTGCGCGCACGATCGCTGCCGATGCGTGCCGCGGCGATGGCGTCCCAGGCCTCCTTGGCAGTTCGCTTGTTGGAGAGCGAAAACTGCATCTCGGGCGGGACTGCGGCGATGAGGGCGTCCAGCGCCCGTCGATCCTCATGCTGGTCGACAGCGCCCTCCTGCACTGCCTCCCACATGTGCCGCACCTGGAGCCTGATCTTCATGATCGCGGCCCACTCGACGTAATTGGTTTTGGTGAGGGTGGGCCACCCAACACCGGGACCAACTTCCCTGACAACAGTCCGGACCCCATACGGGCCACGGTCCTGGTTGTCCCAGCCGCCGTCGCCGTGCGCGTCTCCTCTTGGAACGCCACCGCGTGCGTGCTCAGCTGCCCATTGCGCCGCCCGCTCTTGCGCCGCGTCGTCGCCCCCTGCGTCGACGGCGCTGTTGGCGGACTCGGAGCTGTTGGCGCTGCCAAACAGCGCCCTAGCCTCCGCCGCAGCCACGCGTGCTGCCTCCGCCTTCTCTGCTGCTTCAACCTCCGCCCTGGCTGCTGCCAGCTCCGCCGCTGCCAGCCTCGACGCCCTTGCCGCAGCTCTAGCGGCCTCCGCAGTCACTCGTTCACGCTCCTCGGCTTCTGCGCGCCCGGCCTCCTGCCGACGCCGCATGCTCGAGGTAGCCGTGTGATGAGAGTGACCTGTGGACATGGCTCGCTGCTGGGGGGCTTTGCTGCTTCCGACGAGCCACTGCTCGACAGCCCAGAGGGAGGTGAGTAAGCTGAGACTGAAGGAGACACTACACCTAAAGGCTGGGGTTGCTCAACTCTTGGTGAAAGAGGAGAGCAGGAAATACTCAGGCTGCAAGATACACTTGCTCTGATACCACTTGTCAGTTGTTTCAAGCTTACTCTCATCAGGAGAGGATGGCACAAGGTAAGTTGGGGCAATTTTCGTTGGTTTTCTTACTCAAATGTCATACCAGCTCCTAGGGCTGGGGATACATACTTATAGGCTGCTAGCCAGCCGAATATGCTAGTCTAAGATGCTAACAGCAATCCTAACAGCCAGTCCTTTGATCCTATCCTAACTGACTGTCCTAGACTTGACTGTCCTTAGATGCTTGACTGTCCTAGATGCTCTCTAACTGCTGGTCCTACACAAGGACCTTATCCTGCAGTTTTACACCGACCAAAGACCAAGACTACAGTACAGGACTTATTCAACATGTGCCAGCTCTGCAGTCTATTGTGTACCTTAGTTTGTATTACTCACCTGTTTAAGAAAAATCAGAAATGCACTAAAAAATCAGTCTGATATCAAAGCTAATGTTGTGCTATAATGCATGTGTTTTGTTGTGCTATAACTCACATGTTATTTGTTTATGCGCAGATTACCTCTCTGACTGAGATCAACAATGGTAGCAGAACTGAATTATTTACTTTACGCTTTCTATAGCTTAGTTTATTTACTTTTCTATAGCTGTACTGCAAATATTTTTCTGGAAAACGAATTATATACGATTTCTCTTTTAAACATTATATCTCCACACATCTAACTTTTAGAATGCAAACAGCTAACAATGGAAGAGGTTGGTGCAACGCATGGTATAAATGTTTCTTTCACTTGTGACTCGAATGCAACTTGGATTCTTGTGACTAAAGAACCGAATTTTCCTGCATTGCTGGTTTTTTCCGCTGCTGTAGCTTGTATTATAAGCATCTTTTCCTTCCAGATATCTACATTTCCACTGCTAATATTCCGGGGAACATGTACTTGATCATCTGATTGCTAAGTTGTAAATGTTTATCCATGTTTTACTCAGGTGGAGAAACCAGTAGATCCAATCGACGAGGAGGCAAAGGCTCGAGAACGTGGACCATAAAGCCATCGCTGCTCAACTGGAAGTATGTAGCTGTGGCATTCGTAGGCATGTTGGTTGATGTCCTCCTATACGTGCTACTCGAAGATGTCAGGATATCGTGTGTTTCGTTCTTGTTTTTCCTTATGGTGTTTCTTCGCTTCAGTTCTGTTCTGTTTGTGGAATGAGCAGTTTTGGGTGTTGTATGTATTGCCTTGTGCAATCGCTTTCATCCGAAATTTGGTGCTCAATATTGATGTTCACCGGTTTAGGATTTCTAAACACCTCATGTGGATTAAACAGAATGGCAGATATGTGGAAAGGATTATGCTTTAATTGCCCTGCTTATGGCTGTGGCCCATCATATCTTATTTGGGCTAATGAGGCACTTGCATGGGTAGCATACTGCATACCTAGCAATTGGGATGGATTGGGGCGCAGAGGGCCGGCCAGGAGGCACCCCCAGGGGCGCCCCAGCCTCTAGTATACATGATTTGTCTTCTCGATGTTGCAGTTGAGATGCCATGACCCAGTGAAAGATATGGTTGCATGACTCCTCACATGAAGTGCATTAGTTGTTCTTTTTTGTATTCTAGTAGAAAAACATTGCATTCTTCCTTACTGCGAGAACTATTGGCATTCTTTCCATTAAAAGCGTCGATTCATACAAATAATTTGTTGTACCCACACTGAGAAAGCCCCAAGTGCATGATGTAATAGAATTGCTGATCCTCGCTCCAGGTTGGTGAACCACACTTTAGCCCTTATAACGCATTGGCTAAGAAGTTGGATAGGCACGAATCATGATGCTCCGGAATTCCCCTTTTGGAATAGGCACACCCTTTGGGGAATTTACACGCAAACACAAAGTAATAAGCACAAATAAATAATCGCAAGCTCAAACCAACAAAGACAACCGCATGCATCATCGCGAACTAGAAAACCAAAAGAATGCAACTTTACATAGCTAACATGTGGATGGGTGGGTCATATGGAGACGCTATTTGGTATGCCTCTGCCGGTGAGGCCCTTCTCCGTGCCGGCGACGTCCGGGAACAGCAGCGTGTAGGGCACCTTAATGGGACCTCTCCGGTTAGTCAGCCGCGGGTCCTTGTTCCTTTCTGTGACCCTCTTCTCCACCCTCCTGAGCTCCTCTCGGAACCGGTCGAGCAGCTGCAGCAGCTCGCCGTCGCCCGTCCACGTGGACGTGGCGCGCTGCCCGAGGTAGACCTCGTCGGAGGTGTGGTTGGAGAGCACCTCGATGAGCGCCAGGCCCAGCGTGGCGGTGAACCTGTCCGGTATCATCTCCAGAAAGAACTTGTCCGGGTCGGCCTCGAGCTGCGTCATCTCCGGCGTCCCCGGCAGCGGCACGAACCGGCGGCACCGGGTGGGCCGGTTGGGCGGGAACCCCGCGTAGCCGTACTGCCCGAAGTTGACGGCCGCGTGCAGCGCGGAGGCGATCCAGATGAGCGTCGACAACATCTCTGCGAGGTGATCTATTGAGTCCAAGGCCAGCCAGCAGGCCGGGTCGCCCTGCCGGTCGCCGTGCCCCACGTAGCGGACGTCGTCCCACCACGCCTGCAGCTCCGCGTCGGCCGCGACCTCGGCGTCGTGGTGGTAGAAGTGCGCGCAGTAGCTGCGCACCCAGCCTTCGATGGCGCGCCACACGTCGAGGCCGTCGACGGCGTACGGGTAGTCCTCGATGTGCAGCGACAGGCCGCCGGGCAAACTCGGGTCCCTGGAGGCCATCCCCCTCTTGATGAGGTCGTTGGGCAGGGACTGCTCGGTGAACCTCCAGTCCCCGTAGATGGCCGACGACATCTCCACGGCGTACTTGCCCGGGTACATGGTCCTCTCCAGGAGGCCCCCCGCGTTGAGGAGTATGCTCCTGGCCAAGGTGTTGATCTGCATCGTGTCCTTGAAGTGCGGCTCCAGGAGCTTGTGGATCGGGTGCATCGCGCTCAGCTGCCTCTTCGTCGCGATGATGAACGGCTCCACCGCCGCGTGCGTGAACAGCCTGCAGTTTGATTTTGATCCATCAGCAACAGCAAGCTCCGACCCTCTTCACGAGAGTGTGTCCAGGGAAGGAAGGAATATGCATTCAGGTGATCGATGTTTACTCTTCTTCTTACCAGTGGCTGATGAGCTGATGGTACCCTGAATCGTTGACAGAGACATGGGCCTTGGCGAGCTGCCACAGATGCGCATCGGTCCCATGGCTCGCCGGGAGGAAGATCCTGCTGATCTCGCCGTCGCTGTCATGGTCGCTAGGCAGGCTCAGCTCGATGACGACTGGTTTCAGGGTGCCGTCGCCCTTGAGGAACAGCAGGGTGCGCGACGCGTAGATGCACACGCCCAGCGTGTTGATGCGCCTGAGGTACGGCATCAGGTAGTCGTGGTGATCCAGGATGTACAGCCGATTCTGACGCATTGCCTGCAAACACCCATGGATAATTAGAGGGGATTCCGTCTGATTTGTTACTGCCTATGAAGATTACAAAAACAGGGAGCAACATTTTACCAACCATTTCGATGGTTACATCTGGAAACTGGCTCTCCACATGTTCGGCGGTTATCGAGCTCTTCTTCCCGCCACTGCTAACCGGAGGAAACTTCTGCGATGTGAAGGATTGGCTGTTGTCAGTCACTCAACGTTCTAGTTCCAAGATTTTAATTTCAGTTAGGGAATTTCAAAGTTAATATTTACTTGCAGTCTCTTGATCGCGACAGGGTTGAGACCAGCGAGCATTTCCCTGGCGAACTCTTCGTCGCTCTTCCACGCCTCACTGCCATCTGCATCATCCATCATATCCAAGTTCAAACAAACCACTAGTACATTTTGATTCGATCAGACAAGAAAACAGATAGAGTAACTCACGCTGGATGACTTGCGGGGTGGGGAACTTGACGGGGTTGTCCTTGACGTTCTTGGCCACCTGCTTGTAGGTCTTGCGCGATGGCACGGAGGTCTTGAGCTGCTCCATGACCTCGCCGTCCGCCGCCGGCTGTGAGGGCTTGCTGTACAGGTCCCTGGTGAGCTGCTCAATGGACTTGAAGTCGTTGCCCTGGATTATCGTCTTCATCTCCGGGACTACAAAGTGCGTCACCGCCTGCACGCCCAGCGTCAGCACCTCCGCCAGCTTGCCCGGGCTGAACCGCTCGTCCGGCGGGATGTAGAAGTCCAGGTTGATCACGTGCTTGCGCGTCTCCGTCACCTCGTCTAAAATCACGAGTTCGTCGTTCTGAAATCAGCTCGCGATGGGCCAGTAATTATTCAAGCTGCGAGAGGATTATATGTTACCGGTCTTGCTGAGGGCGCGGCCTGTCCGGCAGCGGCGCGGGTAGGGGTGCGTCCTGGTGCCGCCCATGACCGGCCGGACGTGCTCCGGGTTGTCCGGGTTGCCCAGGTCGTTGTAGTAGTCGAAGTCGTAGATGCGCTCCCAATCCTTCCGCTCTCCCCTGCCGTTCCCTCGCAGGCTCCTCAGCTCCTCGTCCCGCAGCAGCAGCAGCGCCTCCGGCGTCTTGGAAGGCAGATAGCTCTGGTGCATCACCCAAACCTTAATCAGTTATGATTTTACACGCGGCGAACTAATGGAACAGCTGTGGTAAATGGGTTCTGAATTCCTGACCGTGTTGATGAAGAAGAGGCGGTCGGAGTTGGTCTTCTTGTATGGGTACACCCATGAGTTGCACTCGAAGTGGATGCTCCGGTCCTCGGCGAGCTGCAGCCGCACGTGCCGGAGGAAGAACTGGTCGGCGCGGTTGCCGTTCTTGACGGCCACGGCCCCGGGCGTGCCGAACTCGGCCTCCACCACGAACGTCACGTGGTACGTCGTCGTGCTCGTCTTACCGTGCTTGCTCTTCTTGCCGCCCCGCAGCGGCGCCTCCGTGCTCAGCTTCCCCTTCCTCGTCCCTGCATCCTCCGTCCGGTATCAGTTCACTGCAGCTGCACACACACACAAATAATTTGACAGTGCACTGCGCTCACCGTGATCAATCTGGGTGCCGCTGAACAGGCGCAGGGTGGTGGATTTCCCCGGCGTCGAGAGGCCCAAGTTCTTGGCGACGACCACGGTGCCATTGATGGTGATGGCGTTCTCCGGCGGAACCGGGCTCCGGTTCCACAGGCACGGCATTTGAATAGACCAGCTAGATCAGCAGGGCAGACAGGAGGATCGATGGTGATAAGTATTTTTATCCACCAGAATGACGGATTACTGCCACGGTCGAGATTATATACATCTGGGCGTGGATCCTTAGTGTGTTCTAGGAGGACATGGTTTCTCTGAATTGGAGGAACAAGCTGGAAAGGGTGAGAATGTGTGCCAGCCTTTGGACTCACCTCTGGCATCTGATGCTGCCTCCTTGAGCTGCCAAGGGACAAAGGGATGATGCTCTGCCTTGGGTGACAGAGTACTGTACTAAACTTTCTTCAGGGAGTGGTAGTAATTTCTGGACTCTCTGTCATCACTTCCACACCTATGAGGTATCAGAGCAACCTAGATTTCTTCAGGTGGTGGTAGTAACTTCTGGCTCTGTCTCACTCATACAGTTTATTGGAAAAGTAAGAAAAGCGCGGAAGAATAGGGACATTTCTTTTCATGAAAATATTCATCCGTTTGGCCCTGAATGAATTGAGCAAAAGAGGAATTTTATAATCCACCGAGGCCTCGATGTTATAATTCATACACAAGTACGAGATAAATGTCTTTAGCGCTGATTGCACCACTTCATACGGTTTCACCTTGTTCTTCCTATTCATGTAAAGTTTACCAAATTTCTGTGTTTTTCAGTTCTCGGTTCTACAGGGCCATTCCTATCATATTTTTTTGAGAAAAGATGATGTAGTGCAACCTAGGCACACACCACCAAGTGGACCAATGACAAGAGCAAGAGTCAAATCTCTCCATGATAAGCTATGGTGGACCTGAATACCCCTATGAAGATGGCCAAGAAACGACGCAAGATGATGGAGAAGATGACCCAGGGAAGACACAAGAAGATGGTCAACAAGAAGAAGAAGAAGAAGAAGAAGAAGAAGGGGGCAAAACTGCCTGGCCGGCTGCCAGCCCGGACCAACCGGCCCAGGAACCGGCCTGCAGCCAGAGGCAGCCGGCCTCCAGCCCGGCTCAGCCGGCTCCCAGACCGGCCACCCAGCTGAGGCGGCCGGCCCCCAGCCCGGACTCCAGCCTGGCCCCTAGCCCGGCTCCCAGCCCGGCTCAGCCGGCTCCCAGGCCGGCTTCCCTGCGTCCATTCCGTTTTGTACTACGACTATAAATAGTTCGTCCCCACCTCCTTTTAGAGTTAGACTATGATTTGGGAACTAAAGTAGAGTTTTGCTCCTTCTTCTCAAAGTGTCTCCTTCCTCCTATGGAGATGAATCAAGGTCTCCACATGTGGAGATAAACCAAGGCCTCCTCTTGAGGAGAAGATCCCTGCGTGGATACCAAGGCTCCGCTTGTAGTTGCGATTACTTGTCGATCTTTCATCTTACGGTGATTCTATCGGGTTAGTTGGATTGACCAATTGGACAAACAATTCTAAGAGTAAGGTGTGCTTGGGAGAGGAGGACTGGGGGCTGCCCACGGGAATTTGTTACCAATCGAGTCTTGCCGGGTTGCTACTTGCTATTTACCCTTGTTTTGTGTGATTCCCCTTTTGTGTGTTCTTCGTTTTCATCCGTTGTTCTTCGTGTTCTTCGTCCCTCCGCACAAATCCGTGAAAATCGGGACCTACCCACATCAAAAGACACCCAAAGACATCTTATATCTGATATTTATCAAGGAAAATGATACGAAGGAGATACATTTTTCAGCAAATCAAAGAGGGTCAAAAAAAATATGTCCATGTATAGCCTTTGAAAAGAATTTACAGGGCCATTCGTATCATATTTTTTTTGCTTTTCTCGTGTAGTACATAAATGGTCATATATTCTCACGAATGACAGGTGGTCATTTCATACTGGGATAAAAACGAAATGGAGCACAACGACAAGCATCTTTCGATTGACTGTATAATTGACATCAAGTGAAGAGAGTGAATCCTAGCTGTTCTACCAGCTCGTGCAAGGTGAAAAGAAGGCATGCAGGTATACATGCCAGAAATGTAGTGGGTAGAGAACCATAAGAGCGCACAGAGCAAAATGAGAAAATATGTGCCAACAAAACAATAAACAATTTCACTCCAATTTATTCACACTTGATAAAACTAACAACATGAAACCATTCTCGTATCAAGAAGATGAACAATTGTGTCAGTTTCGTTAGTCCTGTCCTACCAAATATGACATAAGTTCCAGGCCATCCAAGTCAAAGTCCAACACCAGAGATCTTCCCCATCTTGTCCTCATGTCACGGTAACTGATATAAGCTTGCACATCGCACATTCATGTATTGGTGGTGCCAAGATCACAAAGAGCATCCCTCATTTCAGAAGTTACTATCTTGTGCAACAAAGATACCGTGGAATTTGGTTCTAGTACTACCAGGCAACTATCCCTTGTATGTGCAAGTGCAGAGATCTCATAGTAATTGCAGGGCTTCTTCCTGTGTACATGGTGCAGAACCATCCTCTCCATGTCAAACATCTTTGGTGCACTGAAACCATTCCCAGCTATCTCACTGCATCAGGCGACAACCCATGCTGTAAAAATCAACATGTACATGCTATCTCCTCATACTTCCTCATTTGTATGGCTCCCTCCCTCAGGATTGGCACAACAATTCTAGCATCACAGGTGAGGAATTTCCGATGCCAAGATGAACATCTAAAGAAACACTGAATAGCAGGACAGCATCACACAGTATACATGGCCAAGCTGAAAAAGGCAATGTTATTTACTCCAGAAGAGGCACCTCAATTTCAAATCCAGTTCAAAATGTGACCCGTGAACATACGGCTTCACAACTCACCATGTTCTTTAATCAGGTAGTCGGCAAATGTACCAACCAAGTATACCTCAAAATCATATACCTTCAAAGGGCAAATTACTATCAGAAGATCATGGCAAAGCACATCAACAGAATCAACCATTGCCATCCTGCAGCATGTTCAGCAAGCCATCAGACCCATACAGAAGCATTTTGCTACACATTAATGGTATCGTGAGGTGTGCATTTTGCAAACCCTCACGGTTGATACTTGACACTCCACCACTAGCTCAACTTTTCATTTGTCACTAAAACCATAAGGATCATGTTGCCTCCCAGTCATGCACAGCACATACAATTTCCACATTCCATATCTTTCAAGAGTGAAGTAACCGGCAGAGTAAGTTATCAACGCTCTGGGTAAACTTCAGGATGCCTGACATTTTCATACAGTTTGTGTAACAAAGGAGATCTCGGGACAGAGCTCAGTCAACTTTCCCATCTTTGGGACATTTCTTCCCTTCTGCAGCACTTCGGGATTGTCGCCTTCTGGCTTGGATCTGACGGACAGATTCAGCAACCAAGACACTAAAATCTGGGGAGATCTGGCCAGTAGGGGGTGGATTAAAGCCAACTTTCTTATAAGCCTGTGATATGTACTTCTGAGATTTTAGCAAGTGAACATTGCAGAGGGAAGGAACTGATGCTTTTAGGATGGGCCTGTTGCAAGTAATTTGCCCAATCTCTGCACCACTGAAACATTATCAAGAATCTAGTTAGCATCGCCACTATAAAGTTCACTAACTAGAAAGAAACTAAGAGAAATGGTGACTCAACTTAAAACATAATTAGGTCCACTGGTGGAGAGAAAATATTTACAAGCAGCAAAAAATTAAGTCAACTACTAACTGCTGTACAGAAAATCAAAACTAAATCACAGTTCGCAGCCTATTCCAAAAACACACTCCAACTCCAGCCTGTTGGTCAAACCTAATTGTAGAAATAACCAATCCACGCTAGGTTCAAGACCAAAGACCATCTATGTAGTCAATACTAATAAGCCAGAAGAATTCACTAAGTCAGTAAAAAAGACGGAGAAGCCAATTCTTGACAGAAAAAAACGGTCATACTTAAATGAATAAAAAACATCATTCCTTTGCTACAACTAGAGATCAAATTTTTTGATTACTGGCATACATCAAATTGAATAAATATACAACTCGAATTACTGTACTTTGCTATAGGAGCAGAGTATAAAGATAGTCCTAAAGACAAAGCGGACAAAGCGAATCATATCAATCGCAAACGCAGATCATCCCACATCTCCTATTGCTTCACCCCACTGGAAGCATAAACATTTCTGTTTTCAGAACCAAAAAATGAGCTTTCTGTACGGTTGGGCCTATCTTTCAGATTCACTAAATTGAAATTCACTCTATATAGATATGATATAGCTCACGCAGACACAACACAAATGAGCCCTAATGTCAAAAGGAATCAAATAGAACAAACCTATAAGCTCACACTGAACAGACTCATCTACCTTTAGTTTATCCTGTTATTTTATAAGGTAAAGGGCACTTCTTTCAACTTACAACGCTCTTCTGCCACACAATCAGAAACTACTGAATCGGACAAAGGTGGCGGCATTGCTTGTGTTATGTCCTTATTGCAAGAGAATATCAAATCAGGGTGCACCTTAAGCTTAAAAATTTACTGATCATCACCAAAACAGTAACCAAGCTGCGTGACAGAGAATATTATTTGTGTTCCCTTTCCGTATACACAGAAGGGTTTCTTCCAACAAGTTCAGAGCAGACAAATTTTGTGCATAAAAAAAATTAGGTCCATTATACACAGGAACATCATACTGTCAACAGATCAGGTCTCTCGTACAGTTCGCTGGTACGAGTTATAAGATTAAACATCAATAACATATATGTGCTCGAATCTACACAGAAAATGGTAACAGAATCAAATAATAACCTCAGTTCAAACTCCTATCTAAGGTGCAGCAATGCAGAGAGAGGATAGGAGACCAAGAAACGCCAATCCTGAGCCCAATTATTTTAAATTTAGCGCAAATCGGGGTTGGTTTTGCTACAAGGACCTATATGGCTGCATAGTATGGCGTTCTTGAGACGAATCTCCTGACCTAATCACACCAAAACAGGGATAACGACTAGGAAAGACATAAAGCCTTTCCCAGAAGAATGGGTATCCCTAGATGGCCAGATCCAGAGGCGAAAGAGGAATCCTAACGAGACCAAGATCCAAGCTTTCCGCTGTAGAATTCGCAGGCTCACCTCTTGGTGATGTGACCGCATCCTTTGTAGAGCGCCTGCGTGCGGTCGCAGAGGATGTGGGAGTGGCAGTACTTGGCCATGGCCATGGCCCGCACCTTGCATCCCGTGAACCCGCACTTCTTCCTCCTGGGCACGGCCGCCGGCCCAGGCTTGGCGTCGGCGCCGGGGGCCGAGGGCGGCTGCTCGGCCTCGAGCGGGCTGCGGCCGAGCTCCCAGACGTACTGGCGGTGGCGCGCGCGCACCTCCTCCATAATGGCCCAGTAGAGGCGGCGGTAGACGCCGAGGAGGCGCGCCGTGCGGCGGCGGCGCCGGCGTAGCACCTCCTCCCGCGTGAGCGCCTCCGCCGTGGCCTCCATCGCCGGCGACGGCGGGGCGCCGGGGGAGCTAGGGTTTGCCGCCGCGTCGGGCTCCGCCTTGGGCGTGGTCAGCGCCGGCGCCTCCGGGCTGGTGGTTGCGGGCGGCCGGTAGGAGGAGGTCATGGCGCGCCGAGATTCTCGCCGGATTTGGGGGGAAGGTGGGGAGTTGGGTTAGCAAGATGAGGAGGGAGGAGCACGGATGGGTTGGGGTCGAGCGGAGCCGGAGGGAGGATTTGGGGAAGGAAGGGAGAGAGGACGGCGGACGTTTATCGGACGTGACGGGACGGGTCTCTGACTCTGTTTTGTACTCCGTCGCCGACAGACGGGGCGAGGGAACAACGGAATTTCATGTGCCTTCTTTGTCAGAGGAGATTTAATGGAACGAGATAGGAAGATTGTAACAAACATGTCAAAAAAGAAGGAAACTCTAACAAAACAATCCTCCACGAATCACTAACACAAACAAAGTAGAAAATAGAAAGAAAAGGAGGATTTTTTATACAGTACTAGCTTAGTTGGTTCTCAGCGACAGTTAATTAGGACCGGAGGGAGTACAAGTCATGGTAGTTGCAACAAAAAAAATCAATTGCTTTCCAATATGTAAGAAAATATTTGGTCTTTCAAGATCAGTGCACAACCATTTAAAGGTAACAAATAAGTTTTAAGAGGTTGACTAGAGGTACTCAAAGAATATGAACAAGTGTAAGAATCAATATGTCTTAATTCACCACATGGTATCTGCACCAGTTATAGAAATATTAACGAGGATAATGCAAACATTTTTGTGTTACCAATTTATTTTGATTGCAATGTTATTGATTTAAGTTGAAGTAGCCAACACGTGCATTGCACGTGCACAACTATTACTATTAAATATCTCCATGCATCTCCCTAGGAAAAGGGAAAAAAAAAAAAGGAAAACTAAATTATGTATCAGGTAACAAGGTGATTTCATTTCTATTTAGAAAGTAAAATGAAATTCATGAAAAGTTGAAAACAAGGCCTAAAACTTTTCTCTATTTAGGAGAAAAAAAATACTCAACATGTGTACTCATACCCATAGTGGTCAAACAATTAGCCGGTCCTCGTGTGTCTCGTAGTTGCTTCCGCTATCGGGCAATGCTGATGTGGCACTCTGACAAGGCTAAACATTGATATTCATTAGCCTCTGCACGGAGAACCGCAACCGCCAAAAACAGAAGAAAAGTGAGTCATGCGTATCGGCGGAGCTGAACGTATATACTTCATAAATGTATCTATTCGTACTTAGCGGAGGTATAATATTTCTATTGAGATTTATCATTTTATTGGATATTTGTAGTTTTGTACTAAACTTTTATTACAAGTCTATTCAACTTTGGAAGGCAGGAAGCCTTTCTTATTTCAGAAACCTTGGATCCTGAACAAATCAAAGGAAAATAGGGAATGATTAGAATAGAAGAAACTTGAGTGCCGCACCAAAGCACGGTCAAGGAGATCCCAAGGAGTTTTACATAACCCCTCGACATGGGCAGGGAGGTGGAGCGGGGGCCCTACCAAGCGTCGCCGCCTTTGTCCGTTCGACCCAACACGATCTTAAAACATATAAAACATATGTACCATTATGTGTAACCTTGGGTGTTTTTTCGCGGTCCTAGAGGCAAGATACATAGACAAAATGGAGATAGAGGAAGAACTAAAGTGACGTCATAGAAGATTGGAGGGGAAAACAATATTGGAATAATCTCTAGAGACATCTCTGCCACCGTCATCGGCTCCATTGGCGGTACTTTCATCACAACAAAAATATAGGCATCAGCTCGGCTCATTCTCAAACGCGGGGCGACGAGCGAGGAGGAGTGCGCGAGAGCCTATTCTATAATACAAGTGTTAGAAGAGCTCACTGTATAAAGTGGTGCAATTTTATCCGAATAGTTTCACTCACGGCCATGTGCATGAATAGGTCGAATGAGAATTTCAAATTTTAGTTGGGCTCTAAAGTTGTGGCCCAAGTACAAGTCCACCAAATTCTAGCATCGACCACGTGTGCCATTAATCTTTGCTGTGCCAAACTAACAGCGATACTTCCTATCGTTGTGCGTTCATGTAAAACAGCGCATACAAGAATCAATGTTTTCCATATATGCCAAGCACTGAATATCCAACAGTTAATGAAAACGATTTCATGCATCTAAATCATGGTGAAGATATCGGATCGTACTAGGAAAACGGTGTAAACAAACACGGCATGAAAATTCCCAAAGTATCATCCTCAACAAAGTTCTAGACAAATGTCAAAACACAAAGACCTAGACAGATCCGAAATTCAAAGATCATATAACGATCACACCTAGCCAGGGTCCGATCGCTCGATCGGCTAGCAGGTATAATAGGCAGCTACCGCCGGCAGTGGCATCCCCTGGCCGTGCCGGAGCCAAGGTAGACGCACCGGCCGCCGCCGCAACCATTGTAGTGGCAGGCGTCGCTGCAGGCGCGGTTCATCGCCGTCACCCCCGGGTCGCACAGCTCCTCCACGAAGGTCTCCCCGCAACCGTGGTTGGAAGCGTAGTCGCCCACCCATGCCGACACTAGGTACCAACAACATCAACAGTTCAACTCAGTGCAAGAAAAGTACAGGAAGATGCATATGCATGGCTGGCTATTTGATGCTCACTTACTCGTAACCGTGGATAGAGAGGCGACGAGGAGGAAAACGATGACGCCGCGTGCCGCGCTGTATCGGCACGCCATTGGTTTGGATCAAGACGGATCCGTGTAAGCTATAGCTTCGCCGGGAGCCGACAGAAGTGCATGTGTTTTATAGGGAGGTTTAATTGTGGTGATATGGCAAGAATCGAAATTAGCAAGTCCAAGTCAAGCCTGTCTCTTTTTTATTGACGCTGTGAAACCTTTCCTGTAATCTTCTCAGCGTAGCTCTCTAGCATGCCCCCCTGCGTGGGCACTGTAGGCTAGAACTTCTATTTACTTTTTTCTGCATTTTACTTTCTGAACTAAGGATGGCAATTTTATCCATGAAGCCGGGTATCCATGAATATCCGACCCGGTGGATGAGGGTTTGGAGGGCAGTTTATGCCTATAGTGCACGTTAATGGGGACGGTGACAGCCATGCAATGGTGACGACTGGCAACTGCTGCCTTCTACGCTATGTTCAGTGATCGCAGATCAGGTGGCTCGCCAAGGACTGGGTTTGGTTATCGGTTACCCTCACAAGCACAAGATCTGCCATATCACGGGAGATTAAACACCAGGCACAACATGGCCACAGCTCGTGGTATACACAGCTTGCTAAAATTTAACTCCTTTAACTTCGAATTTGAGTCATAGCTCGACAAGCAAATACAAACAACAGATCCAACTGTAGATGGTAGCAAATTCAGATTTGGACCAGCAGTACTATGTACGCCAGATCTGGAATTTGTCTTTCTCGAGCTGGGTGTCGAACTTGATACTGCCTCCCTTCCTATATATAAGATGTTTTAACTCCAGACATGTTTCGTATCTATATTAACCAATTTCAGTCCGTATCTAGACCATATTTCAAATAGCTAAAACATCTTATATTCAGTAACGGATGGAGTACATTGTCCATTACAACATTCGAAGTTGTGCACAAGAAAGGGTATAACGATGTGATATTTGTCGTGGGGATTGGGGAAGTTGTGTGCGGCGAACGGGTTCAGATCATCGCAGAGGCAGACATAAAAAGAGGTTGTCCGGGGTTCATGAGAGTTTCCATGTCACTTCATGGATCAGTTTTAACCATTAAAAAATGTAGGCCCCAGTACGAAGCTAATATATCTAATGAGCCAATGGGTTATACCCGGTAACAATGGAAACTAACTACAGTACATGATTTCATATGATTGTACAAACGGAAAAATGCTCTCGCAGTGCATCAATATTAGATGCAGCTGCGAACATGGGAGCAATCCTCCATCATGTTCTTGGTGCTTTGTCTTGTCTAGTTCTTGTCCTAGCAGCATCCTGCAACTTCTGAAAAAACTGAGGATGCCAAAAGCTTCAGCTACTGATCCCGCAAACTACAAAAACTGAGTTGTGTCGACGGGTAGTTGGAACTACAAGAATCATGGATGCCTTCTCACTGATCCCGCAAGCTCTGCACGACAGGAAAACAATACCATTAGATAAACGACATCATAAGACTTTAGGGATAACATTCCAGCTAAATGCCAGCAAAGGACTGTAGGGAGAATATAACTGTTTTCTAGGATAAACCATGACGGGAGTTGTAACTGAAGGGTAAATAACAAGGCTGTGGCTGGTTAGAAGTTGAGGATATGGCAAAAATTCAGATGTACGATTTTTGCAAAAGACAAAATAACATACATGTTTTTATGTTGCAATGTAAATCACAGGTCGTGGCAAGTACTTACCAGGCCAAGAGCTTCTGCGACGGTTTTGACATTACCAGCAGTACAGACAGTCCTGTATAGAGATAGAAGGTGAACCCTCTCGGCGACTTCCAAATTCTTTTTTAGTCCACCAGCAACCATTTCCATTTCGGCCTGAAGGATACAACAAAAAAGAGCTTTGCATTAATTATGTTTTTTCTCACCAAAAGGAGGATAAATATGCAATAATTACATTGCAAAATGCCACAAGAATTAAGTCATATGTTTTGAAATCCAGGTTACAAGCGTAATACAAGAGACTAAGTTAGTTATTGTCATGCAATATTAATGATAATCAGTAAATAGCATTTATCTTGGTGAAAGCCATGTAGGTGAGGCAACTCAGATAGCCAAAAGCCAAGTATTACCGATGGAAATAGCACCATGTCACCAGTGATCATGAAACTAGCACATGAAACCTAATCTTCATGCTAGAGAAATACAATCACCAAAGGGAACTTGTGTAAGGCCTCAAAGTCACAGTACGACCTACTATAGGCCCCAGAAGGATAAACCATGGAAAACCAACAGCAACTCATCCAGGCTTTCTTCCTCAGCTCACCCCAAAAAAAGTTTGGTCTCAGGGTTACTACAGTTGTTTCCCTTGGATTACATGTTGTCAAAATATAAAACTCATATAGGATGACGTAGGCCACTTGCACAAGAA
>CAMZMU010000090.1:5217341-5318973 GCA_947311845.1 Poa pratensis
GGAAACTTTCGGCAGTTGGTTGCGTACACATCTCATTAATAACAGCACTGTTGAAGATGAGCTATACTTGTTGGCCAAGTCACCATCTTCGACCATATTGACTTTCCAAGGGTACGAGATAAATGGGAATACATTTTACACGGAAACCCAAGACAAAAAGAGCAGTAACCAAAACAGTGGTGTCCGCTTTGATGCAACAAACGACGATGGGACAAAGGACACATATTATGGTTGCATACAGCAGATATGGGAACTTGACTACGGACCTTCTTTTAAGATCCCTTTGTTTCAGTGCAAATGGGTCAACCTGTCAGGCGGGGTAGAGATAGACCGGCGGTACGGAATGACTACAGTGGATCTCAACAATCTTGGGTACCACACCGAGCCATTCGTCCTAGCCAATGATGCGGCTCAGGTTTTCTATGTAAAGGACATGTCTTCCAGACCGAAAAAAAGAAAAGATAAGCAAGCGGATACATCATACGATCAGCCAAAGCGCCACATAGTTCTTTCAGGGAAAAGAAACATCGTGGGAGTGGAGGACAAGACAGACATGTCAGAAGATTACAATAAGTTTCATGAAATTCCGCCCTTCAAAGTGAAAACTGACCCAAGCATCGTGTTAAATGATGAAGATTGTCCATGGCTACGGCGCAAGAAGAAGAAAGGGACACACACGAAGAAAAAAGTGAACACTAGTTAGGGATGTTGTTGGTGATGTGTAATAATGTATTAAACCTTTATGTGGTGAACATAATACATTGCTCGGGTCCATTCTTATTTAACCATCCATCTACTGTTATACACCGCTGGCGTATCCAACATAGACACATAGCGATCTGAAAAAATGAGACCAAAACACAAGGTTTCCCCGTCATACAGCCCTACAGTGCCTCGTGAGTGACTGCATATCAAATGCACCGTAGGGCCTGTAGGGCTGCATGATCATCGCGTGGTCGTGAGCATGGCTACCACTTCCACCACCACCACTCCCACCTCCTCGGCAATTCATCATTGTGTCACCCTAATCCAGTGGTTGGATTCAACCTACCTGAGGGCTTGTGTTTCCAACAGCGTCGTTGTGTTGTCATTGTTCACCGACCTATAGGAGGTGGCCGGTGAACAATGACGAACACAATAATGCCAGGGAACATGCCATCAGGTAGACAATTAAGTTAGCAAAGTTAGAACTTTTAAGTTGAAAATTTTAAACACGATGCAATTTTTAGTAAATTTGAAAGTTAGTAAATTTGAAACTTAGCATTTTGTTTCAATTATTTCAAACAGTAGCAAAAGATTAAAGAAAACAAGCGGTTGCATTTTGTTTCAATTATTTCAAACAGTACCAAAAATTAAAGAAAACAAGCGGTTGCATTTTTGTTTCAAATACCTTTAGCACCGGTTGTTAACAGAAACCGGTACTAAAGGGGGTTCTCCCGCGGGAAAAATGAACCGCCGAAAAAAGGCCTTTAGTACCGGTTGTAAATTACAACCGGTACTAAAGGGGGGGTCTTTTGTACCGGTTGTAATATACAACCGGTACTAAAGCCCTTTAGTACTTAAACGCACGGCCGTTTCTTCTTCTTCCTCACTTAGCAGAAATCGATCGAGCGCTCTCCTCTCTCCACTACGGCCCTGCTCCGGCGAAGCGCTGCCCCCGTGCTCCGGCCTCCGCCGCCACCGTGCTCCGGCCTCCGCCGCGTCCCCCGCCGTCGCGCGCCCCTGCTACGGCCCTCCCGGCCCGTTGCGCGCCCCCGGCCCCGCGCGGTCGCGCCTCTCTCCCGGTCGCCGGCGCCCGCGCCGCTCCTGGCCTCTCCTCCCGTCGCCGGCCCCCGCGCCGCTCCTGGCCTCTGCCGCGCCCGCGCCCTCCCTCTCCACGGCCAGGTGAGCCCGCGCCCGCACCGAACGCCCTCCCTCTCCTGGCCGGCCGGCCTCTGCCGCGCCCGCACCATTGCTGACGTCAGCATGACGTCAGCGGATTAGTTAAGTATTTTTTTTTAGCAATTTTTGTAGCACCATGTAGTAGAAAAATTTAGTAGCACCATGTAGAAAAGTTTAGTTTAGCTAAGTATTTTTTTTTAGTAGCAATTTTTGTGTTATTACTTTTTTTATTACTGTTTTTAGTTAAGTTTTAAATTACTTTTTTTTAGTAGCAATTTTTATTACTGTTATTACTTTTTTTTTACTGTTTTTAGCAAAATAACAGAAATATAGATAGCATTTTTGTATGAAAATTCTTGTTTCAATTAGCATTTTAGGTTGAGTAAATTAAGTGTTCATTTTTTTTGTTTTTAGGGTGAGTAAATTAATTTTAGGTTGAGTAAATTTTATATTTAGGATGAGTAAATATGTTTAGTTTGAGTAAATTTTGCTAAGTTTGAATTCTAGTAAATATGTGAAAATTTATTCTAGTAAATATGTAAATATGTGTATTTTGCTAAGTTTGAAATTGTAGTAGCAAAGTTTCAAAATTTTAGCTAAGTTCGAAAATTTGAAATATTGTAAAGTTTCAAATATTGTAAAATTTGAGTTAGCAAAGTTAGCAATTTTAAAATGTGTTAGCAATGTGTTAGCAATGTGTTAGTTGTTGCCCATTTTTAAAATGTGTTAGCAATGTGTTAGCAATTTGTGCCAAATTTTTAAAATATTGCTAAGTTAGAAATATTGAAAAGTTATTTTATTAGTGTATAAGAAATTTTAGCTAAGTTAGAAATTTCAGCTAAGTTAGAAATTTTAGCTAAGTTTGAAAATTTTGCAGTGACATTGAGCTATGGAGGACGACGCCCCCATCATCGCCGATGTCCCCCCCTTCATCCGAGATATGGAGAAGGAAGAGCGAATGCAACAAGTAATATTTGACAACGCTGCCGGACCCAATACCGACGGAGAAGATTCTGATGGAGAAGATTCCGACGAAGAAGACGCCGAACATTTCAGCGCGAAATGTTTGAACGACTCCGGTGAGGGACTTGAGTTACAAAACTTCAGAGACGACGACGACGAAGAGAACCCCGGATCACTAGCTAAAAACGACTCCGGCAAGGTATATATTAAGTCTTGTTGATCACTAGCTAGATGCATTAATTGATTTATATGCGCACTTATTAACGAAACATTTTTCTTTCAGCCGTCTGGATCATCTAGCTCAATCCCTAAACGAGGCCCGACCAAAGGGTTAAAGCTGCCGGATGGTGCAAAGTTGTCGATCGACGAAGTTAGCATAAAAGGCAAACCGGAGAAACCCGATGGAATCTGCACTAAATATGTAGCTCAATGCGGAGTTCTTGTAAGGGACATGGTCCCGATCACCGTTGCAGAATGGAATGAGCCGAAGAAAAAGAACATTGGCGCAAAATTTCTCGAACAAAGAATTAAAGATACCCTTTGGGAGTCCATATTGAATTCTTTCAGCCTACCGGCAGATCTCCCACCGAGTAGGCAGAATAAAGTCAAGCAGTGGACTCTTAGCAAGATGGCCCAGCAATTCAACAAGTGGAAGAACACTTTGTGGAGAAAATATGCGAACGAAACTCCAGCATTCACTGGACGTCTAGAGAAGATAAAAAATGACTGGCCTGAATTTGTGGCGTATAGGAAATCGGGCGTCGCTGTGGCCCGATCGACCCAAAATAAGTTGAATGCTAAGAAGAAAAATATTTCCATCGTTTGGGCTCAGGTGGCTACAAGACTGCCGTGCCTAAGTGGGAATCCTATGAAAACGAGCTGCGTCAAGAAGGGATCCCTCCAGAGACAGATGACTGGCCCGACAGGTCCAAGTTATGGTTGTTCGCGCATGGGGCAGTGTTGGACATGGAAACAGGGAAGATTGTTGCAAAGGGAAAATGGAGGAAAAGAATTACAAGGGTCGTAAAAAAGATAAAAGACGCAATAGAACTAGTCAAGTTGGGACAATATGTTCCCGATAGAGAGGACGACGAGCTGACACTCGCCCTCGGGAATAAAGAACACTGGGGACGATGTCGAGGTAGAGGAGGCGGGGTTGGTTTTCTTGAAGGGTTTCCGGAGGACACTGCAACTTACAGAAAACATTGCAGAAGTAAGAAGAAGGAGGCGGACAGGGTTACTGCGTTAGAACGCTCGTTGAAGGTTGTGCAGGAGCAACTGGCCTCAATTACCAAGTCAAGGGAATCTCAGCTGCGAGTAGAAGATCCTGCCGGCGATGCCTGCCCATCTCAGCGGAAAAGCAGCGTGGGTTCCACGCAGCTACAGGATGATCCTGCGCCAAGGCCACCGACTCCTCCAGTTGCTGAACCGTCGGCGGCTCACTACCCCGTGGATGATATCACGGAGAAGACAAATTGTGAGTTACATGCGCCAATGTTGAACATTACTTGTCCGGTGGCGATTGGCTATGCTTTACCACATCGACCTGGAGCAACCTTCCATTTTGGTGTGATTCCAGCTGGATTTGCTCGTGTCAGCGTCAAGAAAATTATGCCGGGAATGAACTCAATAGAGCTTGAAATTCCTGGACCTGAAGGAGAGAAGACACTAGGAGATGTCGAACTTGGTATCGTTCTATGGAAGAAGAATTTAATCAAGTTTCCAGACTCGGCGCCAAGGCCACCGACTCCTCCGGTTAGAAATTCACCACAGAATTGTCCACCCTCCTCCCCCCACGATTGGGACCCCACCGCGAGTCCATCGCCCGCGCCCTCCCGTCAGCCGACTGCTGCGGCCACTAGTAGTTTTTCAAAGCGGAAGCTGTTCACGGCGTCGTCCCCTGTCAAGAAACGTGCAAAAAAAACCAAGGAAGTCAAGGCTCCTGAGAAGTTAGCAGGCGAGATGACTTTGGAGGAATTACAAGTGAGGACACAAGGCCAGGCTGCAGCCTTTTTTGAACAGAAAAAAAAGGAAAGACTGGAGGCAAGACTTGACCCCATGAAGGAACTCCTGAAGACTATAGCAACTGAGGTAAAAGATCGCACAGTTGACAACCTGTATTGCCCTCCACCGTCGTCCCGTTCAGACTATGAGCGAGGTATTGACAAGGTACTTTCCTCACAGAAGAAGGAGGAAGAAAAAGCGTGCGGGAAAGGAGTTGCCCAGCTCGGAGAACAAGAAGCACAATCGATCGCCCCGCTCATTGTGCCTTCTGAAGCTCGGGAAATCGAGCATGGAGAAGTTGTCATTGGCGACACAGGTGTCCCCATAGCGGAGATGGTAATTAAATATAAATTTGAACTCGGGATGCCTCTGGTCGAAAATCCGAGTGCTCTAACAACACAGTTATATAAATTGCATACCTGGTACATGACCGCCGCAAAAGAAGGGAAGACATATCTCATGGCGGGAGTTAAGGAACAACACTTGTTCCGAGAATATGGTGTGGAGGTTGCGTTCTCCGAACTTTTTCAGATGTACAATCAACTTGCCCTCGACAAATCTATCCTCAGCCTCTATTGTCTGTAAGTTATTTATTCGTGTAATTTAATTATTTATAGTTCAGCTCGTTCATTGCTTGTAATTATCCTCACAACATTCTTTTGTACGCTATTATGCAGAATGAAGATTCGTGAATGCCGAATGGGAGGAATCTGGGACATTGGGTTCATTGACCCGGATAAAGTTAATGTGGAGAGCGTAGAAAAACCTTGGTATGTCAAGGACACAGAGGAACTTGTGCTAACTTGTTTTAAGCGACAAAGTACCAGAAAGGAAATACTTCTTCCTTACAACTTCGGGTGAGTGTTACTGTCTTGTACACATTCTATTTTGCTTTCCCGATATTAAGTGTAATTGATGAGTTCTGAATACCTGCGTATATAAATGTGCGCAGGTACCACTTCATTCTGCTAATCATTAGACTCGAGGAAGGACTAGTTGAAGTCTGGGATTCATTGAGGAAAAATCAAGATGATTACAAAAGCGTGCGTCTAATGCTTAGGAGGTAATTTCAATCGCACTATATCGTCCTCTTTCGTTCATTTTCGGATATCAAAAGTATAAGTAATAACTCCTCAATTCATTTTCTTTTCCGGGCAGGGTTTGGAAAAGGTTCATCGCGGAAGAACGCGGTGAATGGCCACAGAAGCTGGAGTTCAAGGCTAACACTGTAAGTACTACTACGTATCTAGGTCTGCGTATCTTTCTAATACCATTATCGTTCTCTTGATTATTATTTGATTAAATTATATTCTTGTATAGTGGTGTCTGCGACAACCACAGGGGACGGAACTATGTGGATACTACGTTTGCGAGTATATTCACACTTTGGTCAATGAGAGAGTCAATAGTCGAAGAAATCGAGAGGTACGTAAACATCATACACAACTTTTATTTTGCTACCATCAATTGTGTTTAGTTCCGAATATAACTGATTTGATCTCCTTCTTTTAAAGTTGGAAAGGAAGCGGAGCCAGCTCCTACCAGAAAACCGCGTGAAAGCTATTGCGGAGGAATTGGCGGGATTCATTCTGACGCATGTCCTAGATGATTTCGGTGAATTCCACTATGTCGAACAATAGACTCCCTCCATGCATGTACTAGTTATTAGCGGTGATCTCCATTGTAATTATGAGTACTTTATATAACGAGAGTACCTTATGTGTGTAATGAGTACTTCATATGTGTAGTGAGTACTTTATACGTGATCTCCTCCGAAACCCTGAAAAAATGAGCGACAAGGAAAAACAGAAACCCTAAACCACCGAAAAGAAAAAAACGAAACCCTAAACCCCCCTGAAAAAATAGGCGGGAGGGCAAAAATAGCAGGAACCTTTAGTACCGGTTTTTATGAAAAACCGGTACTAAAGGCCCTCAGGGTCGCGCGCGTCTGTGCGCCCACGTGGAGACCCTTTAGTACCGGTTGTATTTTGGTACCGGTACTAAAGGGTTACCCCTTTAGTCCCGACCTTTTAGTACCGGTTGCACAACCGGTACTAAAGGCCCAATACAACCGGTACTAATGCTTGACCTTATTAGTACCGGTTGCACAACCGGTTTAAAGGCCCAACAACCGGTACTAATGCAAGCATTAGTACCGGTTGTATTGGGCCTTTAGTACCGGTTGTGCAACCGTACTAAAAGGTCGGGACTAAAGGGGTAACCCTTTAGTACCGGTACCAAAATACAACCGGTACTAAAGGGTCTCCACGTGGGCGCACAGACGCGCGCGACCCTGAGGGCCTTTAGTACCGGTTTTTCATAAAAACCGGTACTAAAGGTTCCTGCTATTTTTGCCCTCCCGCCTATTTTTTCAGGGGGTTTAGGGTTTCGTTTTTTTTCTTTTCGGTGGTTTAGGGTTTCTGTTTTTCCTTGTCGCTCATTTTTTCAGGGTTTCGGAGGAGATCACGTATAAAGTACTCACTACACATATGAAGTACTCATTACACACATAAGGTACTCTCGTTACATATAAAGTACTCATAATTACAATGGAGATCACCGCTAATAACTAGTACATGCATGGAGGGAGTCTATTGTTCGACATAGTGGAATTCACCGAAATCATCTAGGACATGCGTCAGAATGAATCCCGCCAATTCCTCCGCAATAGCTTTCACGCGGTTTTCTGGTAGGAGCTGGCTCCGCTTCCTTTCCAACTTTAAAAGAAGGAGATCAAATCAGTTATATCGGAACTAAACACAATTGATGGTAGCAAAATAAAAGTTGTGTATGATGTTTACGTACCTCTCGATTTCTTCGACTATTGACTCTCTCATTGACCAAAGTGTGAATATACTCGCAAACGTAGTATCCACATAGTTCCGTCCCCTGTGGTTGTCGCAGACACCACTATACAAGAATATAATTTAATCAAATAATAATCAAGAGAACGATAATGGTATTAGAAAGATACGCAGACCTAGATACGTAGTAGTACTTACAGTGTTAGCCTTGAACTCCAGCTTCTGTGGCCATTCACCGCGTTCTTCCGCGATGAACCTTTTCCAAACCCTGCCCGGAAAAGAAAATGAATTGAGGAGTTATTACTTATACTTTTGATATCCGAAAATGAACGAAAGAGGACGATATAGTGCGATTGAAATTACCTCCTAAGCATTAGACGCACGCTTTTGTAATCATCTTGATTTTTCCTCAATGAATCCCAGACTTCAACTAGTCCTTCCTCGAGTCTAATGATTAGCAGAATGAAGTGGTACCTGCGCACATTTATATACGCAGGTATTCAGAACTCATCAATTACACTTAATATCGGGAAAGCAAAATAGAATGTGTACAAGACAGTAACACTCACCCGAAGTTGTAAGAAGAAGTATTTCCTTTCTGGTACTTTGTCGCTTAAAACAAGTTAGCACAAGTTCCTCTGTGTCCTTGACATACCAAGGTTTTTCTACGCTCTCCACATTAACTTTATCCGGGTCAATGAACCCAATGTCCCAGATTCCTCCCATTCGGCATTCACGAATCTTCATTCTGCATAATAGCGTACAAAAGAATGTTGTGAGGATAATTACAAGCAATGAACGAGCTGAACTATAAAAATTAAATTACACGAATAAATAACTTACAGACAATAGAGGCTGAGGATAGATTTGTCGAGGGCAAGTTGATTGTACATCTGAAAAAGTTCGGAGAACGCAACCTCCACACCATATTCTCGAACAAGTGTTGTTCCTTAACTCCCGCCATGAGATATGTCTTCCCTTCTTTTGCGGCGGTCATGTACCAGGTATGCAATTTATATAACTGTGTTGTTAGAGCACTCGGATTTTCGACCAGAGGCATCCCGAGTTCAAATTTATATTTAATTACCATCTCCGCTATGGGACACCTGTGTCGCCAATGACAACTTCTCCATGCTCGATTTCCCGAGCTTCAGAAGGCACAATGAGCGGGGCGATCGATTGTGCTTCTTGTTCTCCGAGCTGGGCAACTCCTTTCCCGCACGCTTTTTCTTCCTCCTTCTTCTGTGAGGAAAGTACCTTGTCAATACCTCGCTCATAGTCTGAACGGGACGACGGTGGAGGGCAATACAGGTTGTCAACTGTGCGATCTTTTACCTCAGTTGCTATAGTCTTCAGGAGTTCCTTCATGGGGTCAAGTCTTGCCTCCAGTCTTTCCTTTTTTTTCTGTTCAAAAAAGGCTGCAGCCTGGCCTTGTGTCCTCACTTGTAATTCCTCCAAAGTCATCTCGCCTGCTAACTTCTCAGGAGCCTTGACTTCCTTGGTTTTTTTTGCACGTTTCTTGACAGGGGACGACGCCGTGAACAGCTTCCGCTTTGAAAAACTACTAGTGGCCGCAGCAGTCGGCTGACGGGAGGGCGCGGGCGATGGACTCGCGGTGGGGTCCCAATCGTGGGGGGAGGAGGGTGGACAATTCTGTGGTGAATTTCTAACCGGAGGAGTCGGTGGCCTTGGCGCCGAGTCTGGAAACTTGATTAAATTCTTCTTCCATAGAACGATACCAAGTTCGACATCTCCTAGTGTCTTCTCTCCTTCAGGTCCAGGAATTTCAAGCTCTATTGAGTTCATTCCCGGCATAATTTTCTTGACGCTGACACGAGCAAATCCAGCTGGAATCACACCAAAATGGAAGGTTGCTCCAGGTCGATGTGGTAAAGCATAGCCAATCGCCACCGGACAAGTAATGTTCAACATTGGCGCATGTAACTCACAATTTGTCTTCTCCGTGATATCATCCACGGGGTAGTGAGCCGCCGACGGTTCAGCAACTGGAGGAGTCGGTGGCCTTGGCGCAGGATCATCCTGTAGCTGCGTGGAACCCACGCTGCTTTTCCGCTGAGATGGGCAGGCATCGCCGGCAGGATCTTCTACTCGCAGCTGAGATTCCCTTGACTTGGTAATTGAGGCCAGTTGCTCCTGCACAACCTTCAACGAGCGTTCTAACGCAGTAACCCTGTCCGCCTCCTTCTTCTTACTTCTGCAATGTTTTCTGTAAGTTGCAGTGTCCTCCGGAAACCCTTCAAGAAAACCAACCCCGCCTCCTCTACCTCGACATCGTCCCCAGTGTTCTTTATTCCCGAGGGCGAGTGTCAGCTCGTCGTCCTCTCTATCGGGAACATATTGTCCCAACTTGACTAGTTCTATTGCGTCTTTTATCTTTTTTACGACCCTTGTAATTCTTTTCCTCCATTTTCCCTTTGCAACAATCTTCCCTGTTTCCATGTCCAACACTGCCCCATGCGCGAACAACCATAACTTGGACCTGTCGGGCCAGTCATCTGTCTCTGGAGGGATCCCTTCTTGACGCAGCTCGTTTTCATAGGATTCCCACTTAGGCACGGCAGTCTTGTAGCCACCTGAGCCCAAACGATGGAAATATTTCTTCTTCTTAGCATTCAACTTATTTTGGGTCGATCGGGCCACAGCGACGCCCGATTTCCTATACGCCACAAATTCAGGCCAGTCATTTTTTATCTTCTCTAGACGTCCAGTGAATGCTGGAGTTTCGTTCGCATATTTTCTCCACAAAGTGTTCTTCCACTTGTTGAATTGCTGGGCCATCTTGCTAAGAGTCCACTGCTTGACTTTATTCTGCCTACTCGGTGGGAGATCTGCCGGTAGGCTGAAAGAATTCAATATGGACTCCCAAAGGGTATCTTTAATTCTTTGTTCGAGAAATTTTGCGCCAATGTTCTTTTTCTTCGGCTCATTCCATTCTGCAACGGTGATCGGGACCATGTCCCTTACAAGAACTCCGCATTGAGCTACATATTTAGTGCAGATTCCATCGGGTTTCTCCGGTTTGCCTTTTATGCTAACTTCGTCGATCGACAACTTTGCACCATCCGGCAGCTTTAACCCTTTGGTCGGGCCTCGTTTAGGGATTGAGCTAGATGATCCAGACGGCTGAAAAAAAATGTTTCGTTAATAAGTGCGCATATAAATCAATTAATGCATCTAGCTAGTGATCAACAAGACTTAATATATACCTTGCCGGAGTCGTTTTTAGCTAGTGATCCGGGTTCTCTTCGTCGTCGTCGTCTCTGAAGTTTTGTAACTCAAGTCCCTCACCGAGTCGTTCAAACATTTCGCGCTGAAATGTTCGGCGTCTTCTTCGTCGGAATCTTCTCCATCAGAATCTTCTCCGTCGGTATTGGGTCCGGCAGCGTTGTCAAATATTACTTGTTGCATTCGCTCTTCCTTCTCCATATCTCGGATGAAGGGGGGACATCGGCGATGATGGGGGCGTCGTCCTCCATAGCTCAATGTCACTGCAAAATTTTCAAACTTAGCTAAAATTTCTAACTTAGCTGAAATTTCTAACTTAGCTAAAATTTCTTATACACTAATAAAATAACTTTTCAATATTTCTAACTTAGCAATATTTTAAAAATTTGGCACAAATTGCTAACACATTGCTAACACATTTTAAAAATGGGCAACAACACAATTGCTAACACATTGCTAACACATTGCTAACACATTTTAAAATTGCTAACTTTGCTAACTCAAATTTTACAATATTTGAAACTTTACAATATTTCAAATTTTCGAACTTAGCTAAAATTTTGAAACTTTGCTACTACAATTTCAAACTTAGCAAAATACACATATTTACATATTTACTAGAATAAATTTTCACATATTTACTAGAATTCAAACTTAGCAAAATTTACTCAAACTAAACATATTTACTCATCCTAAATATAAAATTTACTCAACCTAAAATTAATTTACTCACCCTAAAAACAAAAAAAATGAACACTAATTATACTCAACCTAAAATGCTAATTGAAACAAGAATTTTCATACAAAAATGCTATCTATATTTCTGTTATTTTGCTAAAAACAGTAATAAAAAAAGTAATAACAGTAATAAAAATTGCTACTAAAAAAAAGTAATTTAAAACTTAACTAAAAACAGTAATAAAAAAAGTAATAACACAAAAATTGCTACTAAAAAAAAATACTTAGCTAAACTAAACTTTTCTACATGGTGCTACTAAATTTTTCTACTACATGGTGCTACAAAAATTGCTACTAAAAAAAAAACTTAACTAATCCGCTGACGTCATGCTGACGTCAGCAATGGTGCGGGCGCGGCAGAGGCCGGCCGGCCAGGAGAGGGAGGGCGTTCGGTGCGGGCGCGGGCTCACCTGGCCGTGGAGAGGGAGGGCGCGGGCGCGGCAGAGGCCAGGAGCGGCGCGGGGGCCGGCGACGGGAGGGCCAGGAGCGGCGCGGGCGCCGGCGACGGGAGAGAGGCGCGACCGCGCGGGGCCGGGGGCGCGCAACGGGCCGGGAGGGCCGTAGCAGGGGCGCGCGACGGCGGGGGACGCGGCGGAGGCCGGAGCACGGTGGCGGAGGCCGGAGCACGGGGGCAGCGCTTCGCCGGAGCAGGGCCGTAGTGGAGAGAGGAGAGCGCTCGATCGATTTCTGCTAAGTGAGGAAGAAGAAGAAACGGCCGTGCGTTTAAGTACTAAAGGGCTTTAGTACCGGTTGTATATTACAACCGGTACAAAAGACCCCCCCTTTAGTACCGGTTGTAATTTACAACCGGTACTAAAGGCCTTTTTTCGGCGGTTCATTTTTCCCGCGGGAGAACCCCCTTTAGTACCGGTTTCTGTTAACAACCGGTGCTAAAGGTATTTGAAACAAAAATGCAACCGCTTGTTTTCTTTAATTTTTGGTACTGTTTGAAATAATTGAAACAAAATGCAACCGCTTGTTTTCTTAATCTTTTGCTACTGTTTGAAATAATTGAAACAAAATGCTAAGTTTCAAATTTACTAACTTTCAAATTTACTAAAAATTGCATCGTGTTTAAAATTTTCAACTTAAAAGTTCTAACTTTGCTAACTTAATTGTCTACCTGATGGCATGTTCCCTGGCATTATTGTGTTCGTCATTGTTCACCGGCCACCTCCTATAGGTCGGTGAACAATGACAACACAACGACGCTGTTGGAAACACAAGCCCTCAGGTAGGTTGAATCCAACCACTGGATTAGGGTGACACAATGATGAATTGCCGAGGAGGTGGGAGTGGTGGTGGTGGAAGTGGTAGCCATGCTCACGACCACGCGATGATCATGCAGCCCTACAGGCCCTACGGTGCATTTGATATGCAGTCACTCACGAGGCACTGTAGGGCTGTATGACGGGGAAACCTTGTGTTTTGGTCTCATTTTTTCAGATCGCTATGTGTCTATGTTGGATACGCCAGCGGTGTATAACAGTAGATGGATGGTTAAATAAGAATGGACCCGAGCAATGTATTATGTTCACCACATAAAGGTTTAATACATTATTACACATCACCAACAACATCCCTAACTAGTGTTCACTTTTTTCTTCGTGTGTGTCCCTTTCTTCTTCTTGCGCCGTAGCCATGGACAATCTTCATCATTTAACACGATGCTTGGGTCAGTTTTCACTTTGAAGGGCGGAATTTCATGAAACTTATTGTAATCTTCTGACATGTCTGTCTTGTCCTCCACTCCCACGATGTTTCTTTTCCCTGAAAGAACTATGTGGCGCTTTGGCTGATCGTATGATGTATCCGCTTGCTTATCTTTTCTTTTTTTCGGTCTGGAAGACATGTCCTTTACATAGAAAACCTGAGCCGCATCATTGGCTAGGACGAATGGCTCGGTGTGGTACCCAAGATTGTTGAGATCCACTGTAGTCATTCCGTACCGCCGGTCTATCTCTACCCCGCCTGACAGGTTGACCCATTTGCACTGAAACAAAGGGATCTTAAAAGAAGGTCCGTAGTCAAGTTCCCATATCTGCTGTATGCAACCATAATATGTGTCCTTTGTCCCATCGTCGTTTGTTGCATCAAAGCGGACACCACTGTTTTGGTTACTGCTCTTTTTGTCTTGGGTTTCCGTGTAAAATGTATTCCCATTTATCTCGTACCCTTGGAAAGTCAATATGGTCGAAGATGGTGACTTGGCCAACAAGTATAGCTCATCTTCAACAGTGCTGTTATTAATGAGATGTGTACGCAACCAACTGCCGAAAGTTTCCATGTGCTTTCCTTTAATCCAGAAGTTAGTCTCCTCCGGGTATTCGGAGCGTAAAATATCCACGTGTTTCACGATATACGGAGCCACCAATCTGGAATTTTGTAGAACTGTGTAGTGTGCTCGAGTGAAAGAATGCCCGTCCATACATGTTGTTGCTTTCTTTCCTAGCGTGCCTTTTCCACGCAGTCTCCCCTCATGGCGCGATTGAGGAACACCGATCGGCTTAAGATCATGAATAAAGTCAACACAAAACTCAATGACCTCCTCTGTTCCATAGCCCTTGGACATGCTTCCTTCTGGCCTAGCACGGTTATGAACGTATTTCTTTAAGACTCCCATGAACCTCTCAAAGGGGAACATGTTGTGTAGAAATACAGGACCGAGAATGGAAATCTCTTCGACGAGGTGAACTATGAGGTGCGTCATAATATTGAAGAAGGACGGTGGAAACACCAACTCGAAGCTGACAAGACATTGGACCACACCCGTACCTAAACTTGGTAGAGTTGCTGGATCGATTACCTTCTGAGAAATTGCATTGAGGAATGCACATAGCTTCACAATGGGTACTCGAACGTTTTCCGGTAGAAGCCCCCTCAATGCAACCGGAAGTAATTGTGTCATAATCACGTGGCAGTCATGAGACTTCAGGTTTTGGAACTTTTTCTCTGCCATGTTTATTATTCCCTTTATATTCGACGAGTAGCCAGACGGGACCTTGATACTGCTCAGGACTTGAAAAAAGATCACCTTCTCTTCTTTGGTAAGAGCGTAGCTGGCAGTACCTTGGTACTTCTCTGGATTCAGGTTGTCTCGTTCGTGCGTACTTTGATGGTCCTTCCGTGCATCCGATGTATCTAATTTCTTCTTCCCATACACGCCTAAGAATTTTAGCAGGTTCACGCAAAGATTTTTCGTCACGTGCATCACGTCGATGGCAGAGCGAACCTCTAGGATTTTCCAATAGGGTAAATCCCAAAATATCGAGCACTTCTTCCACATGGGTACGTGTCCATCAGCGTCTTTCGGAACATTTAGACTGCCAGGACCCTTTCCAAATATTACTTCCAAATCCTTGACCATGCCATATATAACATCACCATCAGGGCGTCTAGGCTTCGTTCGGTTATCTTCCTCACCTTTGAAATGTTTGCCTGCCTTTCTTACGTGATGCTTGTTTGGAAGAAATCGACGATGACCAAGGTACACATTCTTGTTACCTAAATATACACTGTCAGTCTTATCTAAACAGTGCGTGCATGCATTGTATCCCTTGTTTGACTGTCCTGAAATGTTACTAAGAGCAGGCCAATCATTGATGGTTACAAACAGCAACGCTCGTAGGCCAAATTCCTCCTGTTTGTACTCATCCCACACACGTACGCCCTCGTCAGACCACAACTGTAAAAGTTCATCAACTAATGGCCTCAGATACACATCAATGTCGTTGCCGGGTTGCCTCGGGCCTTGGATAAGCAATGGCATCATAATATACTTTTGCTTCATGCACAACCAAGGAGGAAGGTTATAGATACATAGAGTCACGGGCCAGGTGCTATGACTGCTGCTCTGCTCCCCAAACGGATTCAAGCCATCTGTACTTAGACCAAACCTTAAGTTCCTTGCGTCAGCTGCAAAATCCTTGAACTCACTGTCGATGTTTCTCCACTGCGACCCATCTGCGGGGTGTCTCAGCATCTCGTCTTCCTTACGGTCTTCTTTGTGCCATCGCAACAACTTGGCATGCTCTTTGTTTCGGAACAAACGTTTCAACCGTGGTATTATAGGAGCATACCACATCACCTTCGCGGGAACCCTCTTCCTGGGGCTCGGCTCACCCTCAACATCACCTGGGTCATCTCGCCCGATCTTATACCGCAATGCACCGCATATCGGGCATGCATCCAAATTCTCGTACTTCGCACCGCGGTAGAGGATGCAGTCATTGATGCATGCATGTATTTTCTCCACCTCTAATCCTAGAGGGCAGACAATCTTCTTTGCTTCGTATGTATTGTGCGGCAATTCATTATTCCTTGGAAGACTCTTCTTAAATATTTGTAGCAACTCCTGAAATGCCTTGTCAGATATTCCATTCTTTGCCTTCCACTGCAGCAATTCCAGGGTGGTACCCAGCTTTTTCTGGCCATCTTCACAATTTGGGTACAACAATTTTTTGTGATCCTCTAACATGCGCTCCAACTTTGACCACTCGTTTTCACTTCCGCACTTCATTTGTTCATCAAGAATGACCCGACGAAGATCATCATCATCGGACTCATCAACAATGACCTCGAGCTCAACTTCGTCTTCCCCCATTGTAGTATCGCCGTGTTCAGAGAACACAGGATAGTTGTCATCATCCTCTTCTTCAGGGTCTTCCATTATAACCCCTCTTTCTCCATGCTTGGTCCAACAAAAATAATTGGGCATGAAGCCTTCTCGCAACAAGTGGGAGTGTATGGTTCTTACGCTCGGGTAATTCCTCGTATTCCGACATTTATCACATGGACAAATCATAAAACCATTCTTCAGCTTGTTTAACTTAACCACATCGAGAAAACGATGCATGCCATCAATGAACTCGGGACAGCGTCGATCACCGTACATCCATTCTCGGCTCATCTGCATTACATAAATACATTAAAAACCATTACACCAGCTAAATAATGAATAGAGATACGTGACCAAATTAATTAATACAAGTTCATCACATTAAAACCAAAGTAGAGAAGTGCCCAAATGTGATACATAGTTCTCACGAAACATACATCAAACGAAACTAACATACAACTATCTAAAGAATTTAAATCCAACAACAAATGCGATCAGAATCACAACCAAGGTAACTATTGAACCAACAGCATAATGATACCAAGCCTCTTGACTAATGACATATTTTCTAATCTTTTTAAGCTTGACGCGCATTGCATCCATCTTCATCTCGTTAGCAGCGATGACGTCGGCAAGCTTGACCCCGTGAGCATCGACGATGTCGGCAATCTTCAATTCCAATATCATCTTCTCTTCCAGGCATTGGAGACGAAGATCTTCACTTATCTTCAATTTTGCTTTTAAATCATTGTTTTCTTTTTCTAAAAACTCGACAATAGGGTCGGCTGGAATTTCCGGTTCAACTACCTCCTAAATAAAAATATATCTATGTCAAGTTGGTCGACATGATTGTTATAACCATGAAACAAAATAAATAGTTATAAAAATATACCACATCGGAATCATAGACCGGACGAGGGCCGACGGGGACGGATATCAAAACCATGACACTATACATATAATAAAACATAAGAAAATTATACAAGAAATAATTATGCATTTAAATCATATAACTAACATTTTTTAAAATAAAAGATAAAAAAAGAGGCTCACCGAGGTGGTGTCGGTGACGGAGCGGCGCGGGCGATCGACGGCGGTCAGGAAGGGGACGGGACGACACTATATAAAACCACAAATTATACTTTAATTTGAGCTCAAAATGCATATAAAACAAATGAAATCCCTAACTTAGGAATTTCATCAAACACCTTGCAAGCACCACCAAAATCAAACTTGCTAAACTTGCACGAAAATGAGCTAAACTTGAAATGCCGGAAGAGAAGATGAAGTTGCTAACCCTTATATATGTAGGTGCCACCAATCTTGGAAGTTGTTGGAGAAAATGGTGGTGAATTTGGAGCTTGGGAGAGCAAAAGAGAGGAAAAATGGAGTGAGTTCGAGCTCAAAATGGTACTGGCTCGGGGTGGAAGAAGGTTATAGTGGCCGGGACCTTTAGTACCGGTTTTTAATACAAACCGGTACTAAAGGTCTGAGCGTGGGGCCACGGACCGCGGCCGCTTGTGCCGGCGGGGGCTCCACCCCTTTAGTACCGGTTTTTAATAGAAACCGGTACTAAAGGTCTGTCTTTAGTAGCGGTTTCTATTAAAAACCGGTACTAAAGGTCCTCGCCGCTGTGCCACAAACACAACCGGTGCTAGTGCCCTCCTTTAGTACCGGTTTTAGTACAACCGGTACTAAATGTGGCGTACCAAAGCCTCCTTTTCTACTAGTGACTAAAGAAAAAATAAAGCTTCACCTAGCAAATTGGAAGATAGTGTGCAGGTCTAAGGTATTCGGGGTTTCGATATTCCTTGACTTCGAGAAGTTAATCTCTGCCTCCTCGCATCTTGGGTCAAAAGATATTTTGAGGAGGGAGACAAGATTTGGAAAACCATGGTTGACGCTATGTACAAAATTGACAACCTGAACATTTTTTGTAGATCAATTTCAAACTCGTCCAGGTTTTGGAAATGGTTTATGTGGGTTGTCAACTCTATTAAGTTCGGGTAGAGGTGGAAGGTAGGAAATGGTGCTAAAATCCGTTGTTGCGAAGACATATGGTTTGGAACGTCTCCCCTCTATGTCCAGTTTTATGACCTCTACTGTGTCTGCAATGAGACTATGGTTGCTATCAATCGAGTCTGGGACTGTTCGACTCTTAAACTTACATTTAGAAGGAGTTTTCCCAACCTTTATGCAAAGGTGGTATGAACTGGAGCAGATTGCTGGCAATGCTACTATTTCTACACACTGCGATTCCATCATTTGGGCTTATGATTCCATGGGAGTTTACTCCACTATTTCCTTGTATAAAATTGTTAGCTTTAGGGGGTGACATAGATTTATATGCCTGCGATTTGGTCTCTGATCATCCCTAGCAGGGTGCAAATTTTCCTCTGGATGCTTTCGAACAACAAGTTGATGAATGTGACAACCTTCTTAAATGTAAAATGCATAAGCCTGTGGAGTGTGTCTTTTGCAAGGAATTGGAAACCATTGATCACTTGTTTTTTGATGCATTGTCTCTAAGAAATTTGGTCGTCTATCTCGACTTTCTTTGGTTTTAGTATTGCATCTGACTACATGTCGATAGCTAAGTTTTGGATTTCAAATAAAAAGCATGCTAACCTGAATGCAATCTGTGCCATGGTACTTTGGAGCATCTGGAAGTTTCGCAATGCTTTGATTTTTGATAACCAAACTTGGCTATGCATGCAACAAATTTGGTGGCCGGTTCTCATGACCATCAAGAAATGGAGAATCCGATTCAAGCAAACCATGATGAGCATCATCAATAGTGTAACGGATGTGACTCAACACGAGTTACACCTTTGCGTGTAGTACTGGCCCTTGGACCGTTCACCAGTACACATATCCAGAACGATAACAAATAAAGTAATAGTACATGATATCTAGTGAAATCCAGAGTAGAAATTACATCTTTGCATAGCGGAAGGAAGAGGTTCGTAGCAGGAAAAAAATCTAACTAATGTACGCCAAAACTTAGCCAGGATCTATCTATTAGTAATGCGGTAACGGGAAGGTTTCGGCAACATACCTCTTGTAGACCGAAAAGCGTTACGTTTAGGAGAACGTTGACGATGTAGTCGAACTCGTAGCTGATCTCAAGGTCGCGATGATCCCAGCGTGATGACGACGACCTTGGTGCGACGACGATGGCCCCGGTGCCGCAAGTGCAGCGCCCCCCGAGTTCTCGCACACATGTGGTGCTTGACGACGACTCCCGATCTCTCCGATCCAGCTGAGATTGCGGAAGTAGATCTTCTGGACGGAATCCCCGCAGCACGACGACGTGATGTGGTTAAGTGATCTCTCACGTAGGCAGCCCTTACTTGGGGTCACGGTCTACGGGAGAGGAAGAGGGTGGAAGTGCGTGGAGGGGGACGCCTCAAAGATTTGACAATTAATTAATTTCATATTAAAATAATTAATACGCCCCTCTTTATATATGGGAAAGGGGGTGTACCCTTCCCCTTGGCTTCCCCACGTGGGACTAAACAAAAGAGGAGGGGAGAGGGGAGGTGCGGCCGGCCGTGGTGGCCATGGGCCCCCACGCCTTGGCCCACCTGCCCCCTTCCCTCTGGGGCGCGGCCGGCCCCCCTTCTTGGGCCTTCCCTTTGGGGTTGGCCCAATAAGGTGGGCTGCCCCTTATTTTCCCTTTTATTTAATATTAAATTAATATATAAATATATTTAATTCATTAATTAATATATTTACAAATTATATAATTCCCGTGGCTCGGGAACTTCTTACGGACCATTCCGAACTTCCTTCGGTCTTCCCTGGAACCCCACCGGATTCTCTTCTCTTTACTTCTATGATTCCGATGATTCCAACACGATCTCCGAGCGTTTGTCAAACCCTTAAGTGTGTTACCCTATGGTTCGAGAATACTCCACACATGGTCGTTATGGGCATCCTCCCGCTAATGATCATTGGTCGGAGAGGGGTCTCGACCATGTCTGGAGTATTCTCGAACCGTAGGCTAACACACTTAAGGGTTTAACAAGCGCTCGGAGATCGTTTTGGAATCATCGAAATCATAGAAGTAAAGAGAAGAGAAACCAGAAGGGTTCCAGGTAAGACCGAAGGAAGTTCGAAATGGTCCGGAAGGAGTTCCGGAGCAACAGGAATTAAATAATATGTAAATATATTAATTAATGAATTAAATTTATTTATATGTTAAGTTAATATTAAATAAAAGGGTAAATAAGGGGCAGCCCACCTTATTGGGCCAACCCCAAAGGGAAGGCCCAAGAAGGGGCTAGCCGCGCCCCAAAGGGAAGGGGCGGGTGGGCCAAGGCGTGGGGCCCATGGCCACCACGGCCGGCCGCACCTCCCCTCTCCCCCTCCTCTTTTGTTAAGTCCCACATGGGGAAGCCAAGGGGAAGGGTACACCCCCTTCCCCATATATAAAGAGGGGCGTATTAATTAATTTAATATGAAATTAATTAATTCTCAAACCGTTGAGGCGTCCCCCTCCACGCACTTCCACCCAAGTAAGGGCTGCGTACGTGAGAGACCACTTCACAACAGCACGCCGTCGTGCTGCGGGGATTCCGTCCAGAAGATCTACATCTGCAATCTCAGCTGAATCGGAGAGACCGGGAGTCGTCGTCAAGCACCGCACGTGTGCGAGTACTCGGGGGCGCTGCACTTGCGGCGCCGGGACCATCGTCGTCGCACCAAGGTTGTCGTCATCACGCAGGGATCATCGCGACCTTGAGGTCGGCTACGAGTTCGACTACATCGTCAACGTTCTCTTGAACGTAACGCTTTTCGGTCTACAAGAGGTATGTTGCGGAAACCTTCCCGTTACCGCATTACTAATAGATAGATCATGGCTAAGTTTTGACGTACGTTAGTTAGAATTTTTTTTGTTTTCTGCTATGACCCCCTTTAAAAGCTAGCACAGTTATACAAGCAAATAAAAGATCTCCAGTCTTCAATTTGCGCCACAGGCGAACAAAGGTTGAGTGGAGTCTCAAAACCTACGTCGATCACTCAGAATCCGAATAACCCGCATTGGTGAAATACAGCCCACAAACATTGGCAAGTGTTGCATGAGGTGGATATAAAATGGCGCCTAGTTAATACTGCATATTTGGCTGGTGGATTTTTGGCTAGTTTTGCAGAAAGCAAATATTATCCTATTGCTTTTATTCAAAACACTTATATTCTAACATAAAGTGATTCCACTTATAGACATCAGCGAACCCCAACTATTTCACAAAACCAAGGAATTTGGGTAAGAAGAGTCTTCAACTGCTTCAAATCCAGTCCCTCCAAGTTGTCTGCTTCAGTCCAATAGCTCCATGTTGTCCAGGACTTAATCAAGCAATTTTAATCTAAAGTGGGCGTATCAATAGGTCAAGCCAAAGCCCCTATTATGCTTTGCAGCACAAATTCGTAATGTGAACATATCGATAGGTCAGGCACCCCAGCCCCTACTATGTCACTCGCCGCAAAATCCAATGTGAACATATCGATAGGTCAAGCATCATCCAGCCCCTACTATGTCACTCGTGAATCGTAATGTGAACATATCAATAGTTCAAGTCACTGACCACCTACTTATCTCACAGTCGTAAAATCTAAGGTGAACATATCAATAGTTCAGGTCATCGACCACGTACAATGTCACCATCCTTACATCTACTCATTAATCTCAAGTTTCCCTCATCAAAACGAAGTTGTTCTTTTTGCTATATCAACTTTATTGAAAAGGTGATCTACCTCCGTCTAACAAGCATAGCTAAGCAATCTACTGCTACGATGGTGACAAAAGACAATGTCTTCATGGCAAAAGTTTATAGGGTCATTCCGTCTCGGTGTTAACGGAATAACCTAGCATAGCATAATATTCCTACACATGCAACTACGGAAAATAGCTCTAATGCATAGGAAAAATAGTAGGACATAAGCATGTGCACCACTTGCCTTAGTTAGTTGTAGTTGGTGCTGAAACAATCCTCACAGTTGCAACGGTCACACTCTTCAGAACCGCAATTACCAAAATCGTCGGAGTATACACGATTCAATTATCACATACAATAAATAATCAAACAACATAACCAATATGCAAGACGATGGATTGTCGTTTTGAAACAATGGTTCTCTGGTTATTACTATAGCATATGATGCATGTAAAAATATTTTGTGTGCACAAAACGTTAACAACCAACATTAATCACTTTAAAAAGGGTAAATTAAGTTTATGCAAGTTTTATTTGAAATTAATATTCATAAATATTAGTTCTATATTTCTCTGTACGAAGGATTTAATTTCAAAGCAGTAGCAAAAAGATTTGATCAATTTCGAATTATGGACATTTAATTATATTTAAAATACTACAGATTAATATTTTGAATAACAGAAAATAAATATTATGTAAATCTTAAATACTTTTACAGAAACGAATAGAAATCTTTTTTCCAAATCCGCAGACATAAAGTTCGTTAAATTTGGACATACGGTTTGAAAGATATGGGTTTTACAATTTTAATATCTCTTGTGTGTATTTAAACGAATTTCACGGAAAAGCATGACACGTGTCGCTAGTTTTTTTTTATGACATACTTCCGGTGCTCAAAAGGGAAAACTAACAACATGAAAGTTGTGCGGAATGGCTAGATAAAACTACTCGTAAAATTAATTTAAAATATGATAAACGATCGCGACGAAATGATCATAAGGGTATATGAAAAATACTACGCTATATGTCAAAATTGGAGAGCTACGATCTATGAAACGGAAGTATTATGGCAAAAATGGATTCGTGGAGTCGATTATACTAAAATTGATATTTTACAAAATTACATACGAGAAAAGGAAAAAGAAGATTTGTTGAAATACCTTCGTAGTCTGAGAAGTACCACCGAAAAAAGAATACTGAGAACTCCTGTTAAAACATTTATTTTATTCTAGTCAACCAAAATAAATGGTCAACCCCGTATTGTGTGATTTTTTTCTATTGCTTTGGTTGTCTTATAAAGGCTAGAGGGAGGCTGCAAAGTTCATTAAGAAGGCAAGGTGGGACTAAAGGCACGTACCGGACGGAACGATACCAGTGTAAAAATTATTATTGGGCTGGTTTGGCCCTATTTTAGTTTTTATTTTTGTTTTCTACCGCTGGCCTCTTTGTTGGGCTTTGCAGGTCGGCCCAACTAGGGTCGGCTCTATATTATTTCTTTTTCCTGTTTTCTTTATAACTTTTGTATTTGAACCTCAAATTGCGCCATATAAACTTTGAAAAATTTGTAAAATTGTCCCCTGTCCTAATAGAATATTTTGGGATAGTTTTAGACAAAAAAATTACTAAAATACCCCTAGCACAAATAATGCCTTATAGAGGGTTTTTGGGTAAAATTAAAAGGGTTTGCCAATATTGTTTTAAAATTCATATGCAAGACAAATAAATGAAAGTTTTGGAAAGATACCATGATGATATGGACATGACTTAATGCAAACATGCCAAATCTAAATTTCGGGATGTTACAAATAGCTTCACGCAAATGATTCTGGAGAGGCTAAGAGAAGTTCCAGCTCTACCGTGCAGGTAGCCCCAGGACTGAAGTCACTGAGCTCTCTCGTCGCTTCGCTTCCTCTATCAAGGACTACTGCAACGTCTGACACACCACCATGCTACCAGCAGCCGCTGGTGGCCTCGCGGATGACTCCTGCGAGCTGAAACTCTGGGGAAAACCACTGCTGCCCACCGAGACCCTCCCTCTAAAAAAGATCAGGTCCAAGCTCCAGGAGATCGTCGATCACCGCGTCGCTTCTGAGTAGCCTTCAACAAAAAAAAAGGCGCTAGAAGAGCTTTACCCCTTTTTTCTTTCGACCTGTGCCAAGTTATTGTACGGAGACTTTAGTTTTGCTCTCTTTTTTTCTCTTGTCAGGAGCTCTTAGCTGCTCTAATTTCGATCGTTTCCCTCTGTAAATGGCTGGTTTCATTCGAATAATGGATCTAGGGCTCCCCGCTTCAGGGGCCCTCTTGATCTAAAAAAACTGTAAAGAAAAGATAAAAGGCTAGACCACGTTTTTGGCGGTTTGTATTTAGTTTTGAATTGTGGAAGAATAATTCTGCACCACATTCCGAATCATAACAAATCTAGTTCACATTTTGGAAGTATGCATGTAGTGATCACATAGACTAAAGTAGGTTAATTGACCAAACATGAATAGAGTCACCACATAATTAAGGAACAGAAGAAACTTAACATGTCCCATATAGAAAAAACTGAACGTGCTGAAAGCCAAAGAATGAAGTCAAGAAGCTCAGAACTATGGTTGTGAACGGCAAGGAGGAGGACGGTGCAGGATGTTGATTTAGCAGCAACGAGTTCATGGAACAATGATATCTCACTACTTAACAATTGCCGAGAGGAGTGGAGTTGGCATAGTACCGTATCTGCTGATCAGTATGATTGCACCCATCGCTGAATGTCATCTAAATTTATAATTGGACAAAGTCGCAACAGCAGACCTCTGAGTAGGTGCTGGGAAGGAAGTCGTTGGCCGTAGGATCTTTTCGGGGAAAGGATTTGGAGCAAGAGGTGGAGGATTTCAATCGAAGGATAAGTTTGGTACCAAGCAAAATCATGTCGCCATTGTCAAAAAAGAAGCAAAATCATGTCGCAGGTAAGCTTCAGGCATATTTTCTGCCCCGTCAGGAAAGGAGTCACCGCAAGATCAGTAAGAGCATCTACACCGGCACGTCTAATAGATCGTTCGGCAAGTGTGCCGGACAAGTGCTATTGGGCGAGCCGGCACGCGTTGCCGCCTATTAGCAGCGGTGTGCCCCACCGGTTGCTCCCAATAGGTTTTTTACGAAATGTTTTGAAACGACAAATATAGACGAAACGGTGATATTTCATTGAATTTGAAAAACATTTAACAAACTTAAACGAAATTTGAAAACGACATTTAGCAAACTTGAACGAAATTTAAACTAATCTCTAGAGCCTAGATCTAACGGCGCTGCCGGCAAGTGCGAGAGAAGGAGGCCTATCCCGCCGCCGGCGAAACCCTGCATGTCAGCGTCGAAGAAGATGACGGTTTCTGGCGGCGGCATCACTTGCATGCCTCAATGATCTGCCGCCGGAAGTTTCATCTACTGTTGGCGGCGGCGGCTGAGGCTTATGGTTTCGCCGGCGTTGGCTGCGGCCTTGAGGAGCTTCTCAAGGTCGCTGCCCTTGCCGAGTGTGGTGGGGTTTGATCTAGCGGCGGCGGAGGGAAGCTTCTCAAGGTCGCCGTAGCTGTCATCCGCCCCTCCTCCGGTGCCGGTGCTGCTGCCGGTAGTGGGGCAGTTGGGGCTGGTTCCTGTGCCGGCGCCGGTGCTGGTGGTAACGGAAGTCAGGTAGCTCGTCGGCGCGGGCCCGCTCGTCGTCTGAGGCGAACCATTCTGCCGGTGGCTCCGATGCCGACAGGGAGGAAGAAACTGGCGCGGCGCGCCTCGCCCTCCGCCTCCACCATGTCGTGCCAGTACGGCGCCGATATGGAGTAGAAGGGATTGATCCAATGCGCCAATAGCAAGTCCCTCCACTTCCTGATGTAGTTGAGGCGGGCCTTCGCGCTGAGCTCCGGCGCCACCGGCACCTTCACGACATTCAGCACCCACCCCTCTGGTAGCTGAACGCCGTCTGGCACCTGCTGAGGAGGCGGCGCTGCTCATGCTGCTCTAGGCGGCGCTCGGGGGTTTCGACGCTTGCGGCACGCTCGCGCCAAGCTTGACGCTCCGCGGCTATCAGCTGGCGGCGGAGGATCTCCTCTTCGGTCATCGCCGGTCGTGGCTTACGGTTGTGAGGCATACTTGCTATGGTTTTGGAGAGGAGAGGAGAGGTGAAGTGTTGTGTGGAGAGGAGAAGCTCGCCGGTGCCGTTTTAAAGCCGGAGGGGAGCGGAGGAGGCTGGCGCCGCATTAACTTCGTCACCGGCTTGTCTGCCACGCGCATTGACGCCGACGACGCATGCGAGCCACCGCTTGACCTTTCAGTGTTGCGCTCGACGCGTCGCGTCATCTGCGCCTGCCTGGGAAGCCGTTGTGTATTAAAACGGGAGTACCGACCACAATAAATCCACCTGCGACCGCCCCGCTCGTCAGGATCCGACGTGGCGCACGTTGTCACGGTTGCCGGCATGCCCGATTGACTTTTTAAAAGCAGGGCGCGAAACGGTGATGTCGGACGCTCTATTGAGGCGTGCCGACAACTTTCACCCAATTGGGCTCGCCGCTGGGTGTTTTGGTGACGGCGCCCCGAATAGGCCTATTGGTAGCCATATTAGGCGCGCCGATGTAGATGTTGTAACTTTATCTGCTCGATGCAAAATATGCAACGATCTGGTGTGCTGAAGGTTGAGGCAAATACCGACGCACTCACGAATGCTGAAGCAGCTACCCCTTCATAACTAGGCTATTCAAACCAGTTCCTCACCTACTTACAAAATCACATCTCACCCAGCACGCTACGACTACAGGTCCTTTCAATGGTGTCGGGAGATCGATCTTGTTGAGAAACCAGCATCCTTGAAGTGAGATTTTTTTTAAACACTGTATAAATGTCAGAGCTCACAAACATTACACATACACTCGTCCCATTGAGTACATGTACACCCATCATATTCCGAGAAGTACCTCCGAAAGACTGACTTGAAAAACATTAAAATTGACAAAGTCATCACGGATACCTTGCTTGACGAGCATGTCACCTATCACTGAAACAATATATATCATTGGTTAAATCCTGTAGTAAATCTGGACAAATGTGAGCACCAATGTCAAGTCTAAATCTTGAATTTGGGTGGGCTGGTTCCACCACAAACAAGGTAACTAACCGAGATACCAAGAATGGATGTGCCAATGGGAACCAAATTCATCGGCGATCTTGGAGCTCCACAAGACCTTCGAACCAGTAGTAAGAAAAGACGGTGAAATTAATGAATACCTCGAGAAATTTCATTTATATTGCTTCGGAGGCTACAATTAGGCTACCCTTAGTGTATTATCTATCAACATCATTTCTTAGTGTATGCTATCGGATATTAAAATTTAACTACTTAATACATTTTATTTTAATAGACTTGGTATATATCATAACAATGGTATTTTAAGTAATATCAGGTATTAATTATCTACTAGCAAACATGCCCGTGCGTTGCAACGGGCGAACAAATTCCAACTTAATATGCAGATATGAAATAATATTAAATTTACATAAAATAACTTCAGCAAGTCGGAAAGGAGAAAAACAACAAACAGACCACTGGTTCCATTCGAACCCGGTTTTGTTTTCGTTGCATATTGCCATGTACACAGTACCGGCTGTAAATACCGCCTAAAAGTTCTCACGAGGTTCTTGGTTCGGGTTTACAAACCTCGACCTTAGGGGGGTCATTATTCTTTTTTGGAAACTTGAGCGGGGGTATTTATACTTCTTTCCCATATAAGTCTGGAGGGACAACAATTTCTGAGAGGAAATCATGAACAGGCAGAATAAATACTCATCATGTATTTGTGGTCCATATAGTCCATGGAAGAATGCTGATTTAACTATACATGTTAGTCTTGCAGGAAAGAACTGCAACAACTACCACCGCAAACCACGACATTTATTTTCCCACATCCACTCATGTATCAAGCCATTTTGGTTTTGATTGTAAGATGGTGATAAAATATTACACATACAAGAGTTGTAATTTTCAAGAATTTATAGTGGAGTTGAATCTAATCTGACCAGATAATTCCCATGAGTATATTACTACCTGGAAACAAACGACTGCAAGACTACATGCAAAGGATAATTCATACTCCCTCCGTATCAAAATATAAAGACATTGGGAACTTGTTCCGATGAGGTGAAAATGAAGGAAATTACACTCGTACCCCTAGATCTGAATTGTTACATTGAGAACATTTTAATCAAACGTCCGCCGGCTTCCTCCGTCCGTCCCTCCTTCGCGATCTGCTGCTGCTGCCGCTGCAACTCCCTCTCGATCAATCTGATACTGCTGGGGCCGGTCTTAGTTAGCATAATATCTAATAAATAGAAAATAGAATAGTAGATAATCCAGTATAAAATATAAAAGAAAGAAAACATTCTTTGAAGAATCAAGATTCGTAATTAATCCTTGTCTTGTTTGTTGGATTAGGTCTAACTTTCTTGAACAAACTGCGAGCGTGGAACTTTACGAGATGAAATAGGGAAAGACAGAAGATAGAACTTAAAAGGATAATTGAAGTGACTCGTCAAACATGCACATCAACCTGCATCCCATGGATAAAGAGTGTTCTGATTATCATTCAGACATTATTTATCACATGGCACTTGAGTAGCTCATGGATATACGCATATGGCAAATGATGAAATTCTTAAAAAATGTCAGAAGATAACCGAAAGGAAAGGCTTACATAATTTGGATTGACCACTCTAAATGCAAGGCACCATGTCGAGGAGTATTCTGAATCTCAAAAATAACTTGCTTTTCCATTCTGCCCCTCCTTTCTACTATTCCTTGCATACACACAACCAACAATTAGTGTCCAGCATGTATTGCAAGCACTTGCTAGCAGCAGTTCCAAGCAAGATCAAGCTGGGAGTACTGGTACTGAAAATGCACAGATACAGGTTGGTTGTGTGTATGCAAGGGGTTTTAAGCAATAGAGAAGGAGTACCAGAGAGAAGTCAGATACAGGTTTCAAGTCAATTGGGGGCGTTGACCTGCCTCCAATTGCTGCAGATAATGCTAGCTACTGCCAAACATGAGCTACAGCATGAGTTACAGTCTACAGATTAGCTACTGCTAAATTTCAAGTCTCTGAACAATAAACGAGATCGACACTGACAACAAACGATATCGACACCTGCACAGCAATTAAGCTGACAGTATTTCTCATTGCACACGCAATCTGACAACCAAGCAGTTCATAGTCTACTGGAAGTTGCAAGCACTGCAAGCAATATTTACTCCTATTACAAGCACTACTAATACTGCAAGTAACCAGAGAAATGAAAGAGATCTGTGAACATTGAAACCTTAAATTCCTATGATCATCAAACAAGCTTAAAGTCATCACAGAAGTGGGGCACGCCTGTTTAGGAGGAAATGGTCCTCAAACTCCGTTATCCATTAAGTTTTTTAACACATGAACAGAGTAAATGTTTAGAGTGGGAATTCTGTACATGAATTAATGTTTAGGAGTACCAGACTACGATTATGATTAATGGGGCGCCGTTCTTATCAAATTTAAGCTGCCACTGCCACTGTTTCCTATCAAGATCTCAATCAATTGAATAGATAAATCAGGGTGGTGTACAAGAAGAAACAAGCACTGGAATCAGAGTGGGAATCAGGGTGAAGTAACCAACAAACTAAACTCACCGGCCTTTCTTGCGGGATGGAGGCGATGGTGAGGACTCTATCGGGAGATGTGGTGCTTCATCCTCTTAGCTTGATGGGCGACCCAGACTGCGCGAACCCGACGCTGCACAGCCACGCCTCGGTGCGGCAGGCTTTGCGTGTACAGCGGCTTCTTCTTCTCCGGCAGCCGTTCCAGCCACTCCGCGTCCGACGCCCGCGCCGTCAGCCCCCGTCCCTCCGCCGGGTCAGCCCCCGCACGGCCATGGACATTGTCGCTAGCTGCTCCTCCTCTTCCGTCTTCTCGCCGGAGAATAGCGGATCCAGCACCGGCGCACGCGGATCAGACGGGAGAAGCACACCGCCGGCGCAAAAAATGTGACCTTTGCTCGGAGGCGCCAAATGGGAAGCGAGCTGACGGCGGCGAGCTCCATCCGCACGCGGAGGAAGGTCCGCGGCGGACCCGAGGCACAGGGGCGTCACGTAGGACCTCCTGCTCGGCGGCCGGGGACGCGGGGCACATGGGCGCGACGGAGGTCCTCCTGGTCGGCGTCACAGGGGCGGCCCGTAGGACCTCCTGCTCTTCAGCCAGGTGAGGTCCTCCTACTGGGCGGCCGATGCGAGGCACAGGGGCGCGGCGGAGGTCCTCCTGGTCGGCGGCGGATCTAGATCACAGGGTCGTGGAAGTCCTCCCCGTCTCCTCTCTCTGCGCTGACAAAAGAAAAAGGCGAACCGGTAAGTAAAAGGACTGCGGGTTGATTTCAACAGAATGGAGGGACTAAAGTGTAAAATGGCCGCGACGTACCACGGTCGCTTACCAATACTAGGGAACTAGCAAAATGCCCGTGCGTTGCAACGGGCAACGGAATTTTTTGCAATATAACTTGTTCTATAGGAATAATTTATATGCCATTTATTCCATAACAGCTGATTCGGTTACCAAGATGATGAAATTAACAACCGAGTTTCTCTCACATGCGACCCTCATCCTTTTATCAAATTTAAATCTACAAACAAACTGAATGAAAGGGATGAATTTTAAACGTGATAAGTAAATCCTTCTGAAACTGGAGCCTCGCTCCCTTCTGCTATAATGGAGTCATCTGATTCTCTTTATGCCGCAGCTGTGGTCATGAACTTGCATTTAATCTTCTCACACACCCTAGTGAACAGGTAAGATAATTATCAGTTGTATTAGGAACGTAGTTTTTTTTTTAGATAATAGGGTGCGGGTCCCCGGCTTCTGCATCAAAATGATGCACACAGCCACCTTAGGAACGTAGCTGGGTTAAACAAAGCTCCTTCTCCAGAAATATCTGAATCAGAAAGCTTGGCTGAATCATTTCTCACAAAATTCCCTTCAATTAACCCTGAGTGTTCGTACATAATACTTTCTCCTGCAAGAAGCCTCGTATTCAGGCTGTTGGACAATATCTGTTGTCTCCATAGAGCATTTCTTGCAATGTTCAACGCTCTGTGCAAATTTGTCAGCTAAGTCTACCAATAGCAGTTAAAAATCAATCTGGGGCAACAGAGAAAAATCAGGGGAAAATCTATCCAGAGCCAACGGAGAACTGGACTGCCCACCTGCATACGCGCTCTCTTCTGCACTGGAACGAGCAACACCGAGCGACCGAACATGCGTGCATGAATCCGGTCTAGGGCCGAGTTGTGATCTCAGTGACCGTACGCCTCGCGCAGGCGGTGCTGGAACCACGCCATGTCCAGGCACTGGTACTTCTCGCGCTGGCTGCCGCCCCTTTGGGTTCACGGTGACCGGATCAGTGAGCACCGGGTCGTTGCTGGAATAGTGCCGGTACAGCGAGCTCTGGACAGAAGGATCTTGTACGGGATGTAGCGGACCGCCGTGCCGGCTCGCCATAGTTGGTGCCGAGTGGCACCACCTGGATGAACACAGAGCCCGGGCACATGACGATGAAGTGCGTCATGGCGGCGCCGTGCACGCCAACCATCATGTCCGACCCGTTCAGGACTCGGTTCATCTGCGCGAGCTCCGTGTCCGAGCGCGGCTGCAGCAACTCCACGCGAAACCCAGCCCTCGCCGCCTCACGCACCAGCGTTGTCGATCACGGGCGACCCGTCCCAGCCTCCGCTTATCGTTCCCGACCGGCGACCGCCGTGGCGGCGTGGCGCACCGGACCCTTCATGCCTCCGCTGCTGCGAGGGTATCCTTTTCTTCATTTCCTTCTCGGTCTTTAATTTCCTCTTCTTCCTCAACGATCACCTTGATACGGCCACGGTTGCCGGAAGTCCTGAATGCGCAGACCGACGACGGCCTCCCGGAAGCAATGCGTCCGGTTGTCGTTGGCCAAGTTAGTCGGGGATCTGCTCCACGATGTGGCCATACTTGGGCATACCAGCAAGACGAACACCACCTTCTTGTTGTACCGCAGCGCGGTGACGTAGAGCGTATTATGCCGTCGTTGAACTCGTGGTACACGTTGCGTGTAGTAGAGACTCTTAAGGCAACGTTGCTTACCAATCGGAGGACTCATATTCTTGTTCGCTTACCGATTGGTGTTTTCCGGTTAGGACACCTATTGCTTACCGATCGCAGGACTCCTCTTTCTTCTCCACGTTTTCTGACGTACCAACCATCATCTGAAGACATATTATATAGTAGAGACTAGGTGGATGCCCGTGCGTTGCTACGGATTCTATTTTTTCATAATATTTTGCCAAGATAATACATGCGAAAATTCATGTGTAAGGATAAGGCATCCGCTGGATATAACTGACACTCGCTTCTGATTGCGGTGTATGTCGACAAAAGGTACAATTTGATAAAACATGTCGGTGCCTATTATCTAAATACATTTAGAAACATATATATTAAAATAAAAATTTATAACGCGATCATCTCTAAGCAGAGAAAAATCAAAGGGAGACCAATATGTCTAAATTAGCTTTTTTATGAGGGGTGTCTAAATTAGCCAATCTAGCTTATCAATTCTTGGTTCGAAGAGTGCTTAGTCTATCTGGGATGTGTAGCTCCGAGAAAAGGAATATTTTTGCACGGTTTCTAGTGTATGCGGAAGCAAGTAAAAACAAGACCTCCTTTTGCTGTAACCAAAAGAAACTGGATAGGTCGACAAGAAGCAGGAAAAAAAATCATTCTCTGCCTCTCCGTTGACCTCTGTCCCCCATCCCCAATTCCTCACTCCTCAGTCCTCACTCAATCTTCTTCCACGGCCGCTCGCTCACAGCGGAGAGCCGCAGGCCCGCAGCAGCACCAAGCCCCAACCATCCCCATCCTCCTCTCCACCCCTGTCTGCGCTCGACCGCCCTCCCGCCATGGCGTCGCCGGCGCCGCCAACCAACACTCGCCGGCGCCGATAACCGAATCTCGCTCAAGGCCCTCGCGGACAAGAACCCATTGGAGATGTTCCTCCTCCTGCCTGGCCCAGTGGCGCTCGCCCGCACCTCCCTCGCCTGGATTAGCAACAATTGCATAGCTTTGTGAGTGGTTGTTATTTAAAAGTTCAGTACTTGCTAGCTATCGCTTTCTGTGTCGATTCATGTCTGAGCTATTATTTGTGAATCTCTGGAAGTTATAGAATCAGACTGTAGTTTAGTATTGCTGTAGTGTTTGCTTTTACTAAAATTTCTTTTTGCTGGCATAGTTAAAACTGAAGGCAACCACGCTTTAGCTAAACTGAACCGTACTGTCAATTCTGAAGTTTAGCTGCTGTTTTACAGTGATTAGTGCTATTTCTGGGAAGAAACCTTCAGTAGCATGTCTGCACGTTCCACCAAAAGAGCTAGGTCGCAGCAAACCATCAGCTTACGTGATGTGGTGCTAGTACCTACAGTGTATTTTATCTAAACTGTTTAACCAGTGCACTTGCTAGCCTGTAGCTTTGCTCTGTTTGTTTTTGCCTGCTTACTTGAAAGTTGAAACGATTCATGCTAAAAATTATTTGCACTTGGCAAACCTGAAACTGAGTCTGAAAACAGGGACGTAAATTCACTATGGTAGTCTAAGATCCGATGAGGTTTATTTATTAGGTAAGAATATATACTTTATTCTCTGTCTAAAAATATATGATATTGCTGGTTGCAGCTCCGAGGAAAAATAATCAAAATGCTCATCATTTTCAGTACGTCTAAAGTAACAAAAGATGCATGTACATCAGAAAATACAGACTGAATAAGACTATGTTTATGCATAAAACACACTTTGCAATATAACAATGGTGAAGAACAGTCTGAGTATCAATTTGCTAGTTCAGCATTTTAGTGACGATACATATGAAGAAGTATATGTATCCGAAACCAGAAAATACTAAAATGTACAGTTCCTTGCTCCCTCTCTTTTTGGACAGAGATTGTTGGCCCTGCTCAACGCATAAGGATTCAGGTTGTATGGCCAGCATAAAAAAGTTTAGTTCTATGTCGTTTTGCAGAGTTCAACTCCTGATGCTCCTTATTTATCCATGTTGCTTTAGCTTTCGATGGAAACCTCCAGTTATACACTATATACACTACTACACTACTACCTTCTTCTGTTGTAGCTACCATAAGAACAGAAAAGTCAGCCTACACCATAATTTTTATACAGTAATCAGCCCAAAGTAGCTGGGGTGCTATTTCTGGTAGGGTGGCTCACCTTCTGTAGCTGGGGTGTAAAACAGTTGTGTGATAGCTGACTGCAAAGTGGCATTTTCTGGAGTGTGAAATCCTTCCAGGGAATATGCTTGGTCAGGTCTTGGACCTTCAATAATTAGCATAAAAAGGGGTCACAAAGAATTATTAGCCATTTGTTGAGATGCGAGCAACAAGTGTCTATCATTACATATTAAATTACCGGCTTGAACAGGTGTTTGGTACCCATATCCCTGCATAGACCCAATACTACAATAATCATCAGGAACAAAGTTTTCCTTGTCAGAATAGGCGCTCCTGTTTGAGGGAAATGGGTCTGGTGTATGACATGTAGTCGCTGGCGTCCCAATCTGTGGCATGCCTACATCACCATTTTGAATTACAGCAAGTAGTATTATATAAATGAAGATGCTTTCTCGGATAGTCAACTTCACCTTCTGTAGCTGTTGAGGTGCATTGCAGGTGTGTGATAGCCGACTGCAAGGTGACATTTTCTGGAGTGTAAATTCCTGGCATCAAAATTCATCCTCAATCTATGGGTGCAACACATAGCTTGATATATGGGCTGGTTTCAACAATGGACCTACCAGGTGATATGGCAACCGTTGTGTTGGATGTACCCTGTTTACCGGTGAGATTACATCCTGCATTTTTCTTCCTTGCATATCTCTCCCTTTCCCTTTGTCTTTTCAGTTCTTTTTTATCGGCTATTTGTTCTACGGGTACCATAATAATATTAGACTCTATAAGACAGTCGAGTAAAGAAGAATGTAAGAAGGTAAAAGATAACCTGAAATCCTGACGTTCGATATGTCTTGGAATGGAGACTGTCCAACAGTAGGCCTTGACGATGCCATATCCTGTATGTTTAAAATTGCCGGCAACATTGTGGATTAACGTGAACATTACTGGAAAACCAATTGTAAGTTTGCATGTATATGCTGTTGACTGATTCTGGATTGTACTCACTGTTACAGCACCCGATGGCAAACTAAGATTGGACTTGCCGGCGCGACAACCGTGCCGTTGGCCTTGGCGGACACCGGAGCTAGCGCACCGCATCAGTTCGTCCGAGGACGAAGTTCGCCGCCTGCGCGTCGTCGAGCCTGCGCGTCCTCGAGCCTGCGCGTCAACCGGCTGGGTGGACACCGGAGGTTGTGCAGAGCACCAGCACGGCCGACGGTGACAGGTTGGTCTGTTTCGCGAGCCCTGGCGGCAGCTCGGTGTATTCAAAATTTCATTCCCTGTTTGTGCGGCCCAGTATGCGTGGAAGGAAATAGTTTGATTGCGGGTATTATTCTGGGAAAGGAATGATCGATTATTGATTGCGTGGAGTATTATGGGAAAGCAATCAGCGTTTATTAAACGTCGAGACAGGAAAGGAATCAGCGGAAATTAAGATTTCGCCCTTAATGGGCCGGCCCATCGAAGCGATGGCGTTGCTGGATCAATCGATCGAAGGATCGTCGCTTGGGTCCCATCTAGTTGAATACCCGTGCGTTGCCACGGGCTATGTAGATAAATAATTTTACTCCCTAATAACGACGACCATCGCTGGATTGGTTGTGTTTTTTCTAGATTATCGCGTTGATATATACCTATCTTGCTTGCACCATTTTCGTCTCCCGACGAGACTGTCATTTGATCGTTAAACAGCAACACGATGGAAACTTATCGGAATGACTGTCGGAGAAGCACCTCGAACAACAACATGACTGGAGGAATCGGCCAGAATGATGATGTCGCTCTTGTCGCCACGGACCAGACGGCGCGACTCGGCGAGCTGCGGAACGGCGACGGCCGGACACAAACACACGTACAAGTATAATTTTTTTTTTTTTGCATGGGAAAAGTACAAACATTGCTAGCTAGCCGAGCTAGAACACAATCAGCGGGATGGATTTTTAATTCTTTTATCCGTGCGTGCATAGCTAACTCCATGTGAGACTGGGATGTATTCGTACGTACCTACACCATCACGAACTGTTGTGCTCTTCCATGCTCGCGCTCACGAGCATGGTAGCATGGTAGATCAATGCGAGGCGAGCAGGGATGCTCGGGTGGTGTGCGGGCCACCGTCGACCAGCCGCGCGTGGGGCCTCTGTTGTCTAGATCGAAGCGGAGCGAGTCTGCCTAATCCGACTCGAATCGCTTTTCTTTTCTATTTCCACGGGGCTCGATCGTTTTTCACTTAAGCAGGGTATAACCGGAAAATAAAAAACGTACCAACCATCACCTGAAGGCATATTATATAGTAGAGATAAGCGCGGCGAAGCCGCGCCCGTGGGCTTATTAATATCGAAACAAATTATTATTAGGAGAGGAAATATTGGATGGTCGTCCGTGTTTATTTTATTTATGCTTTTTGTCAACAGATGTTTCAGCTGGTAGAAATGAACCGGTGCAACAATGTAGTCCGTGTAAACAACAACAAATTTGTTGATCGTGACAAAATATTCGTCAAAATTAAGTGAAAGCGTTGCATCCGTTGTATTAAAGAAACAGCAATAAATTTGTAGATTGTAGGAAAAAAATCAACGAAATTAAGTGAAAGTATCACATCTGTTGTATTTAAAATCGCCGAAATCCGTCTGAATTGATCGTGTAGGGTATTTTGAAATACTTAGAAATTTGAGATGATTAAATATGCTTGTATGTTTGAATGAATGAGTAATTTTATTTCATAAATTGAGCTGATCAAATATGTTCGTATTTTGTGGTAAATGTGTAATTTAATTCCTTAGTTGGAGGAAACATAATGTGTCAGCATTTATTAAATCCAATGCATATTTGGAGGACATGTTTTTATTTAACAGTATAGCAGGAGGAAATGTATTATTGATATCTCTGCATATTACAGTATAGCAGGAGGAAATGTATTATTGATATCTCTGCATATTAGCCTTTTTAGCTTTTATTAAATTTATCCGCATAATTAGAGAAAGTGCAGTAAAATTTATCTGTAAATATCAACCAGTTTGAAATGATATAAAAAGTCTATATTTTTGCCTTACAAATTTAGTTGAACTCCATAATCATAGGAAACACATTATATGATCATACAATCAATTCAATCCATAAGTAGGGAAAATGAATTTGGAATTTCTACGAAATTTCACTGAATTTAAATCTTCAAATATGCTTGCATTATGTCATAAGTAGTTTTTTTTTTTTGTGATCAGTTTAACATTTTTTCCCATATTTTTCTGGTTGGTGGATCTAAAGATATAGATTATGCAATTTTATTTATTTTCTGGAATTTTTTGGCGTTTTTCTATTTAAAAAAAATCGCGAAAAAAAATAGCAGTCCTGACCCACCGTGACGCCATGCTGGCGTCAGCGGCAGCCAGGCCAGCCACGGCGTCGACGGAGGAGGGGTCGCCGGCGGCGCGCCACGGCCGTCCGGGACGCGTGCGCGGATGCAGCCGACGCGCGCGGAGCCGCGGCGACTGCAGGCGGTGGCGCCGCCCGCTTTAGGTCGCCGGAGCTCCGCCGGCGGCCATTGGACGCGACGGCCGACGCCGAGGACGGCAACGGCGACTGCGACACGGCCACGCCATCCCGGCCTCTGATTCGCGGCGAGGAGGGGCGGGAGGAGACGGCGAACCTCGGCGTGCCGTTCGATTCGCGCAGGGATGGCCGGAGCGGCCTGGCGGTGTGGCGGCGGCGGCGGCGACCCGCCGGTCGCGAGGGAAAGAGAAGGGAGAGGGGGGGTCTGCGCGCACTTTTGCACGGACGCCCCTGGGGTTCAAGAAAATTACAAATAAGTCCTTCGCGGGTCCTTCTGCGGGGGGTTTTCCGCAAAAGCGTGCGGCACCGGCTGGGAATGGGATGACCGGCGGGTTACCGGGGACATGTGGCGCTACCGCATTGGAAGAAAATCGCGATGTACAGTGCCGCGCGCGGATGGGCCGACGTGGGCTGTTCTCGACCGTCCGATCGGTCGATCTGACGGCCGTGGATAGTCTGCGACGTGGCCGAATGAGAAGGCTGCGATTCTTCCGCCTGTTGTATATAGTAGAATTATATAGTAGAGATTTGATTGATTGTTAATTTGATGCAACGGAGTAAAGTTTTTCAAGATTGGTTTGTAGCCAAGGGAATCTTTATTCGAAATGCCAAGCGTATCACCTTTGAAGCGACACCGTCACACGACTAAACCTAAAAGAACTAAACCTGGCTACACATTTGAGTGTTCATGATCAGAAAGAGTGTTATCTAGATTCCAAAAAATGTAATTAATTATTTAATAACTACCTCTACTTTATTGAATTCTCCTCATCCATTGCGTAATTAGAGTCAATGGGATCTCTTTGGTTCACATGATTTTGAAAATATATGAATAGAAAAGGCATATGAGTTATGAACATGTTGGGGTCATGTCTAGTTTTATGAGGCTTAAACCTGGCCAATTGTGAAGGTCACATGTCAATTCAACAAATTTCAAGCAACTTGTCACTGTCAAAGAAAGATAAGAAGCAAAATAATCCAAAAGGAGAAATTCTAAGTGAAGGCGGCCTAACCAGTAGAGGGATAGGAGGACTAGCCCACCAAAGACTATCATCACCCCACCTTTAAGTTTATCTTGGACTAGCAATGGATTTTCTACCTTTTTTACTCTTACGTTCTCTCTCCAAGGTAGCCAGGACCGTTGGAATGTTCATGTTCCTAGGCCACAGTGATCTCTCTATTAAAAATTGAAAATCGTATTTACATGTTTTTAAAAATCTGAAAAAAAATCTTCCACATGTTTTCAATGATGTATTCAGTAAACATGTAAAATCTTAGTTTAAAGTACTTTTAGAGCTATACAAAGATTTTCAGAGTGTTTGGATCTGAGTATACATACTTTCAAATATCTAAAGTATAATGATTTTTTTTGTAGCCCGTAATATAAAGAATTTTAGATTGTGATTTTACATGTTTGTAGGATGCATCATTGACTACATCCATATTTTTCAATTTTTTATAATTGTAAATATAGTTTTGGTTACTCCGTATTTATTAAAACAAAGGAATCACTAGAACTCGGGAGGCAAATTAATTTTCGGGACCGTTGCCTATATAATTTAGCATGGGTCATGTAGCCACTCACACTCATCTAATCTGAATCAAGAGGAGAGGTATACTCCATAGAGTTTTGCAGGGTTCGGAGTTGGCGAAAGAGTCTCAGGCCCTTGGAAGGCTCGCACAATTTCAAAATAAGGTGAACGTTGATATGGGAGCTCCTTTAGGTCGCCCCACGGCGACGCTGCTTCGCTCCGTCGCCTCAACCGACTGGTTCATGGGCCGGCCCAACGAAGCGCTGCTCTTTTTTTTCTTTAGCGCTCATAATTACTTTTTTCGAATTTGAACAAATTTTAAATACGAACAAATTCCAAAATCCGAACAAAAATCAAATCCGAACAAATTTCAAAACCGATATTTTTTAAATCTGAATAATTTTCAAATCTGAACAAATTTCAAAACCGAGCAAATTTCAAATTTGAACAAAAATTAAATCCAAACAAAATTTTAAAACTGAACAATTGTCAAATTTGAACGAAAATCAAATCGAACAGAAATTAAATCCGAACAAATTTCAAAACCGAACAATTTTTAAGCTAAACAAATTTCAAATTTGAACAAAATATAAAATCCGAACAATTTTGAAAATCTAAAACAATTTTTAAATCCTAACAAATTTCGAATCTGAACAAATTTCGAGTCTGAACAAAATTTCGAATCTGAACGAAATTTCGAATCTAAACGAATTTCTAATCTGAACGAAATTTCAAATCTGAACAAAAATTCGAATCTGAACAAATTTCGAGTCTGAACGAAATTTCGAATCTGAACGAATTTCAAATCTGAACGAAATTTCAAATCTGAACAAAAATTCGAATCTGAACGAAATTTCGAATCTGAACAAAATTTTGAATCTGAACGAATTTCGAATCTGAACGAAATTTCAAATCTGAACAAATTTCTATTTTGAACAATTTCCGAAAAATATGAAAAAAATAAAAAAGAACAAACGAAACAAAAACAGAAAAGAAAAGAAATACAACAGAAAAAAGAAAAAGAAACTAAGAAAAAAGGAAAACGAAAAAAACGCCGAACTGGGCCGGCCCACTAAGCGACGGCATCCCGCATCCCTTACGGCGACGCGCGCCTGCAGCGTCGCCGTAGGGCGATGTATAGGAATTGCGTGTTGATATGACTTTCGCTTATATCCGGTTCACTAGTTAGGCCTTCCCTAACACTTGTATCTTGGCATGATATTATAATCAAATTGCTGATCGTAAATATCACGCTGACATATAATGTATTACAGAAGGCTTAAGAACTTCTCTCATGAAAGGAAGAGGAGTATTAAGGCGGTCTTATCTGGTGTTTGCATCGATTTTATGCTAGTTTTTTTAATTCTTACTTTCTTGTTTAACTAAAATGAGTCAATACAGCTAGTTTGTTCAGAAGCACAAACGGCGTGAAAATACACGAGGTTTAGTTGACATGAAAAGAAACCCGCAAATGCTAATAGACATTGTTAAACTAAAGTGAAAACATGTAAAATATAAAATTGGAATGTTATTTTTCTAAGATATCTATCTCGTGATCTATGCATATGAATTCTGAGATTCATGCGTTCTTTTCTTCAAAACTAAGGTGCCCGAACTATCTGATCGCGTACGTACGGAAAAGAAAGAATAGAGGCGGCGGCCTAGGGTTTCAACCCTAGCCGCCGCCGCCGACGCCGATCTACTTCTTCATCGTCGCCTTCGTCTTGGATTTGATGGGTTCTCGCCTCCTCTAGTTGTCTTTCTGGCACTAGCAGGGGTGGGGACCTCGGACCTGCGCAGTGCGCTACACAAGGGTCCTTAATGTTAGAGCTTGGTCTTCTTCATCAATGGAGATGACATCGTCTGCAATAAGTGGTCTTCCGCACTTCGTTCGACGGCGAGATCTTCTTCTCGACGTCAATGGTGTCTTTGGAAGATTAAGTTTGTCTAGGTATGGTTCTTCAGATCTTACTTCGCCAGATCAATCTTGGATTGTTTCTCATGATTGCCGCGAGGAGGTTTGTCCTCGCAATATCTATCCTGGCTACTACGTCTTCGGCAATGGTGATTCGTTCTCTCGTCTCCCAACGACGTCGACAAAGTGGTACGGTTATTTGTCCCTGGAATATCAGTGGTGGTTCTCTTGCCGATGTTGCTTGATTAATTGAATGGCTGCGTGCGTGCACAAAGCCTTGCCATTGCGGCTCAAAATTAAAAAGGGAGAACCTTCGGTGGTATTCGCAGGTATGTGGTTTGGTGTTTTCGGCGTTGTTCTACGGCTGCCTTCAGAAAAGTACAAGATTGTGTCATGGATGAAGAAAGAGCTTGAAGATCTCATAGATTTGCTCGTCTTTTTTTGTTTTGTTTTTGTAATCGATGTAATCGTGTACTCTTTGTCGGTTTAATATATGTGGAAAAATTCAAAAAAAAAAAGGTGCACGAACTATCTTCTTTTGCACTTTTTCTAATCATGGATAAATTTCCTACCAAGGAAAACTTTTCTGTTTCCCAAACTTTTTATCTACCTTTTTCCGATAATAAAGCAAAATGGCCCAAAAGTCTGAACGTCCTTACTTAAATCTCTCGCTTGATTAGCACCCAAACCCACCTCGTGTTAATCCCACGCGGCCACTCCAAGCCAAAGCAGAGCCGCACAGCCCGAGGAGCCATCCCACCTCCGCGGTACTCCCTCGCCGCCGAAACCCTACGCCCCAGCCAAATCCCCCTTCACCCCTCCCGCTGCCTCGCCGCGAGAATCCCCTCGATTCGCCGCTAACCCCGCCGGCCCGGAGCGGCGGATCAAACCTCGGGATTCCCGGCTCTCGCCGCCCGGCCATGGCGGAGCTCTTGGCTTCTTGGGCCGCGGAGGAGCGGTGGATGTACCCGGCGTTCCTGGCCATGTACGCCGTCATCTACTGTATCGGCCAGCTGGGTTTGTTCCGGCGCTGGGAGTGGCGGCTCCGGCTGGACGGCGCCAGCTGCCTCATCTCGCTCGCGCACGGCTCCGCCGCCGCGTTCGCGGCGGTCGCGGCCATCGCCGCGCAGCCGGCGGAGATACGGGGCTTCGCCGCGCCCAACACCCGCCTCCAGGACCATGTACTCGACTACAGCATCGCCTACTTCACCATGGACCTGCTCCACTACCTCGCCTTCCTCCCCGGGGACATCCTCTTCATCGCCCACCACATCGCCACACTCTTTGTCTTCCTCACCTGCCGCTACGTCGCCCACCATGGCGCGTACGCGCTCCTCGTCCTGCTCTTCCTAGCGGAGGTCACCAGCCTCTTGCAGAATGTGTGGACGCTCGCCGGGATCTGGCGAGCCGAGGTGCCCGCCGCGGCGAAGGTGTACGACGCCCTGTCAGTGCCGTTCTATGTGCTATACACCATCGTCAGGGGTGTCGCCGGCCCCATCTTCTTCCTCAAGATGAGCCTTTTCTACCTGTCCGGCCAGGCCCTGGACGTCATCCCCTGGTGGGTGCGCGTATCTTGGATCACCGTCGTCGGCCCTGCTATCACGGTGAGCATCCTGTGGATCTGGAACCGCTGGGTGGAGCTGTTTAGGGAACGGAAGCAGAGCATGAAAAAGAAAGACACATAGTTGTCGTAGCTGGTGTACCTAATAGCGGCTCAATTTGTCAGAATTGTGGTGATAGCTGATGAATGAAGATGATAATTGATGAATTAATGTTTCCTCAAAAATGTCGATGAGTTGATCATGATGATGATATAGAGATATTTGGAATGACTGCTTATCTCTTGATGTCCTTCTCTTGAACTTTTCCATTACTTGTAGAATTTGTGTTAGTCTTCCCGTTCAGTACTGAACGCGTGATGCTTGCTGCAATTGGGTTTGACTTGATGTTTCTTGTACGAAATAACTTTCTTGGTTTCTGGATTTGTTCAAACAACTTACAAACGGTTCAGTTGCTTAGCCGTGTGTTGTACTCCTACATGGCGGGTAAAAAACAGCAAAACAACAAAAGACAGCAAATATTATTATTTTGTAAAAGAAGATTTGATCTACAAGTTAAGCTGACTTGCCTGAAGGGCTGGAGCATCATGAATCATGATGAAGACTTCAGTTAAGATGTGGCCTTATTTGTGTCCAACATGACAACTATGCAACGACAGTATGAGCTCCATGCTTGTATGTCTAATTCCATCCATTCATTACCTGAAAGTCACTACAACTATTTTCGCATGCTATTTTCGTGACTACATGACCCTATTTGGATCAGTTCCTATATTGTCTTGTGTATTAGTATCTTGCTTCAACGTCTTGTGATGTCTTTTTCATTTGTGACACCAACCTATTCTAGACTGACAGAGCATCTACATATTCATACATGTTCAACTATAAGAAGCAATGCTGGAGATATCGCTTATCGGGAACTTATCGATCGACCCAAGATAACTGGTAAATCGGCGAGCTTATCGGTATATCGGCCGATTTATCGGCATATCGGCTGAAGGCTAGCTTATCGGTCGATACATCTCTTCGGTCAGACACCGATAAACGATAATCAAAATATCGAAAGATATCTTGAACAGTAAAAATATCAGTACTCTAAATATACTCTCTAGTCTTTGTCAATAAAGTATACCCTCTGATTGTTGTGGGCCTTGTGGCCATTAAGGCTGGTTTTTTGTAGGTAGATGTGTCATTATCATGCTGCCTGTCCTTGCTAAGACAATAATACTACTATCTCGTTCTTGTGCTTTTCTTCGCTCACCCGTATGTACTAGAATACTACAAAATGGGCGCATCATGCTGGTGAATACAATGTTAAGCTTAGTACTGTAATGAACATGGTACTCCATGGACTGCTGCGATTGGTCCGTGGATACATTGGTTTCAACCCTGACATATGTGTGCTGAACTGTACTTAGGGAACAGCTTCCTACTAGTGAACAAGCCTAGATGGCTAGTAGTGATAAGCAGTGTGTTAGACATTGGAGACAGCCCACAGGGTAGCTAACTTTCAGGGTCTCTGGATTGTAGGATTGAAAAACATAGGAATAAAAAACACATGATCTAATAGGTTTGCTAGTGCAAAATAGAGAATTACATAATACAAGAAAATTATAGGAACAATTGTTTCGACAAAACACGGTAAAAGTGGCTCCATCCTACGCGAACCGAGTCTTCAAAAAAGTTTAGAGTGAATGCTCAAATTCCCGTGGGATTAAGGCATATGATCCAATTCATAGGAATTTTGGAAGTATCAATCGTTGTACCCAAAAGCGATCCATAGAAAAATTATAAGGAGTGAAAGCCTACTTTTTTAAAAGAGACTTTGTTTTCGAAGCAAATTGAGGCAACTCCTGTACATCGGCAGTAATAGGTCAAGTTAGAAGCCAACTGTGTCACCCTCTTATTGTTTTGAAACATGGTGTCACTCTCTCAATGTGCATATGCGTCAATTGCGGTTGACATTCGTTACTTATCACTACTTATGTTGTATGCTCTTAACTGTTGAATAAGTTAGACGTGTTCTTTTTTACCATATCATGTTTTAATAAGATGTTCGTTATCACATAGAATTATCGTCCAAAAGGTTCTCCCCACCAATCAGACGGTTAGACAAAGCGAAAGCACTCTTTACGGGTGACCGTGTGCACAGTCAACGACGCTTGTCTGTCGTGGGGCTACGGCCAACTTACCTCTTTATCTCTCCTTTTTTTTCTCTTATTCGGTTTTCTTCTCCCTGCACGTGATTCCCTTTCTTCTCTTTGTTTCCTCCTCTATGCTATCGAACGAGCCGGGAGGCAAACGAGCTCACCACCCACACTGCCACACAAACCAGACAAGCCGACGTGGACGACGCCGCGGTATCCAGTAGGTAGCCGCGATGGAGAGGTGTCGGCGAGAAGGGGTGAGCCCCGGTGAGCAAAACACTTCGGCCTTGTTTACAAGTAGTAGTGTATTTTTATCCCCTGTGGGGATTAGGGTTGGGAAGGGATTTGGTGAAACTCTTACTTTCACCCAATCCCCACAAATCACCACAAATACTCTTCCCTCACAATACACTAGCATGGTGTAGAGTTTTAATTTAGGCAAAATGAGATGGTGGGGGGGATATTTAAGGATTATCTCTTCTAAAACCGGACAAGTAAACGGTCTATTGGGGATTTTTCGGGATCTCGGATAATTTTTTTTCGATCCCATAAAATACACTCTAAATACGAGAGATGTAAACATGGCCATAGGGGCGTGAGCATGGGCGTATCTAGCGGTGAGCGGGGGGGGGCATGGCCCACCCAGAATTTTTGGAATTTTTTTTGACCTCCATATACGCCCATGCTTGTTGGGCCATCTTGGGCTTTATTTTTTCTTGGTACCGCACAATGTCCAGAATTGGTGATTTATGTTTGTAAATAAAAGGAAATAGATTATATATGTTGTTTACAAATGGAAAAAATCTTTCATTGGGATGCCACATATGAAACATACATATTGAATTATAATATTGTCAATCGATCGTCTATTTATACTATTCATTTAACAAAAAAATTGGCGGTGCGATATGTTTTAAACCGTGTGCCCACCCTCTAATTTTTCTATATCTGGCCATTGGGCGTGGGAGTGGGGTGCGCTGGAAATGAAACAGGGCGGCGAACCGGCGGAGGAGGTGCTTTGGTGAGATTTTTTTTTTTCGTTTATGCTTTGGTGAGATTGGCCCAGGCTGTAGCAGCAGCGGCTTAGACAAAGTACTGTCTTTTTTTTGTCTCCAACGTTCGGCGTCACTTCTCTTTTCTGCTGCTAAACTTTCCGACCCTCTCCGGCCGTGAGTAGACCATTACCAGGAGCCCAGTAGGCCTTGGACGTCAGTGGTCGTCGCATTATGGGCCCTAGCGATCTGTGGAAAAGGGCAGGCCAGCCGTTCGTCGGGCCGTCGCGTACACGGGCGAGCGGAGGTCACATTCTTCTCAACGCCTCCGCGAGCTTCCTGTCCCCGCCGCGTTGCTTCCAGAAGCTTCCACAGATCCCCGGATGCGGTGCTCCGGCCGCAGCTACGCGAACTTCCCATGTGGCCTTTTTTGTTTTGTTCCAGCGAGCTCTCTAGGACGATTAAACATGTACAAGGCCAAAAGAGAAGATTAATTTAAAGCTGCACTGTCTTTTCGTAAAAAAAAAACTGCACTGTCGTGCTTTAGCCTCCCGTAATGTTCTGGCACAATTGTTCACATGGTTGATAATAAAGAAAGAAAAATGCTCCAATTTAATGCGAAAAATTGTCATTTCTTTCTTTTGCCAACATTTGTCATTTCAACAAGTACGGCAAATGATTTCACTTAATACATGATAATGCCACACAACGGTTTTTTCTTTGTGAGAAGGACATGAATCTATAATAAAATTTAACCCGAAGTACAAATCACCTGAAGAATTACGCCTTTTTCTCATAGATACGTGACTATACAGTTCTGATTTGCAACACGAGAGAAACCACCGCCTCATGTAGCCTAACAAATTATAGTGCTATTTACGGGGTAATTAAAAATGAACACATAATCAAAAGATGACAAAAGACAATTGAGCGATTGATAGAACCATTTACTAAAACAAAACATCAAGAAATTAGTAGGAACACACACAAACCCCTAGAGATATCATTAGAGGAGTAAATAGGAAATAGTACATAATCTAAGATGACAAAAGAGTATAGGACAATTGATAGAACCATTATTAAAACAGAAAACCTAGAAAAAAAAAAACGCACCATCCAACATATATATTGTTTGAGGGATAAATAGGAACTAATAAATAATAAAAATAGTGTAGAACAAATGACATAACCATTTATGAAAACAAAAGATCAAGAACAATTAACAATAACACACACACAAACACAAATAGATTTTCATACAATGTCCATTAGAGTCTAATCCATGGAATGCACAAAAATCACAGTAGGTGGCAATCAAAATTCATAAGTACGCGGTAGAAAGAATAATCCACATATGAAGACACATATGATCGGTCTAATCCTTGTTAGGCAAAGGACACACACACTTAAAATAACCATTCACAGCTTATTTGTTCTTTAACAATAGCTAATTATCTACCCCTTGCCCCACATGTCGCCTTTCATCTACACATTGTTTTACTAGTATTGTCTTGGTGCGTATAGACTTACACAAAATCACATAGTGAAACAAAAAATAAAATCAACCTATCATCTAGTGTTCTGGAAAATATGAGAGTTTATTTATTTAACACACGGTAAAATTAACTCTTGGATGCAGATCCAACTATTCTCATCACTTTTCTCGGTCATACGACACAAACATGAATGAGAAGCTCCTTTAAGACAATTAAGAAATTAACTTAAGGTTTGTGTATCACAAGAAAAGTGCAAAAGAAAAGTAATATAAGACTGTATCGTAGAATTAAAGTTTTACGAGACGAGATGTTCTACACTCTTTCAGATTGCATAGTACCGCTCAATCTGAGGTAACACATGTATAGGGAATATTAGATAACTACTCCCTCCGTTTCTAAATATAACATGTTTTAACATTTGTCCACATTCACATGTACATAAATGTATCTATACATATTTCATGTGTATGTTCATCCATTTTAGTATGCATCTAGACAACATGTGTAACACCTAAAACATCTTACATTTAGGAACGGAGGGAGTAGATTGTAATGAAAAGAACGGGAACTTGCAACATTTTTAGAAAAAAATGCATATTAATTTAGTTCGATTACCAAGTAGACACTGTGGCAATTAGTGTGAATATTAAGATGTTTTTATTTCAGAATTTGAGAATCGCCAATAGCAGCATCTAGAAGGAAGAAAATCCAAAGCAGGCAAAGATGCCACACGCTGGCTCCCAGAGTCTCTTCCCCACACGAGAACCCTATAAAACCCTCCTCGCCCTCCTTATCCTCCCCGTCCTCTCTTCTCGCCATTCTTCCCAATCCCACAAAAACCCACGCGAATCCACCACTCCCTTCCTCCTCCTCCCTCCTCCCCCTTCTTCTAGGGTTTCGCTTGCTCAGCTACCCACGCTCGCGCTCTCAAACATGTCGACCACGACCTTCCCCACCTCCACCCCCTTCTTCGCGCCCACGGCAGCCGCCGCCCCTCTACCAACCTCCGAACCGCCGCGGCGGTGTACGGGCGCGGTGGCCGGCGGTGGCGCCCACTGCGGGTCACCTGCGAGAAGGTGGTGGGGATCGACCTCGGGACCACCAACTCCGCCGTCGCCGCCATGGAGGGCGGCAAGCCCACGATCGTCACCAACGCCGAGGGGCGCGGACCACGCCGTCCGTCGTCGCCTACACCAAGTCCGGGGACCGTCTGGTGGGGCAGATCGCCAAAAGGCAGGCGGTCGTCAACCCGGAGAACACCTTCTTCTCCGTCAAGCGCTTCATCGGCCGGAAGATGAACGAGGTCGCCGAGGAATCCAAGCAGGTCTCCTACCGCGTCGTTAGGGACGATAACGGCAACGTCAAGCTCGATTGCCCAGCAATCGGCAAGCAATTCGCTGCCGAGGAGATCTCTGCACAGGTATACAGCTAATACTGATGCCTTCTAACAATGTGCTCTTCCCTCTGTGAAGAGAAGATGGTGCATTGCTTTTCCTTATGATAGTGATACGTATCTATTCAGGGACCTTTAGGTGTAGAATTCTTCTCTTGAATTCGAACTCTTTTATACTGTTATACTCAAACATTTGTGTTGTCACTCGTAATTCCCCTGCAAGTCCATGGAACGGTGGTTGAGTTAAATCTTATTACCTGCCTACTTGTTATGTTCGTAACAGAGTGTCAAGCTGTGTGTTCTACTATACTATTTGACACTATAATACCTTGAAAGAAAAAAGTGACATTTTTTAACACCGTTAGTACTGGAATGGAATATCTGAACTGTTGGTCAAAGCACATTTTTCAACAAGCAATCGTCAGTTGTTTTCGTCAGCATAATACTCCCTTCTTTGAAATCCACAGCGGACTTCGATAGTCTAGATCCATCTAATATGTCGGTTATGTTGCATAAACTTGATCGCAACTGGGTTTGTTTTAGAAAGTGCATTCTTAGGATTGTCATTTGTAACTGTTAACAGAATATTGTATGTGAAATTTACGGTAAAAGTTCAAGTTTGGATAGCCAAATTATACCTAATATTCTTAAACGGAGGGAATATTTGCTTTTTTTTATTGCATCTAATTGTCATGCAACATTAGTGTAAACAATGAGTCAATCACTATTGAAAACACGGGCAAAATAAAAATAATATATGGCTAGTTATGCGGATGTTTGCTAGCTTAAATTGTTCAAAAAGTGTATCTAGAGATGAATAACACGGCAAATTCCATTTATCTTTGTTATGTTATGTTCTGATTCTTGGTTCAGTTCCCATGTGCTACCTTTCTATCAAATTATGTTTGTACCCCAAGCTTTTTCTGAATATCATTTGTTATCCAGGTTCTGAGAAAGCTTGTTGATGATGCGTCAAAGTTTTTAAATGATAAAGTCACCAAGGCAGTGATCACTGTCCCTGCTTACTTCAACGACTCACAGAGGACGGCTACAAAAGATGCTGGCCGCATTGCTGGGTTGGATGTTCTCCGTATCATAAACGAGCCTACTGCAGCGTCGTTAGCATATGGTTTTGAAAAAAAGAGCAATGAGACCATTCTGGTTTTTGACCTCGGAGGAGGCACCTTTGATGTTTCAGGTATATATTTTGAATTTTGAGATATTGTTTATAGGCTGCAATGAGTATTGACACCCAGTAACTGCTGCAATCTGCAGTTGTTTCAACAGTTATGTGTGCAGAATTGTTAACATAACTAACAGTGCAGTAGTATGGAAGATATGACTATAGAAAAGCATTGTTGTGGGGATATGGGTAATTGGTCAATTAGTTGATGTATTTGGTTTTACCTCAGTTCACTCGAACATATCCTGATTCACTGGTCACTGAACTTGTAACATTGCGCTATGAATATATAAGCACAAGGTAAAACATTTCGCTGTTTGATCAATAATAAGTTCTTAAACGGTCGTCTGTATTACATAAATAATCTACCTATATAGGCCATCATAAAGTACTACTCCCTCTGTTCCATAATATAAGATGTTTTGGAAATTCCAATACGGACCAAAATGAGTGAACTACCCACTAAAATACTTCTAGATATGTACGAATTAGGAGAAAGCTAAAAAAAGGTTATATTAGGGAACAGAGTGAGTAGGTAACAGCAAAGGCTATGTACTAGGCTGGTAGAAACATGTTCCGTTGTTACTTCTGTATATGCTGAATTGGATGATTAAGGAATGGAAGTCCAGTTTGACCTGTCTTTTTAGGCAACTACTCTAATCTTCTTGAAGCTTCAAGTTAAGTTAACTCTTTTAACCTGTTGGACCATCTCAGTTCCTTATTACATCTCCTGTTATGCTTTCAGTTCTTGAGGTTGGTGATGGTGTTTTTGAGGTGCTGTCTACTTCTGGTGACACTCACCTTGGGGGTGATGACTTTGACAAGGTATTCTTCATATGCCCATCTGCGGCTAGCATTGTTGATTTCATAAGTTGTTTATTTGCCTCATCTTGCTGTCTCTTGGGCTTAGAACTTATATCCAATTTGCATTATGTAATTTCCTGTGTAGCCATGATGCAAAGGGGATGTGCGATGCTTTGAAGTAATTTTTTGTGTAGGTTAAGTTAAGACACTTCACTGTCTAGAGTGATTTTGTGTTTATTCACTCTCATAGTCAATCCATATGATTTTTTGTTGCCTGTTCTAGTCTTCTAGGCAAGCAGGAGAACATGGGTGAGCAGAATATTAGGTTCTGAGTATCTTATGCTTTTCATTGTATCCCGTTAATTAGCAACACATATGTGCTTGCTCTCTAGAGAGCTCATGCGTCCCTTCAGTTGTTAGAATCTGTGGTAGGCCGTATATATATGCATTTTGACGGGCCAACAAGATGAACCAGGATCCACATCTTGCGTTTTATAATAATCTTGCCCCTTTTTGTACTTCACTGCAAACAGTCTTTGTTAGCAAGAGTCCTAAGCATCTTCTTTATGGTTCTGCATGGTGTATAGTCTCACAAATCATTCTGTTGTCAGAGAATTGTTGATTGGTTGGCTGTGAGCTTCAAGAACGATGAGGGTATTGACCTGCTGAAAGACAAGCAAGCTCTTCAGCGACTTACAGAAGCAGCTGAGAAGGCAAAAATGGAGCTATCATCATTGACCCAAACAAACATTAGGTTAATTTTCTCCGCCTACCATTTTGGTGCTAAGTTTGTGTTTTTTGGCATCTCAGTTTCTCACATATTCTTGTTTTTTTCCAGCTTACCTTTCATAACAGCTACCGCTGATGGGCCCAAGCATATTGAGTCAACAATTACCAGGGGTAAATTTGAGGAGCTATGCTCAGATCTTCTTGACAGGTACAGTATCATGCCTCATGTTAATGTTTGGATGAAAACATACATCTATCCATGGTTTGTTTTTTCAAGTGCATCTAGCAACTACTTCGAATATTGGGTGAGTGTCATGCTTCGATTTTGTCAAGCCAAAACTTTGCTAATATTTTATTTTACAACCGTCTTTCAGGCTGAAAACACCTGTTGAGAATTCTCTTAGAGATGCGAAGCTGTCACTTAAAGAAATAGACGAGGTGATTCTTGTGGGTGGTTCCACCAGAATTCCAGCTGTTCAGGAACTTGTGAAGAAAATGACCGGAAAGGATCCCAATGTGACGGTTAACCCTGATGAGGTTGTTGCCCTTGGAGCAGCTGTGCAGGTCAGTTCATGAGAATCATTTCTTCATAGTTAGCTAACATAGAATCCTGATGTTCCTCTTTCTATGCTAAACAGTGAGCACATAATAATCTATCTTCAAATTTGAGTCGAATACGTGGCCCTAGACACAGCAATCATAGTGAAATTACCCAAAGAACTTGATAAAATCATATGTCTGGCTTAGTAGATAGTGCTGCTATTTTGTGGCAAGTGGCTAGCATAAGCACTGGGTTACAATCAGTGCTCTCTTGTATGTTCTAGAATAGCTGTATAGCAGACACTAGATCGATTAGACAATGATGACTGTATCTGACAAGCAAAATGATAACAGGCAGGAGTATTGTCGGGCTATGTGAGCGACATTGTGCTTCTCGATGTTACGCCACTGTCTCTAGGTTTGGAGACACTGGGTGGGTTGATGACCAAGATTATCCCAAGGAACACAACCCTGCCTACCTCCAAGTCAGAGGTCTTCTCGACTGCTGCTGATGGACAGACAAGTGTGGAGATTAATGTTCTCCAAGGAGAAAGAGAGTTTGTCAGGGACAACAAATCTATTGGTAGCTTCCGGCTTGATGGAATTCCTCCTGCTCCACGTGGTGTTCCACAAATCGAAGTAAAGTTTGATATTGATGCCAACGGTATCCTGTCTGTTGCTGCTGTGGACAAGGGCACTGGAAAGAAGCAGGACATTACTATCACCGGAGCCAGCACGTTGCCGAAGGATGAGGTATGCATTATGTGCAGTGAGGAAGCACTCGGCTTGTCAAGCCTACTTTTTTTTTCAGTTTTTTATAGCGTTCTGATCCTTTGAGCTAACATCAATGAACAACTATTCAGGTTGAGAAGATGGTTGAAGAAGCCGAGAAATTCGCGGCGGAGGACAAAGAGAAGAGAGATGCGATCGACACCAAGAACCAGGCAGAGTCTGTCATCTACCAGACTGAGAAACAATTGAAGGAACTTGGAGACAAGGTCCCAGGTGATGTCAAGGGGAAGGTCGAGGCGAAGCTCAAGGAACTCCAGGATGCAGTTGCTGGCGGATCAACGCAGACCATAAAGGATGCAATGGCCGCATTGAACCAAGAAGTGATGCAGATTGGCCAGTCCCTCTACCAGCAGCAGGGCGCCCCTGGAGCAGGCCCTACCCCTGGAGCTGACGGCGCCACTGACTCTGCAACTTCATCTGAGAAGCCAGGGGATGATGGTGATGTTATAGATGCTGATTTTACCGACAGCAAATGAATAGGACAGTAGGTTGGTTGGAACATCTAGCGACGAGTATGAATTTGTTCCACAGGATCGCATAGGATTTGGGGTGTACCTTTTTGTTAGATTGGCACCTTGTTTCCTATCAGGCTGTCGGTAGAGTTTTTTATGGTGGTTGAGCTGAGCTTTGGAGAATTCAGTCTTCACTTTAGATGGTTTTGCTTATATATAAAAGCATCTGTGTATCTAAGGAAGGAACCGTTGCATTTGGGAGGCCAATATCCTTAGCCCTTTGGTTTTACTGGCCGGTTTATCTCCACTTTTCTTCAAAATGTTTTTAACGGTAGTCTAAAGGACCAAGCAGTTCTAGTTATTGCAAAGAGCTTAGCGCATTTTTCTAGATCTGACGGGCTGCTCCATTTTTCCTCAAAAAGGCCAATCGTTCCAATGTACATTTCAAATGCACAGCAGATATTTTGAAGGGAAGCATGCATAATTGCATATGGTTCATGTTTTGCAAGTTTAGAATAATTTGCTCCAAGGATCTGCAATTTAGAGTAATAATATCACTACGGACAAACCAAGGAGCTCTGAACCACCCAAATCCTGATGAAATGACATGTGAAGAATAGATGAACATCGTCGTCCTCCTGTCCTCCATTCAGCACTTTTACACCCCCTTTGGTTGCACAGAATTCGTCATGGAATTGGGGAATCTAGAATTGAGGGGGCAATTCCGCTGTTTGGATGTGTTTGGAATTTGTCTCTGGAATCGATACTTAATTCCACGGGGAGGTATCTGCGCGTGTAAAAACTGGACTCACCTTTCCGACCTCGAGAGCACGGAAACGCGCGGAATTGGCCTCGTCGCGCAGCACCCTATCCACTCGCGAGCGAGTGGCGACCAAGGACGGCGACCGGAGTCGCGGCCAAGGACGGCGACCGGACCTCGTCGCCGGCGGCCGGAGCAGGTACCCTCTCCCCTGATTCCTCCTCCCTGCCCTCCTTCTCCTAGCCGCGACGGGACGCGTCCCCTGCATCCTCCTCGAGCCCCGCGGGAGGCGAGCCGCCGCCGGTGCTGGCCGTGGCGGCAGGGAAGGGCCGCGGCGGCGAGGTCCGGTCGTGGCAGCGTGGGCGGCCGGAGCAGGTGCCCTCTCCCCTGCCCTTCTTCTCCTAGCCGCGAGCCCCGCAGCAGGCGAGCCGCCGCCGGTGCTGGCCGTGGCGGCGGGGTACGGCCTTGGCGGCCTGGGCATGGCGTCGCTCGAGCATAGAGCTGGCCTTCACTGCGTTACTCTAAGATTGCATTTTTTTTGTGTTTGTTACTAATTGCAGATTGTGAGTTACTAATTTGTGTTTGTTCTTGCTCAAAAATTGCAGTTTTCAGAAGAATAGGAATTGTTGATTCTTAGAAAAGGTATGATTTTCGTTACTCTAGCTATGTGTTGAAGATTTATTTATTATCCACGTTATTGTACGAATTCCACATGATGTACATCCAAACAGGATTTGGAATTCCATTGTAACCTTGATTCTACGGATGAATACCATGCGCATCCAAACAGCAAAACTGGAATTCAATTGAATTTGTTGATTTGGTATTCCATTCATAATTCAATTCCGTGGCCAATTCTGTGCAACCAAACAGGGTGATAGAGAATTTGCTAATATGCTTCGAGTACTTATCAACCCGAGTTCAACAAGCTCCCATTTGAATAGCCCTGCGAATGAAAGGCCAAGCAAAAGTTTTGAGTTGTTGGGATGATGTTCTTATTGAAGGAAGGCTTGGAAAATGGGTCGTTACTCCGGAAAACTCTCAAGATTTTAGACTGGTCCCACAAACTAAGAGCATCTCCACCGGGGGCCTCCAAGTGACCCCCCAAAGACCCATTGGGGTCCGGACGGCAAAAAACGTCGCCAGCGGCACCCCCAATGCCTCGCCCCGAGCAAAATCGTGTCCGGCACCCCCGAGAGGGCCTCCAGGGTGCCGGACATGAGGGCGGACATGCGCCTGACAGGTCTGGCCCGCCCGTCATAGGGACGCCGCGTTCAGGCGTCATTTATCGCGCCGTGCAGGAGGCCGCTCTGGCCGCGTTATTGGCGCGGTCATCGGCGGTTTCCAACGCGATGCGACTGGACGCCGGTGCGCCTGCACACACGCATGCCATTAAACGGCGGCCAGTCGACGTGACGGCTCCCCAAGCCACACGGCCGACATTGCGGATTCCCCACTGAAAGTGCATGTGTTGCACCATGTGTGGTTTTGGTAATTAATGACAATCCTTATGGACTAATGTTTGCTTTGAGATATACTTGTAGATCTTATCCATAGGAAAAGATTGGAATTCATGTGTTGGACTCTAGAAGATTACATGATGACCAAGGTTCCATCCAAGGGTTTATATGAAGAATGGTCATGAGAAGAGTTGAGCCTATTGCATGCATGGCTTGGAAAAGAAGATTGAGTGAACTTCATGTTTATCTCCAAGCCATCATCCATATCAAGAGAAGAATATGAAGCGCAAGTGGATACATGAAGACGGAGCTTAGCGAGACTCTCTCATAATGGTGTATGGGGGAGCATTTGGAGATGTCTTCATCAAGCATGTGCTAGCAAGCGCATATCAAGAAAAGTGGTTCACTTGAAGAGATCAAGATCGTCATCATCTAGCTCAAGTGGAATGCGTAAGGCAAAGGTATGATCTTGATAGGGTTTCTATTTTACCGGTCTCATGGTGTTAGTGGGAGACCGGGTTATAGGATAGATGCCGTACTATCAAGAGGGGCTCTCAAGTGAGTAACTTGATCGCATCTTTGTGGAGAGCTCAAACCTTTGCATACTTGGCATATCATTCTTTCTTGGTTCTTATTTGGCTTTTATCCATGTGAGAATTTAGAGCTTGTGTTCATCTCCATACCAAGCTCTAGTTCATCAAAAACGGATTTCATATGATCATCTTGTGATGTTTTTGATGTTTGAGGTTTTACCGGTTTGTATTCATCAATCCCATATATGTTAATCTAGTACTTTCTACTCTATGTCTCACATATGCAATATTGATGCTTTTCAAAATCATTTGCCTTTTGCAATACTTGTTATCTTTCTCGGAGCATCCCATTCTTCCTTTATCCCTTGTGGATAGTTTTGATGCTATGATGAGTATGTGTTGGAAGTTCATCTGTATCCCTTTAAGATAAAATTGAGCTTTGTGCTATGCTTTTAAGCAAAGATCTTATTGGTATATACGACTTCCACTTCGATATCATGTTCTTCACCGTAGTATCTACTTTGTGTGTGCATGTTTCTTTGTGGACTTATATCTTCGTGATTGGTGTCTACTTAGAAACTTATACACATGAGAATAGTTACATCTTTAATTGGTATTCCAATTCTTTAGTGACCACCCCTTGTTCCTTTTTGATTCTTTGGTGGTTTCTAATTGGCACAAGTTTTGTTTTATTTGTTATGCTTTTGCATCTTAATAAGCTTGTGGACCTATTTGCTCCATCTTTTGGGTTGTGTTTATGGAAAGACATGATATGCACTATGTGCCACTTATATTGAACGACTATGTTGATGCTACACATCTTTTTCGGTTGAGCAAGTCTTTATTTGTTACTTCTTGCTTTTTGTTGCTCAACTTCTTATTTGTTGCAAGTTGTTTTGCTTCTTTTCTTATATGCAATCTTGCGAGTGTTTGTGTTCAAAATTTCTAGGAGGGAGTGAGGATTCCATGTTGTGCACAACATATTAAAATGCAAATCATACATTGTGCACGTACCTTGGGGAGTTCCCTCTTGATTTTGAGAACACTTTTTCGGATCCTTTGATTGGTTACTTCTTTTGTCGAAGTATCTTTCAATTTGATTTTCTTTTACAATCTTTGGATCTTCAATATAGTTTGATCTCCTTCTCAACTATTCGTCATTGGATATGTGCATTTGATTTCACTCATATTATGAGAAATGCACACATTATGGGGGAGCTCTTACTATATTGGCCTTCTAAAGTTTTCCTCCCATTTCGGCAATCGATGCCAATGGGGGAGAAGTTTAGATGGTTTAAGGGAATTTGGTTTTATGCTTTAGTTTGCTCTTAAGCATTTGCCTTTCTTCTCTTGCATCCTTGCTCTTTGTGTTGCACGGTTGCTTAATTCATTATATAAACCCTCGTAAAAAGGGATTGTCATCATTTACCAAAATGGGGGAGATTGAAAGTGCATGTGTTGCACCATGTCTGGTTTTGGTAATTAATGACAATCCTTATGGACTAATGTTTGCTTTGAGATATACTTGTAGATCTTATCCATAGGAAAGATTGGAGTTCATGTGTTGGACTCTAGAAGATTAAATGATGACCAAGGTTCCATCCAAAGGTTTATATGAAGAATGGTCATGAGAAGAGTTGAGCCTATTGCATGCATGGCTTGGAAAAGAAGATTGAGTGAACTTCATATTTATCTCCAAGCCATCATCCATATCAAGAGAAGAATATGAAGCGCAAGTGGATACATGAAGACGGAGCTTAGCGAGGCTCTCTCATAATGGTGTATGGGGGAGCATTTGGAGATGTCTTCATCAAGCATGTGCTAGCAAGCGCATATCAAGAAAAGTGGTTCACTTGAAGAGATCAAGATCGTCATCATCTAGATCAAGTGGAATGCGCAAGGCAAAGGTATGATCTTGATAGGGTTTCTATTTTACCGGTCTCATGGTGTTAGTGGGAGACCGGGTTATAGGATAGATGCCGTACTATCAAGAGGGGCTCTCAAGTGAGTAACTTGATCGCATATTTGTGGAGAGCTCAAACCTTTGCATACTTGGCATATCATTCTTTCTTGGTTCTTATTTAGCTTTTATCCATGTGAGAATTTAGAGCTTGTGTTCATCTCCATACCAAGCTCTAGTTCATCAAAAACGGATTTCATATGATCATCTTGTGATGTTTTTGATGTTGGAGGTTTTACCGGTTTGTATTTTATAGAGAGGTCAAACTCTCCTCTTGTGTTCTCCTCCTCACATGATGGACTATGATGTTTCTCTACATAATCTTGAAGGGCTCTTCGTTGCGATTCCAACGAGCCCAAGAACATTGAAAACGGAGTCCGGATGAAAACTTGTTGCATTCTCGGCTTTGGAAATATTATCGGTCCACCTTCGAGATAAGGTCCACACCTCCCATGAGTGGTATCTCCTCTATATTTGTGACCCTTAATATTTCCAACGCAATTGGATTCACCTCATTTGGAGTTCGTATGAGAAAGTTCTTGCAGTTTTAGTTCTGATGTTTCACTGCTTTCAGGCCGGAGTATCCGGTCTTATGGACCGGAGTCTCCGGTCCTTGGGGTTCCCTGTAGAAGTTTCTGGAGCTTTTCAGACCGGAGTTTCCGCACCGGCCGGAGTTTCTTGACCCGTGGTCCGGAGTCTCCGCCCCAGACAAGATTTTTGAGAGAAGAACTTCCCACGACGGCGCGTGCGGTATTGGGTCCGGAGTTGCCCCGGAATAGGTCCGGAGTTTCCGTCCTCCAAGACCGGAGTTTCCGGCCTGCTGAGAAGATGAGCATCGCGGCGGCAGCCGCTGTATCGAGACCGGAGTTACCCCGGAGTCAGTCCGGAGTTTCCGTCTAGTCCGGAGTTTCCGGCCTCCCCGACCGGAGTCTCCGGACTTAGTGGACAGAAAACGGCTAGTTTTTCTGGAGGGGTATAAATACCCCTCCACCTACCTCCAGCTCTTTAGCTCTGTCTAGCACGATTTACATTCTCTCTCCTCTATTGTTGCAAGCTCAAAACTACAAGATCTCCCAATCCCTCCACCCAAACTCGTTGATCTTTGGAGGATTGAAGGAGAAGACCTAGATCTACATTTCCACCGAGCCGTTTCTCCTCTAAGTGAGTGGAACCCTTTCGATCTAGTTTTTAAAGTTCCATTAGTTGTGTTCTTCCTTATTCTTCCTCTCTTCTCCCCCCACAAGCATTTGTTGCTTTTGGTGGGATTTGGGAGTGAAGGACTTGAGCACTTCTTGTGTTCCTGCCTTTGCTTTTGTGCATAGGTTTGCCTTTGCTTTTGTGCATAGGTTTGATCTCTCCACGAGGATTCGTGGAAGTGAAGATTGTGAGCTCCTTACTCTTGGGTCGTTGGACCCTAGACGGTGTTCTTGTGACATTTTGCGGTCAAGGCCTTTTGTGGCTAGTTGGGACCTTTTGTGGTCCACTTGGGAGCTCACAATCCTTTTGTGGGTTGTGCCTCATGATTGTTGTAAGGGACTCGATTTCCGCCCAAAAGGAAATCAATAGTGGAAGGTGAACCGAGCTTTTGTGCGAGGTTCATCGGAGAATAGGGTGAGGCCTTTTGTGGCATCTTGAGTTTGATACTCACACCCCTCCAACGAGACGTACTCCCCTAAAAAGGAGGAACTCGGGAATACATCGTCGTCTCCGCGTGTCTCGGTTATTTCTATACCCGAGCTCTTTACTTATGCACTTTACATTGTGATAGCCTTCGAGCTTGAAGTATTTTATCTTGCTATCACCTTGTTAATTGTCTTGCTTAGCATAAGTTGTTGGTGCACATAGGTGAACCTAGTTTATTTAGGTTGTGTGCTTGATAATTTAAACACCTAGTTTTATTCCGCATTTATCAAGCCTAAACCGGAAAAGTTTTAAACGCCTATTCCCCCCTCTAAGCGACATCCTTGTCCTTTCACCCACGCGTCACATTTACGCCGGCGGCACCACCCATCGCCATGATAAAAGCCGGCGCCCTCACTCCCCTCGCCCTCAATCTCTCCTAAACCCTAACAATGGCGTACGGCGGGCGCGTGAACGTCGGTGAGGACGCGTGGGAGCTGCACCGGTACGGGCTCCTCGCCCCTCCGGACTGCCGCCTGCCCAAGCACATGGCCATCTCGGCCGGCGGGCTAGCCGTGCCACCGCTGCCCGACACGGCCGAGCACATGAGGCGATTCATCGCTCGCCGACGGAGCTGGATGACGCCGGCGGAGCGGCGCCTCCCCGAGAACGACGACGGCCAGGCCAACTGAGACCGTTGGATGGAGCGCTTCGAGCGCGAGCAGGAGGCGGTCATCGCCACCAACGACGGTCCCAGATCGCGCGAGACGCGATACAACACTGGCGGCCGCAAAGACTGGTGGGGGGCAACCGGCCACACGGTTGCCTCCGCGATCGAAGCCGCGACCGACACGTTGCCACGGGCAGCACCATCCCCTTCCGTCTCCTTCCTCCGGTGCCGCGCTTCCCTCCACCGCGCCCCGTGCCACGCCAGGTGGTGAAGGAGGAGCGCCGCTCACCGCTGTGTCGTGGAGGCGGCATCACCATCCACGAACGCCGTCAGCGTTCGCCACCGCGTTCGCCACCATGCCCCGCGGGCGCCTCTTCCTCCGTCGCTCTAGGGCGGAGGCAATGCCGGTGGAGACAATCCCGTACGGCTACGATGTGCCGTCCGAGATGCGGAACGAGCACGACGGCGACAACCCGGGCTTGCTGGCGGCGCTCTCCGAGTCGGTGGTCAAAATCGAGCACGACTCGCTGGGCCTCATGGCGACCCTGGCGATGACAGCCTCCTCCTCCTCCTTCGGCCCCTCCACCAGCCGCCACGACGGCGACTCCTCCAGCCGCGCGCTAGGCCACGACGGCGCCTCCTCCAGCCGTGGTGCCTCCTCCGCGGCGGTGGTGAAGATCGAGGACGACGGCGACGACTCGTGGTGGGACAGGGAGTAGGCTAGGCGGCGGTTAGGGTTTTAAAATTTCATTCAAAATCTTTGTAATATATAAGAAATCTGAATGAAATTTGAATCGTTTCAGTCTTTTTTTGGAGTCAATTTGAACGCCGCAAGGTGTTCGATCATATGTCGCGTTTTGGGGGGCGGACGTTTGGGGTGCGCCGCTGTGGGCGCGGTCGAAAACATGGGCGGACACACGTCCGGCACCCCCCAATTGGGTCTCCATTGGGGGGTGCCGGACACGAATTTGGAGGCCCCGGTGGAGATGCTCTAACAAGTCTTTTGAAAAGTTCTTTCAATATGAGCTTCCGGAAAATAATATCTATTTTGTTGGTATCAATCCTATTAAATCCTGAATGAGGATGTCACAAAGGGTTGGCGATGGCGGTAGTAAGATTCGTCCATGACACCATGTCACCCCTGGGAACGACTTGAACACGTTTGTTTAATATCAATATTTTCGTCTCATCTCACAAAAAATTGAAGATCTAGATCCTTTGTACTTCTAACCAACGTTTCGCCAGGTTTCCTCCCAGCCGTGAGGAGAAGGCGATCTAGGCGCCAGATTTCCGCCGCTGGCCTTTGGCGGCTCTCCTGCGCTCACGACCTTAGGGTCGTCGGTGGTGAGGGGGGTCGCCGGATCACGCGTGTGCGGACCAGTGTATCTCTAGGGTAGTCACTTAGAAGTTTAGGTTTTTCGGCCGCTCGACGTGTTGGCTTCGGCGAAAGCGACGACAGCGATGAATAAAAGTGTTCTAGATTCTTCTCCGACGCGGTGTTCTACTCTGTGGTCGGTAAGGGATCTGGATCGTAGTCTGTTCAAGCAGAGATGGCGTGGCGAGGGCGACATCCTTGTGGTGGACTTGTGTTCTTGGGCTTCATCGTTGGGACGATGTTCTCTTCAGCGTCAGAGCGGAGCTCGGGAGGTCGTCTAGGAGTTCGACACTAGTGACAGCTCGAAGATGGTGCATCTTATTGTGGGTTCGTGGTTGGAGGCTGACAGTTTTGATTCCCTACTCCGACATCGTCATACGGGGGTGTCAGTTTTGAAGTTCGATGGTGTGTCCGGGGTCGTGTTGCCCCGGTCTGATTCTTTCAACGACAACGTTTTTGCCTCTGGCAAACTATCTTGGAGGTCCGAAAAACTGATGATCAGCAATGGAGCCACGTCGAGTTTGGATGAAGATGTGATGTGTCTTTTTTTTTGTGTGGCTGTTACGGTGGTGCCGAAGAAGAGGGACATGCATTGACTTTTTGCATAGGGTTCTCCTACCTTTTCAGTTATGTAATCTTTCAGTTATGTAATGTAAGGTCGGTATTTACGTGCCTTATAACTTTATCTACTCCCTCCGTTCAAAAATAACTGTCTTAGATTTGTCAAAAAGTAGATGTATCTAGACATGAAATATGTATAGATACATCAACTTTTATACAAATTTGAGACACTTATTTTGGGACGGAGGGAGTATATTTTATAAATGAGATGTATTACCAGATATTTTTTAAGATCTGGTTCAAATCGTTGTCGCGTGGTTGCAAGATCCGTGCAAGTTTTGGTTTGCACTGTGATCACTGTGAGCGTAACCGATAAGATGAAGCACCTGTCCACAAATTCGGTGATACAACTTGCAGCCGTCCAACTACAAGCGTGCATGGTGGGTTTGTTTCACGCGGACGGAACGAAGGCGCAAGCCAACAGCGTAAAGCTAGAAAAAACGGCTGAGACGAGAAGAGCCCTGGACTCTTTTGACTCGGAAGCATTCATGATAAAAACAAGCTGTGTGCCGACCGCGCGATGGAAGCAACTCGATCGTCGTCAACCGTAATGCATGGATCGAAATGTTGCTTGTATTTAAGGCATTCGAGCATATCCAGACACTCCAATGCATGGCATGGGGATCCTTGCGCTAAAAGCATAAAAAACCGTTCAGAAACGAAAAGATTTTTGCTAAAAGCATAAATTTTAGTATTTTGAGATACACAAAATTGACAAAAAGTGTGGATTATGCATATTTTTAAATCTCTAAATTTATCATATTTTGTTATTTTGTGTAGCTCATAATGCAAAGTATTCGAAATTGATATTCATCACGTTTGTAACTCATAAATATGATTTTTTTTAAATCTTTTGAATGGAGAGAGAACTGTAGCTTGGGAGGCAAAGACACTTTCCGTCTAGAAAGTTGTTGCTATAAAGGAAAAAAAGAAACCATTAAATAAATACATAGGCTGATGAGTGTAGAGTGAGGTGTTTTGTTTCTCGAGATCCACTACTCTCGGTATTTTAAAATAATAATTGAAATGATGTTTATTTTGTTTTCCAAAATGGTATTTGTAGAGACCTAAACATAAACTTTTAAATTTTTAAAAAGAGAGGATCAATGAAGTTGGGGAGCTACAAATGATTGTCGGATGAGTGTAGGCATTCTGTAGTTTGTGCATAGAAAAGACTTGAGTATGCCTGCGTTGTGACGTTGGCCCCTTTGTATTTATTTGCGAAATATGGCCTCTATAAGAATAAGACAGCCGGGAGTCCCCCTGGTTGTTCTCATTCTTTTTTTAAATATGGCCTCTTAGCGGAACTAATCTTAGTTGGCTCTAGAGAGAATGAACCCGATCTTGTATATGTCGGCTCCATCCTCTTTAGCGCCGACCCCCATTTTTAAAAATTTAAGTCCTTAAGAAAACTGTGTGACTTTCTAGAACAAGTTAGGCGCCATCATCTTTGGCGCCGACCTTAAGAGGTCAGATTTGAAAATAGTTTTGAGAAAAGGCCATACATGTATTTAGTTGCTCAAAAGGGTCAGATTTGTCAGAATATACGACTTCTTCACACTCTGTTCTGTTTCGCAAGGCGGTCATGATTTGTGAATGCAAGTACCACGCCTCTCAAAATGGATAGAGCAGTCACTAACACGGCGCGTTGCTTGCTTGGTCGATCACCTAGCGCCGCCAAGGCCGCATGCATATTACACTATATATAAAAGACGGAAGGATCCCAACCTTCTCCAGCCCTCCACGTCGCCGGCGAACCACGACCGTCCGATCCGCGCGACGGACGGTCGCGATCGAGCCACGTCGCCCCCAAACCACGAGCGCACTGTTCATCGCCATTTTTACCCAATCACAGCGCGCCACGTCGCCCGGTCACCGGCCGGTCACCCGCCAGTCAGCCGGTCGCCCCACCGGTGGCCGTTCCGTTTTGCAAAAAAACCCGCCCGCTTTCCGATATTCGCATGGCTTTTATGTTTTTCACCGCGGGAGGACCTACACGTAATTTGCTAAAAATCCAGGGACTTATCCGCAAAACACCCCGCGAGCTCCCCTCTCCTCCGCGCGACGCCGCGGTCGCCGCCGCCGCCACCGCGCGGCCCCGCCGCTCCGCCGCTTCCCGGCCGGATCCCCGACCACGGTTGGGCCCACCGCCGCCGGAATCAACGCCGCCGCGCCGCTGCCTTCCGTCGCGTCCGCTGGCCACCGGCGCCGCTCCGGCGACCAAACGGAGGCGGCGCCGCCACCTCCAGCGCGCCGCGACGAGGCGCGTCCGCCGAGCCCACACGCGCGTCCTGGAACGCGCCGGAGCGCCGCCGGCGACCACGGCGCCGCCGCGGCCGTCCCAGCCAGAACTGCCCCTGTGACGTCAGGACCCACCTGTAAGATTTTTTACAATTTTTTTTTGCTTTTCCTTTTTTACCCCTTTTCCTTTTTTTCCCCTCCAGATTATTTAAACAACTCTTCAATTTTTTTATAAATACAAATTCAATAACTTTAAATATATTCAGCAGAAAATATTAAAATATATCAAAACGGTTAAAAAAAAAGCTAGCTAATTAGGCCGTATGATCAAAATTAAAATTTAAATACCTCAAATTTTAAAATTCTCTCCAAATTCGATCATTTTTGCGAGCACTAGAATAATTCAAATCCGAATAATTCGCTGATTACACCATACGATCAAAATTTAAATTCAAACGCTACAAATTTTCAAATTCTCTTTGAATACGCCCATTTTTGCGAAAGTTCAAAATTTTAAAATTGCAAATTCAATAACTTCAAATATATTCGACAGAAAAATATTAAAATATATCAAAACGATTAAAAAAATGCTAGCTAATTACGCCGTACGATCAAAATTAAAATTTGAATACCTCAAATTTTAAAATTTCCTCCAAATTCGACCATTTTTGCGAGCACTAGAAGAATTCAAATCCGAATAATTCGCTGATTACGTCATACGACCAAAATTTAAATTCAAATACTACAAATTTTCAAATTCTCTTCGAATACGCCCATTTTTGCGAGACTTAACAGAATTCAAATCCAAATAATTCCACCAAATTTCAAATTAAATCCCTCTAAAAAAACTACAATTCGTTGAAGTCCACGGGCGCGGCAAAGTCCGCGCTTATCCCCTAGTATGAATTGAACCGCGCGTGCATGCCCGCGTCTGCCTCGCCGCGGTTGCTTAACGTGATCATTACCCGGCCGGATCGGCCGATCGAGGCAGCAGGCCGGCAAGATTCCGGGACGATCGCCGCGTCCATACATGACGCACACCATTCCCAGATTACAAAGTTTTTTTTTTTTGCTAAACACAGTCCAACGCAGATGTTCACATATACGCGCATACACTCACCCCTATGAACGCACACACGCACACACTATCCCTATGAGCATCTCTGAGATACTGAGTTGGCGGATTGTGTCTTGAGATTGACGAAGTCACCACGGGCGCCTCGCTGTCGACAGGAACGTCGCCTCCCACTAAAGAAAATTCCGCCTTAAATGAGAAACACCAGCGTCAAAGCTGAGGTTTGAATTCTGGTGGGTTGGGGTACAACCACCCTCCTAACCATCTTGCCACAGACAAGTTCTCAGATTACAAAGCTGCTCGCCATTTTCATATCGTCAAGTCACGAATGACATCGCTCTACTCTACGCCTAATTAACGAATTAGTTATATAATCGTCACGGCCGACGTGCAAGTTAGTGATCAGGCGGCTGCAGGTCAGCATAGCAACGGAGGGTACTACCGAACACGATTTTTTTGGCCATAAGATCATATGATCACGATATAGTAGCTTCATGAAAAATCACACAGTATTATGATTTTTTTAAAAATACATGAAGAGACATAGACATCTAATGTTTGGTAGGAAAAAAGCTAAACTGAGAGCCGAGGAAAATAAAAGGTTTGGTTTTTCTACATTCGACTATAGTAAGTTACAATACCATAAACTAAAATGAAATTTGAAGTTAGAAGAAGTAAATAACACAAATATCCATTTTTACTAAAACTCACATATGTGTTAGTATGTTTTTTTTCTTGGAATAAAGTGGGCTTTATTAAATTCGAACGTTCACATCAATCCGATACAAGCCAATAGAGCTCACAACCGACCTCTCTGCTAGTAAGGATGCATACATGCACATAACAAAAAGAAAGCAACATTTTTGGCACAATAAAAATAAATGAAGGACTTGTAGATGACCTCCCTCTCCTCTCCCCCCGCCGCGCCGGTGGGCGTCGCCGGGCAAAGCGGGCGCTAGCGGCGGCGGGGCATCTTTCTCTCTCGTGGCAGGGGCGACGTGGGGCGTCCAGGTCGGGGAGCGCGACACTTTCGTGGGGCGTGGCGGCTCCGGCGGCGGTGCGGAGGCTGCGAGGTTCCGGCACCAACGGCGGCAGCGGCGGCGGCTCGTCGGCGCGGCTGGCGACGCGGGTGGCCCGGCTTGGCCGCCCCATGCGATGGGGGCGGGTCTGGAGCGTTGCAGCAGCGGGCCGCCCGGCGCGGCCATGGAGGCCATGGACGGCGGCGATTCGGCGTCCTGCTGGCGTGCGTGGAGGTCTCCCGGTGAGGTTGCTCGAGCACAACAGCCGTGGGACGGGGCAGGGGCCCCAATCCCTCGCCGAGCTCGGCGGTCTTCGCCCCAGATCTGACGCCGCCGGTAACCGTGGGGGTTGCTGGTCGTCGATTTGGTGGAGGAGCCCTTTCTCCTATCTCTCTTCATCGTCGGGGGACGGTGAGCCTGGACGCCGGGCCGGTGGCCCTGGAAGGTGGGGAACTTGTGGGTTGGTGGGTGAGCCCGAGATTCTTTTGGTGCTGGCTAGGACCACGACCGTGTGGACGGGTGGTGCCTGGCGAGCTGCAATCCACGACAGTGGTGTGGTCGCCGCCCTAGTGGTGGCCCTTGCCCTGTGTCGGAGGTGGAGAGGTATGCCGACGGGAAACCCTTACCTTGGTTTCTACCAGGTCGCGGCGGCGACGTCCGTGGACGTCGTTCCCTTCTTGAAGGCGCCGATGTGGCTTTCCTCTGCCCTCCTATGTGCTCCGGGTGAAAACCCAAGATCTTCGGTTCGGGCGGTGGCGGCGTTCTATGTCGTGATCTTCTTGAAGACGCCGCCTTGGAGCTCGCGGTGGGTAGCTCTCTGGAGGTTGGGTGGCGGAGTCTTCTTCGGCGTGCTTTCTCCGGCAAAGCTTGTTGCTTGAACTGCTCTCTCGGCGTTTCATGTTTGGACCTCCATGGTGTGCCTCAGCGTGGAGGTGTTTCCCTGGTGGTTGTCTCCGCTGATGTTGGGCGGGTCTCGGCGGTGTGCAGTGTGCGTTGGTGTGCCGATCTCGTCGCTAGGGTGAGTTTGGCCCGACGACTTTGCCCGTGTTGATGGTGTGCAGCGTCCATCGATGTGCCAGTCGGACCTTGAGGGCGAGCTTCGGCCCAACACCTTTTTGCCCGCCAAGCTAGTTCTCAACCTCATAGTAGCCTTGGGTGGCATTCGTCATGTTGGAGTTTCTTTGGTTGTCTTGTTTCTTGTGTGTGAGTGCAGTTCGATGTTGTAAGCTGGGTTCAGCACTTTGTACCTATGTCGCCGTTTGTGGCGTTATTAATTTAACGTCGGGCCTTTAGTCTGTTTTCTAAAAAAAAGGGTCTAAGGTGACGGAGGGATATCCGTAGACTGTGTTGTCATCCATATATCCATGTGGGTAAAAATTACCATCAACACCTTCTCCAATCATGTACAGACCTACGTAAATAGATATCAATTCCCTATGCATTACAGATATGACAAAAAAAATGAGTAAATATGTACACAGATAAACGATATCTAAAGGATAAGAACTCTTACGATTACAAACTAAGTTATTTCTATATAGCCATGTTGTCTATATTACAACAAACACGCCCACCTTGAGAATTCTATGCGTCTGATCTATTCCACGCGACTAGTTGCCAAACATATTTGCAACAGTACGTGGCGGGTACAAGTTAGAATCCACAAGAATGACTGGCCATATAGAGCGTCAACCTACATTGGAAGACAGGTACTTGATGGTCTCATACTGGTGACAAAAACAATACTATAACCTTCCATGCTATTTGCGGTTTGTAGGATTATTCTCGGTAATGATGACCCATTTATGAATGTACCAAATGAAAATTTTATTTTAAGAGGCGCAAATTCATCTTTTTTTGGTTATTATCAGCTAACACTTCTGAATGTACCGTGCTCTGGAAATGGAATCCACGTAGAATTTGTCATTCTCATGTAGATTCTTACATAATTTATCAATACTATACCTTAGTATATGACTATTTTCTAAATTATAAGTATCACGATCTCATATGATGCCATAATCTCTTTCCTATTTTCCCATTGCTACTATACTGTGGCGGGAATCGGGGTATCAATTGGTTGAGGAAATATCTTGGTAAACATAAATAAAAAATTGGTAGGAAATAAGCTAATCTTTGAGTCGAGGAAAAATGTAAATTTAAGTTTTTTTTAGTTCAGATATATAGTAAGTTACAATAACATAACCCAATATGAACTTTTAAGTTAGAATAAGTTAAAATCACAAATGATATATTTTCACAAAATTGTGCATGTTTTTTCTCCGACAAGGACACTTGTATAAGTTAGACTATGTGACAGTAGAAGTTAGATTCTATTTGGATTACTGGCTATATAGAAAGGGCAAATTTGTATACAAAGGACTTTGATGGTCTCATCATGATGATAAAAACAACACTGTAAACTTTGCTGCCAGCTGCGCTTTGTGGGGTTATCTTTGACAAGGATGACCCGTTGGTGAAGGTACCACACACACATCTTCTTCTTCTTATTATTATTTATTATTATTATTATTATTATTATTATATTATTATTATTATTATTATTATTATTACTACTATCAACTAGCACTTCTTAATGTATGAGTGCTTTGTAGATGGAATCTACCGAAAATTTTCTATTCTCATGTCGATGTTTTCTAAATTATAAATAGGACGATCTCATATGATACCAAGATCTATTTCCTGTTTGCCAGGTGCTATACTCTACTAGTACTATGTTGGGATATCGATCGGTTCATCTGTGGCAGCTGCCTTTCGTTTTGTCTTACACAAAATTTGAATTTAAACGGGCTTGGTCCCGAATGTGATTTCTGAAATTTGCAAATGTCTATACCTGAGCTAGTTTCAAACGAAATTGTTGGTTCAGTAACTTGAGTTGATAGTTTCGTTTTGTGTTATGGCATGTAATAGGTTTGTAGCAAGATCAGATATTTTCGAAAAGGGGTTAGCCCGATTGGAATTGGAAAAAATTTCCATAGGCCCCCAACAGCGAAGGGGTATCTTGAACAGAAACACAAGGACGGCTGTGATATAATCTCATAAGGGGTCAAGCCAATTCAGTGACAAAAATATCAAAATATGCCGCCGCTGAGATTCTAACCTGGGTCTCCTAGGAGAGACACAGGCAACACAGCCATTGGGCTACATCTTGGCTTGTGATGGTAATAAAATCAAAGCCTATATAGCGACTTCTTTTGGACGCAGATTTTGCGAGCTGGAGCTCGCTCGCTCCTGGGCAATGTGGCATCAAGCTACTGGTGGTACAGGGAAGATGTGTATGCTACGGATACGTATGGTATCCTATATGTGGTTGTGGAAAGTTATTGCCGATGCATTGAGTTCATATTCCTAAATGACAGGAGAGTATAAATGAGCTTCATTAATTGTGCGGTGGTGCAGCTGCGTGCGCTTTGAACCTTGCTCATTTTTTTACGGAAGAAACTGGGGTGAGCACCGGGCTCACCCCACGCTCGGTGCGCTCCCGTCTTGGACGGCTGGGGTCGCACGGGAAGCTCGAGTCCGCATCGCGGCGCGGCTCACCGCGGCGCAGGTGGCTCACCGCGGCGCACGTGGCGGGGGCGCACCGTGAGCCTGGTGCCCACCCCAGTTTTTTCCTTTTTTACAATGTGCGGGATAAGTGGACGAGACAACATGTCCACGGTACATCATTTTCTGTTTTCTAATCCTTGTATTCTTGATTTCAGTTTCGTTCATTTCACATTTTTGTTTATTTTTTCGTTCTCTTTTCTCCTTTTTATGCTGAACAATGCATGGTTTCCTTTTGAAAAAACGTATATAAAAAATCTGCGTTTAAAAAAATTGTTCACGGGTCTAAAATATATAACTAGTTTAAACGCATATTTAAGTGTTTGAAAATTATGTTCATGACGGTTAAAAAATGTTCATGGTTCACAAAAATATTTGCAAACATGATTCAGAATTTTTTCACAGGTTCAACTAATTCATGGGATTTCTAAAAATATTCAAGGGTTTCATAATAGGTGTAACAGCCCAAAATTAGTAAACCTAAAATGGGTGCTAATTTTTTTTTTCACTTTTGTGTTGCATTGCATCATGGCATTCATTTTAAGTTACTAATCAACACACTAAATAGTTGGGCAACATTGAAAACCAAAATGCCACACTTGCTAGAACCACGTTCAAAACAATGAAGGCACTCAAACTTGCAAAACAAAATATTTTGACAACTTATATTTGTTAAGGAGGTTCCAAGAACTCAAATCCATATTTTGACTTGCTTCAAAATTCTAAAAGATGGTTGTGTTGGAACTTTATCAAAATGCTTTATCTAAACCTCTTCAAACAAAGGTGGTGCTTAACATCTTATCTTGAACCCCAAAAATTTGTGGAGCCTCTACATTACATGAGTAGCCCACATGAATATTTTCAGCATTTTTTTTGGAATAAAATAAGAAGCTCAATTAAATGATTTGGAAATGGGGCAGAAATGAAACTCCAACAAGTTTGTTCTACAAACTTGCTCTAAAGGAGCTCCAATTTTTACCAGAGGCTCTTTATATCCAATAAGGATTTCCTACAAAGTTTCATCAAATTTGGAGTTGCCTAGATACCTCAAGTAAATGGGCAAATTTTCAAAACAGAAAAGAAAAGGACCTAAAGTAGAGAGAAGAAAATGTGGCAGGGGGTTATGTGCAAAAGCATCATCGTCTCTGTAGCTCGCCGCTGTAGCGACCGAGCCGCTCCCGCGCGTCGCCGTCGAACCGCTCCGCTGCCTCCATGCTCCCCTTGCTGGATAAGGAGCACAAGCACACGACGCCACACCTGCTCCCTCTCACCTGCCCTGTTCCTCTCCCTCCTTTCGCGCACGCCTGGCCGTGGTCGAACTCGCGCCCGCCGTCAAATTGTCGTCGTCTGGAGCATCCCCACGTAGATCGAAGCCGACAGGGAGCTCCGCCTCGAGTTCCTCTTTCTCTTCACCGGCGGAATCGAGCCGGGGTCGCCGGAGCTGACGCATTCATCCTCGACTTCCCAACCACGGCCGTCGCTCGCCGGTCTTGTTCCCCGACGGATTCGTCCATCCCCGTCCCCGTCACGGGCAACAATGGCTTGAGGGTGAGCTGCTCGCCTCCTTCCCCTCTCTTTCCTCTCCCTCCGCTCGCTCTCTCGCGCGTTCGCTCGCCGCAGCCACGCGCCACCGTGCCGCGGTCACCGCTGTCGCCGGAGATTTTCGTGGCCTTTTCTTTTTCTCGCGAGCGCCCGGCCGTGCTCCCGGCTTGGACCGGCCAGAAGGCCGGCAGCCTCGGTTGCTTGCCCGGCCTGGGCTCCGGTTCGGGCCGACTAGAAGGCCGGCTGGCTCGGGTGTTGCCCGGCCTGTGGGCCGGTTTGACCGGGCTGGAGGCCGGCCCGTCTACAGTTTGATTTTTTCCTTTTTGGAAAATAAAACAATTTTAATTAATTAATAACTATTTAAATAATGATCCAATTTTGGCAAATCAAATATCAATTTGTTCAGAAAAACAATACCTATCATTTGGTAACATTGCCATGCCCTTTTGAGGAGATAAATTCTCCTTTATCTAGGAAAAACCCTAAGGTGGCATAAATAATACCTATTTCGGGAAAATTCATAACTTGTGAAATATTTAACCAAAATTTGTGAATAAAATATCAAAATGATCAGTGTTTCAAATGCTATCAAATCATGTTAGTATAAACTCATGATCACAAATATTTATTGATGTTATTTATAATTTAATTAAAAGAATTAAATCCATTTAATTATTTAATTCACTATTTATTCATCGGAACTCGGAAAATTACAAATAAGGTACCGAAACGATCAGAAGAGCAATACCTATCTAATCATGCCATGTTCATGCATATTTGAGCCACTTCTTGGTAATGTGATAATGGATGAATAATGTGGTCATTAAGCTAAATATGGGGTTGCTTCCAAATAATTGCCCTAATTATTTGGCTCTCCATTTAATCTTGCTAGATAAACTAAATGATGCTATCCTTGCATAAACTTGTCATGTCATCATGTGATTGTGCATTGCATTGTACCCATGTGTGGTGATTGATTGTTGTTTCCATGTTTATGCTCCGCTAGATCAAGCAGCCGGGGTTACTCCACAATACCCCGAGGATCCGTATTACTACCCGTATCCCGAACAAGGCAAGCGTAATCCCCCCTCTGAGCATGTCTCCTCCTATATTTTGCAATTATTTTCCCCACTATCATATTGCATTCGGTTCCAAATGTCTTTTGCTTGGACTAGAGTATTCCTACTAGTTGCACTAGAAATCTATTGCCATTTACCTGTATCCTTCCTAATATCCCTAGGATTGAAGTGTTGGCCAAAGATAAGTATATTTGCTATATATATGCTTAGCCATGCTTAGTATAAAGGTTTGCAGGTCCGGTGGATGTTTCAATGGTTGGAACAGGTATGGAATAACCGGATGTGGTGGAAAGTGATGGTGGTGGTTAATAAATTGCTTAAAGGTGGGGATGAGAGGCCACATGGGATGTGGTGGGTTGTCTCGTTCTTGCCGCCTAGGTGCGAGTTCTGTACCTCCTGAACCAAGACTGAGCGTGCAACCATGCATGAGGCCTATGCAATTGCAGGAACCCTCATAGACTAAATAACTCGAGCGGGGCTAGCCAGGGTCCTCTAGTTTGGCTTTTCATTTGCGCGTGCGTGATGGTGTTGAACTAAGATGAGGATGGTGGTGTTAGGAAAATAAGTGGCCGTGGGCGGGGTGTTGTGATCCTGGCAGCCCTACTGCCACTGATGATCCTGGAAAGTCCTTAACGAGGGAGAAGTCGACACCGCTCCCACCCAGCCGGCTTTCCATGGAAGAGAGCTAATTGTACAGGTAATGGGCCGGACGGTACGCGTGGTGAAGGAACTGGGGCCCCTCGGGACTCCGGGGACTTCTACTTTGTACACCCCTGCAGGGATAAATCTTTTCGAAAAGCCGTGTCCGCGGTTATGGACGACTTGGGAATGGACGATGATCATAGAATAACTTAAACGGAATGATTAAAAACTGGGTACTAGAGGTACCAATTTCATGAATGTAAGGTTGACTTCCTCGAGGGTGATTCGGGGAGGTGCCTATGATGAACAGGTACAATGATGTGATGGTGGTCGTTGTTGAGAAAGTGATCTCGAGAGAAAAGAGTTACTTCTTACCCCTCTTTGAAAATGTTCTAATAGTCGATGCCTTTGAGTTATGTTCTCCATAAATAAGATCAACTTTATGCAAAAGAGTCATAAAACCTTGACAGCTAATCATCGAGCATATATTAGCTCTTAATCTTGCGAGTTCATCGAACTCAACGTCTTTGCTTTTGTTTCAGAGGAGGACTTCACCGACCTAGAAGGTGGGTTCTTTGTGGACATCGATGAGTAGTCTGGGGTTCCCAGGTGGCAGCTTGGGACATCCTGGAACAGCTGGCGTTGTGATGTTTATCTGTAGGCCTCTTAGGCCATATGTTGGTTCTTGTTGTTTAGAACAACCTACTTCGCTTCCGCATGTTGTAATGTTGGGTCTGTGACCTCTGTTTGTCATTTGCTATCTTTCTCTGTATAAGAGTTGAACTATATGATTTTGTGTCGTAGAGTCTGTGATGTGCCAGTTGTTCCACAAGTCTTGATCTTACTATTATGCCTTGAGGGTTGCGCCCGTGTTAAGGCATCAATCGGGGTGTTGCGTTGTCTGGAGTGAGGTGTACCCAGCAACGCCTGCCAAAGGTTTTGGCCGGGGATTGGTAAACCCGTAACCTCCGCTTGTATCGCTTAACCGGTGACACGCAGCATCACTGTATAACAGTCGGGTCGGGGCGCCACAATAGGTTCCAGGGACCAAAAAATATCCATGCAGTTCAAAAATACTTTCACGAGATTTAGAAAAATATTTCCAGATCAATGGATACTTTCACGGTTCCAATAAAATGTTCACGTGGTTCCAATAAAATGTTAACAATTTAAAGAAATATTTGTAAGGTTCCCAAAAATGTTCATGGTTTCTCAAATACTTGTTCATGGTTAACAAAAATAGTTTCCAGTGATTCAGAAAATGTTCACATGTTCAAAAGGGAATCATGATGTTTCTACAATATTCTAGGTGGTCAAAAAATGATTGGTTCAAAAAATATTCCCGAGTTTAAAACAAATACTTTACATGATTACAAATTTCACAAGTTAGAAAATATTTTTACTCGTTCCAACATAAGGTTCACTTCTAAAAGATACAATCGTTCCAAAATATCATCTCTTTGAAAATATTCACTATTTCGAAAAACATATTCACCTTTGACACATGTGGACTCGCATGCTGCAGTACTTAGATGTGTACCTAGATGGTCAAGAGTGTTGAATTTGGGTCCACATGCCCAAATGTGGTAGGGGCAGATCTAATTGTTTAGAGGTGTTACATGTGGGTCCATATGTATGAAATGTGGTAGGGGTAAAGTGTTAGGTCTACCTTGTACCACTTTTGGTATATGTGGACCCATATACAACACTCATAACCATATAGTTTGCATCTACCACCTTTAGGAATGTGGACACACATGCGACACTTCTAGCCATCTAGTTGTACATCTGCCGCATTTGGGCATGTGGATCCACATTCATCTATCCTAGCCAGCTAGATTTACCCATGCCACCCTCGGTTGTATGTGGACCCTTGCAAGCTATGTCTACGTGGAGTCACATGCTGCGGTACTTAGATGTGTACCTAGATGATCATGAGTGTTGAATTTGGATCCACATGCCCCAAAGGGTGTAGGGGCAAACCTTGTTGTTTAGAAGTGTTACATGTGGGTCCAGATGTATGAATGGTGGTAGGGGTAAGGTGTTAGGTCTACCAAGTACCACCTTTGGTATATGTGGACCCATATACAACACTTCTAACGATAAAGTTGTGCATCTATCAGCTTTGGGCATGTGGAACCACATGCAACACTCCTAACCATCTAGTTGTACATCTGACGCATTTGGGGCATGTGGACCCACATTCATCTATCCTAGCCAGCTAGGTTTGCCCATGCCACCCTTGGTTGCGTGTGGACCCTTACAAGCTATGTCTACGTGGATTCACATGTTGTAGTACTTAGATGTGTACCTAGATGGTTAGAAATGTTGAATTTGGATCCACATGCCCCAAAGGTGGTAGGGACAGACCTAGTTGTTTAGAGGTGTTACATGTGAGCTAAGTCTACATGTTTGAAATGTTGTAGGGGTAAGGTGTTAGGTCTACCATGTACCACCTTTGGTATATGTGGACCCATATACAACACTCCTAACCATACAACATTCATCTATTCTAGCCAGCTAGGTTTACTCATGTCACCCTTGGTTGCATGTGGACCCTTGAAAGCTATGTTTACCCCTTCCATCTTTGAGACATATGGACCCACATGCTGCAGTACTTAGATGTGTACCTAGATGGTTAGGAGTGTTGAATTTGGGTGCACATGCCCCAAAGGTGATAGGGGCAGACCTAGTTGTTAGAGGTGTTACATGTGGGTCCACATGTATGAAAGGTGGTATGGGTAAGCTGTTAGGTCTACCCTGTACCACATTTGGTATATGTGGACCCATATACAACACTCTGATACATGTAAAATGCATACATGAACTTTGCACTATATTACTTATATTCCAATCATATTTACATCATATAAGGGTTATATCATTTTTTTATAATGATTTTTGGAATATTTCATGATTTTCCTATTTTTATGGAATTAACCCTGCGCAGGCAGAAAACCCTATTTTCCATATTTTAATGTTTCAGTGACCCAAACGACGTCCAAACGACCTGGAAATTTATGAGCAGCAGTTTTTGGAAGGAAGAAGACTTGGGAGCGAAAGAAGCAAACAAGCGGAGGCCCGAGGCCCAAAAGAGGGTGGCCCACGTGGCCAGGTACCTGGGCTGCGTGGGACCCACCATCTGGAGCCTCGAGGCTCCGTTGCCGTCGATCTTTTCGCCCACGACTCCATTTTGACCTAAAACCGCCTATAAAAATAGTCTCCGACGCCCTTCGGAAAGGAGCACCGCAGAAACACAGAAACCATGAAACAGAGACCTGAAGTTGCAGATTGGAGGGGGAAAACTCTGGCGGGGCGCTGCCGGCGTGGTCTCCATCTTCTCCAACGACTTCTCCACCGTCTCCATGATGAAGAGGGAGTAGTCCACCTCTGGACTATGGGTTTATGGAAGTAACTTATGTATCTCTCTCTCTTGAGCTTCACTAATTAGTACCGTATGAGCTGCTGAACATGATTACGGTCATCTATGTAATACCTTTGTGGTGGATCTTTTTATGAGTTAATATATGTTTGAGATTGCAATGGTTTTGTTTCAGTTATGAAAGTAGATGCATATTATGTACCCCGTTCTTATTTACTTGTCGTGATCAAGCATGTTTATGAGAGCATGTGAGGGGAACGTGTGCATTAGTTGGAGTAATGGGGGGTGGCTAGTGCAGTGAACGTGAGAGAAAGTTCTGCGATCCACTTGGGTATCTCTACCTTATTTTGTTGCCTCACTAGGGATAAAAAGAATACCATGCTACCGGAGATGTGGGTGTGACCATTGCCACTTCCTCCATGACTAGATCTAGCATGTTCTTATTTTAACTTCATGTCATGATACTTATTGCTATACTCTGAGTTATCTTAATTACTGAGGTGTTATGATTTAGTTCGCATCTTGGTGGAGTATAAGAGAGACTAATGACCAAAAGGTCTCTATGTTAGGACGTGATGCCCATATAATTATAACTTGTCATTAAACTGTTGTGTTGCAATCTCATATGTCAACTCTAGTGTTCCATTGTCTACCATTTTATTAAATAGAGAGTGCATTTGTGAAACCATGAACCCCGGTCCATTTTTAATTATAAGAAACACCTTTCCAACAATTTTTACCACTTTATATTTTCTGCCATTTAAAAATCCGAAAATACAAAAACACTTTTACATCTTGCATTCATCATATAAAACCCCAAAATATCATTTATCATTGGTACCACCATCCTTGCATATTTATTTACCACCATTGCATATTTATTTCTTGTTTGCATTGCATATTATCTTGATGTCATTCTCACACCTTGTGCTTGACAACCACTAGGTGAGGTTGAGGACCAAAACATTTACTTTGTTTTGTAGGTAACCAAAAGAAGGATAGGAAAGATAAATCTTCACTACTGATTCCCCGAGAGTTCGATATTAAACCCTCGAGTCACCCCTCGTGGGGAAAACACGTCTTCCACTTACTACACACTCTGCACTTGGAGTCTCAACCTAACCCATACTCTTTTGACGCAAGTAACTACGTCATCGGGTATCAAGACTGTTTTCTGGCGCCGTTGCCGGGGAATCATTGCTGAAAGGTTTATCCAAGGGTCCCCTGCACTAGCTCTGCTTTTTGGCGCCGGGTTTATCCAAGGATATCTCACCAAGTCAACTTCATCATCAACTTGTGCTAACACCTAAGCTTGGGGAGGTTGCATCTACGTGAGCATCATCTTATCCATCTTTACCTTCAAAGCAATTTATCTTGTTTTGTCATTGTCTTGCATTTTTAAGTTCGGTTTGCATATTTATTTCAGTTTTGTATTTTGTGTTGCATTTGTTGTTTCGGTTTGCATCATTTAGTGTCATTTTATTTTCAGTTTTGCATAAAAAATTAAAAAACACATAAAAACTTTATTAAAATGGCTTCTAGTGTTGAAATGAACAATTTTAGCCAATACTATGGAGAGTCGTTAATGGATGCTTGGTATAGAATTAATGGCATTAGTAAAAATGGTGTCAACAAATATACCACTAGTGGTAATGTTTCTAGTGATTTGGAAAACACCATTAGATCATTTATATCTACTCAAAAGGAGCTTAATAAGGAATTTATATCTAAGTTTGAAAAACAAGACTCTTTGTTTGAAAGGGTAGATCAGCTCACTAAGGAAGTTTCCTCATTAAAGAACACCATTATAGCTCAAAAACATGAGGAAACAATTAAATATTGTCAAGAGGTTATAAATAAATCTTGGGAACATATTCATGAGCAAGAGAGAATTGCTAAGGAAACTATTATGGTAATGAAAGAGAGAAAATTGAGGAAGTTAAAATGCTTAGTGAAGTCAAGGAACCATTGCTTGACTTAGAGAATTGTAGCTTGCATGAATTAATATCTATCTTACAAAAATTTGCAAGTGATCCTTCCATCAATTAACCAAGCTGGTTTTGGTTCTTATATTGCTAATCATGTCTTGAAAGAAAAGATTGCTAGGTACAACCAAGAGGCTATGATACCACCTAAGCTTGGGGATATATGGATTCCCAAAGTCCTAGTAACCATTGGAAAAGAGACACACCATGCTATACTTGATCTAGGATCTAGTGTCTCTGTTTTATCTAAAGAACTATATGAAGTACTTGAATTGAAAAATCTTGAAAAATGCTCTATTGAACTTGCACTTGCTGATGATTCCATTAAACATGCTTTAGGAAAGTAAGTGATGTTATGGTAGAGTTACATATGACATTTGTGCCTGTTGATTTTCTAATCATGGATATGGGGAATAAAACCTCTAGTCCAATTATTCTTGGAAGACCTTTTCTTCGTACTACAGGTGCTATCATTGATTCAAAAGAAGGGAATGTGAAGTTTCAGTTTCCACACAAGAAGTGCATGGAACACTTCCCAAGGAAGAGGGACACCAAAGTTCAAGCTCCCTCATGAGCTTCGTCCACAATAAACATCAAGTAAGAAGCCTAGCTATATGGCTATAAAGAAAGCGCTTTACGGGAGGCAACCCGGTTGTTTTTATTTGTGATTTTCTTTGTGTCCTCTTGCTGTAACAAGAGACTTTGTGTTTAGTTTAGTTTCTGGAATTTTTAATAAAGTGCCAAGTTTTACTCATTTTGGTTTGAAAAGTTGCTTATAGCGTTCGGAGATTTTATTCCTGCACGAATCTGTGCACGGTATGATTTTTAATTCTTATTCTGTAACTCCGAATGAGCTCATATTTGAACTGTAGTTGCAACTTTTCATCCTCTGTATGCATGAATTTTTCGGAATTTTTCGACAAAGTTTAAGTAGGGTAGAAAAATACGTTTTGCTGCTGCTGTTTTTCTGGACAGATTCTGTCCCATTTTGTTTGATGCATGCTTTGAACTTTTAACTTGAATCTTTTTGATCCAATTGAGTTTATGAGTAGGCATACAACATTATACACTTTCTGGACATTCATATGAATTTTTGTTCAAGGATTATATGCAGCAAGAAATCTATTTGTTTATCACTACTAATGCACCCCACAGAAAAGAAATGGGAGAAACGGTGTTTTGAAGTTTTTTCACAGGGATTAGAGGAGATGCACCAAGAGCTATCCAAGGATGGTGAAGACCATAAGCTTGGGGATGTGAAGACAACCCCACTGGACCTACACACTCTCGGTTTGCACACGTCTAACTTCTGTTTTTCGATCGAAACACTTTATCGCATAAACTTGGAGCGTCTTTTTGTTTGTTTTGGTTTGATTTTTATTTTGTGAGACCACCACACTATCATTTATATATGAGAGAGCTACTGGAAATTTGGGTTGAATTATGTTGGATGCTATTATAAGATTGGGAAAAGGGATGTTTGAGTTGATTTTAAAAGATACATATAGTTGCATGATTCATGAGCTTGTTAATGAGTAATAATTTGCAAGTATTTTATCAAGAGCTATCTTTTATTCATGTTTTGATGCTGAATGTTATTTACTTGTTTAACATGGATTAGTTAGTTCTATGGACACTCATGCATGCATTTAGATGGTCAACTTTCTCCCTCTTGCTAGCCCAAAAATTCCAACAAGCAAAAACTTGTTTCCAACACCTTCAACCAAAGTTTTTCCAGTGAGTCCACCATATCTACCTATTAGCTTTATGCTATTCCGAGTATGTTTATCATGATATTTGTGTTATCTATACCTCTGAATGAAAATGCTGTTGTTATTGATTGTTGGGAAAAGTTGGTTATAGAGCTCTCTCGAACTTGATGCACACTTTACTTTCATTGCATAAATAAAACATGACCCATTGTGATTAAAATTATGATGTTGTGGCTTGACAAATGTCTTTGGTTGAGAGTTAGCTCATATGTGCTGTCACATGGCAAGCTTTCAACATGCACTTCATTCATTTAGTTGATATCATGTACTTTTGTTTATGGATGCTTACCATGGGTGAAATAAATGTGGAAATGAAGTAGTTTAAATGAGTTTGTATAAATGGTTAGAGAGACGCCTGGGCCGCTAATCTAAGCCATGCATCATTCATGGTGGAAATTTACTTACATGCTATGGTGAACCTTCTGTGATACACCTTACAATAAAAAGCTATCCAATGGTAAATAAAAAGGGTGTTGAGATTGTTCATTGTGTTTGTTTGTCTTGTCATTTTGATATGGGCTTGTTCCATATCCTGGGACAAGAGGTACCCCAGTTGACGCTCTTAATGATACTATTATTACTTACAATGATATTTAACTTGAACTTGCTTTGTTTCCCAAGTTGAGTAACACATGGAGTAGGTACTTGTATTCAAGGGGCATGAGACTTTCAACCTGTACTTTGTCAAGCACACTACTCATATTTGCTTTCACTTTAAACTTAATCATTCAAGATGCTATGATAGGGGAATGAGAGCTTGACACCAAGGATTACCACATTACAATCATTAACTTAAGTAGAGAAGTTCAGAAGTTAGATGAAACTTATTCATGCTTTACCTCTACTCATATATATCTTTCCAAAGTGTCCACCTTTTATATTCAGATTTTCATCAATACTCTATGACCATTGTAGGATGTTCTTACTTATCATTATGCATACATGTGGTCCATAGTACTTTCTTTATGTTACACTTTGTGAATTATCATTGAACATCCTTGCATTGAATACTTGATATCACTTCATAAACTATCTTGCATATTGCTACTCCTTTTAAGAATGAATCATTTGACTCTATGTAGCAATAGTAATCATCTTTGATATCCATTGATAGTATTAAATTGCAAAGTCCATGTTAGTTTTATCACCTTCATACTCGAGGACGAGTATAGGTTAAGCTTGGGGATGTTGATGCATGTAAAATGCATACATGAACTTTGCATTATTATTATATTCCAGTCATATTTGCATCATATAAGGGTTATATCACTGTTTTATAATGATTTTGGGAATATTTATGATTTTCCTATTTTTATGGAATTAACCCTGCGCAGGCAGAAAACCCTATTTCATATTTTAATGTTTCAGGGACCCAAACGACGTCCAAATGACCTGGAAATTTACGAGCATCATTTTTGGAAGGAAGAAGACTTGGGAGCGAAGGAAGCGAACAAGCGGAGGCCCGAGGGCCAAAAGAGTGGCCCACGCGGCCAGTACCTGGCCGCGTGGGACCCCCATCTGGGCCTCGAGCTCCGTTGCCGTCGATCTTTCCCCACCGACTCCGTTTGACCTAAAACGCCTATAAAAATAGTCCCCGACGTTCTCTGGAAGGAGCGCCGCAGAAACACAGAAACACCGAAACAGAGACCTGGAGTGCAGATTGGAGGGGGAAAACTCCGGCGGGGCGCTGCCGGCGTGGTCTCCATCTTCTCCAACGACTTCTCCACCGTCTCCATGATGAAGAGGGAGTAGTCCACCTCTGGACTATGGGTTTGTGGAAGTAACTTATGTATCTCTCTCTCTTGAGCTTCACTAATTAGTACCGTATGAGCTGCTGAACATGATTACGGTCATCTATGTAATACCTTTGTGGTGGATCTTTTTATGAGTTAATATATGTTTGAGATTGCAATGTTTTGTTTCAGTTATGAAAGTAGATGCATATTATGTACCCCGTTCTTATTTACTTGTCATGATCAAGCATGTTTATGAGAGCGTGTGAGGGGAACGTGTGCATTAGTTGGAGTAACGGGGGGTGGCTAGTGCAGTGAACGTGAGAGAAAGTTCTGCGATCCACTTGGGTATCTTACCTTACTTTGTTGCCTCACTAGGGATAAAAAGAAATACCATGCTACCGGAGATGTGGGTGTGACCATTGCCACTTCCTCCATGACTAGATCTAGCATGTTCTTATTTTAACTTCATGTCATGATACTTATTGCTATACTCTGAGTTATCTTAATTACTGAGGTGTTATGATTTAGTTCGCATCTTGGTGGAGTATAAGAGAGACTAAGGCCCAGTTCTTTTGAGCTTAGGCTTGTGCATAAGCCACCCAGAGGAGAGCTGTCCAGATAAGCAGCTGTGGATTTAAGCCACCCAGAAATTGCAGTCCAGTTCTTTTGGGCTTCTGCTGTACTGACTTATTTTCTGAGTTGTATGACGAAAAGTCTGTAACGCCCTTGTAATAGATTTATGCTCAAACTTATCAGAATTGAGTTCGCTTATGCTATTTTCGCATGTATGATCACAATATAATATTTCAGACGTCATATTAATTGCTAAATATGAAAATAAAATAGGATTAATTGTTAGTTCATTACAACTCAAATAGAAGGAAGGGCATGCAAATGTTTTCTTTCCTACAAAATATACAAATATACTCTAATAATTCTAAGGAAACACACTCCTAGCAATATCATTACGGATCCCTTTCATGTAGGTACCATTATCTTCCGGTGGAGCACTAGATATGAAGCACTCTCCTCTTGAACATATCCTCCACCATCAAACATGTCGAAATGTTGATCACGTAGATTGCTATCACGGATGTAGTTGTGTAGACACATGCAAGCGGTAATTATCATCTTCTGTCGCTCAGGTGGTCGACGAGGTATGCCTTGAAGTATTCGAAATTTCATTTTGAGACAACCAAATCCTCGGTCGACTGCGTTTCGCCCTGATGAATGACGATAGTTGAATGTCTCTTCTCTTCCCCTTGGAGGATGATGTTGGAAGTCCGGTACATGATACCGAGTAGTTTTGTATGGCGCTAGATATCCTGTTGTGTTCGGGTATCCCGAATCGACAAGATAGTATTTACCTGCGGTGATACAAAATATAATTATTAGCTAACATACTACATATGTGGAAACATTTAGAAAATGTGTACACAAAAGATTACCTGTCGGGGGGTGGGGATAATGGGGATATGACACTTGAGCATCGGTCCATACACGTGTGTCATGAACTGAGCCGGGCCATCCAGCAACAACAAAAGTGAACCTCATATCAAAATCACAAATCGCCATCACATTTGACTTGTATATCCATGCCTGTTCCTGTGTTGTGCCTCAAGTTGTTTTGGCACAATTACTTTAATGTGTGTTCCATCTATAGCCCCAATGGCATTCTTGAAATGTGGCCAAAATCTTGTAGTTTGCATTTTAGGATGCACTTCGGTGAAATTTCTATCTCTTGGCCTAATGTAATCACCAGCCATGCGGTCTACAGAGTCTAGAACCTCATAAAACTTCTTGCTAATTGTAGACCGACTATGTTCAAATCGATCAGCAACATTATCAGTTGTTTGACATGTCCCCACACTCCATAAAAAGAGTGCCAATGCTTCTTTTGCGGACATGTTGCAACTTGATGTAAGATCATAGGTTCCAACCAATAGATCAAGCAATGGATAAAACACAGACCTCCTCATCCTGAACAAAGAATAGAAAACTTGTGCATTTGCTTCTTTTTTTCCCACCCATTGAATACCTGTTATCTCGGATTTCTTCGCGGTGCATACGGCAACTTCTCAGTACATAGGCTGGCATACGCGGCAACTACAACCATGAACATATCATAATCATCATCATCTTCATCACCTCGAATATCCATCTGCCACATAAACAACACAATTAATTACCAACATACACAGCAAGGCAATACAAATATAAATTGATAGGTTCATGAAGACAAGACGAATTTATATGTTCCAATTAGGTAAATAGGTTCGAAGCAAATTACAAATAGATAGCATAACAATATACTAAGGTTCCAAGCAAATAGATAGCATAACAATATACTAAGGTTCCAAGCAAATAGATAGCAAATTACAAATAGATAGCTTATAGGTTCAATACAAATTCCTAAGGAAATAGATAGCAAATTACAATCCCAACTAATTTTTCCTCTCCTCCCATGCCATCCGGATCCACTCAAGCTCACATCACTTGAAGTTGAAGCCTCCATGTAATAACTGAAGACAGTACGGTATTCAGCCTTCATAAACAACTGTGAAGCATAGAAATGTTCACGTGTACCAGGTCCACATCCATCAGCAACAAGCTTGGCCATCATATCCAAAAAATCCTGCCTCATTGGATCAACTCTCGCGTGTGAGGGCTCCGAGTTCTGTGAAGTCATGAGTTTCTGCTTTCTTCCCTCTTCTCAAATATGTCACATATACGACGCAAACAACTTTTTTCAGCACTATCTCTTGCCATCTTTTCAACTACCGCAGGACTAGGTGAGTAAGGACATGCTCTCTTTTTTCCATGTGCTGAGACACCTGGTGTAACCTGTGTGTCCAACTCTATCCCTGAAAGTTCATCATTCCCAACATCAACAGAAGAGGGAACAGCTTGAGATGGACCAGCCATAGATGTTGGCAGTGCACCCTCGCATGTTCATTGGTAACACAATTCGCATCAAAAATCTGGCACATTTTATCCTCATTAGCAAGTGGAGCTCGCCGAAACTTGGCCGCATCTGGGCATCTCTGCAAAACATTGAGCTCAACTTCAGTACACCAATTGGATTAGAAAATAATGCATAGAACTGAAATAAAAACTGCCATATACCTTGATCTCAAGTTCCCACCACTCATCACTAGCATCAATGGTCTTGGTGATAGGATCTCTTCCAATACCTGTTGCATTTTGATTGAGTGTCTTCCATGTGCTATACTCTTTTTTTAGTGTCTCCCACCTATTCTTGAATTTCTTTTTGTCATACTTTCTCTTAGTGCGTTCATTGAAACTCTTTATCAAATTCTCATAGCCATTTTTGTTCAGATGACCTTCATTACGGTTTCTCTTTAATACTTCCTCTATGCACACATCCAGAAATACTTCAGTTGCAAACGCATCCCACTGGCCTCTCAGATTTTGCAGATTTGCCTTTCTCCATCTACTGATTATGTGTATAACAATATTGTTCAATATAAGGTGCTGGACATATAAAATAAAAAGGCATTCACATGCAAAAGAATTTTACATGATATTCATCTCACAAATCAATTCATTTTCAGCACGACAAGAATTTTCAGAACAACAATTCATTTTCGGAACAGCGGTACTACACAGCATAACATCAATTCATTCTCAGCAGTACTACACAGCACAACATCAACTCATTTAGGGCATAAATGTTTGGAGCAATATCTTCTATTGTTTCTATGACGCGTTATGAGGCGGCAAAAATAGATGATGGCGTCAGATGCCTCCTAGAGTGCTCAGTTATAATTTTCTTCTCTCTATTGTTTTCTCAAAGCAAACATGAGTAAACTATTTACATAACACATAGATGAGTGGCTACTGTAAAGCAAAGATGAGTGGCCACTCAAATCAAACATGGTTTTTTCATGTCTTCAATCCAGGTTTTTTCATGTCTTCAATCCAGGTACAGTATGAAGCTGGCCTAAAAAACTATAGAGAGACAAACAGAGGTCGGGACAGAGCATTACCTTGAGGTGGGCGTCGTGGAGCACTGGAGGCGGTGGAGCGCTGGAGTCGGAGCGCCGGAGTCAGTGGAGCGCTCGAGGCAGAGCGCCGGCGGGAGGAGACACGGGGAGGCGGCGGTTGGACAGGGGGCGGCGGCGGCGGAGCGGTCGGACAGGGGCGGCGACGGAGCGCTGGAGGCGGAGCGCCGGCTGGAGGGGGCGGCTGCCGGCCGAGGGGGCGGCTGCCGTGGTGGCGGCGAGGGCGGGGCGGGGCGGCGGCCGGCGGCGGCGGAGGGCAGCGAGGAACCCTAGCTGGGCATGTCGCTCGAGTGAGGAAAAGAAAAAGGGACTCGCTCGGGCTGCGCTCGGCCAGAGAGAAGAAATAAAGAAAATGCCCGGTTCGCCTGTCTGCTGCGCGGTGGCATGCTATGTAATATCGATGTCCAAAAGGGTAAGGTCAAACAACGGTTCGGTTTCACTCGCGGGAAGCCGTCTGCGGCCGCGGGAAGTAGGGGGGACGGAGCTTCTCTCCACTGTGAACAAATCAGAGAAGCCGGCTACCCCCAAACACGGCTTAAAATCGAGTTCTTTTGAGGTTTGGCTTATTTTCACCCAGAAGCAGCTGGGAAGCGCCAAAAGAACTGGGCCTAATAACCAAAAGGTCTCTATGTTAGGACGTGATGCCCATATAATTATAACTTGTCATTAAACTGTTGTGTTGCAATCTCATATGTCAAGTCTAGTGTTCCATTGTCTACCACTTATTAAAGAGAGAGTGCATTTGTGAAACCATGAACCCCGGTCCATTTTTAATCATAAGGAACACCTTTCGAACAACTTTTACCACTTTACATTTTCTGCCATATAAAAATCCGAAAATAGAAAAACATTTTTACATCTTGCATTCATCATATAAAACCCAAAAATATCATTTATCATTGCTACCACCATCCTTGCATATTTATTTACCACCATTGCATATTTATTTCTTGTTTGCATTGCATATTATCTTGATATCATTCTCACACCTTGTGCTTGACAACCACTAGGTGAGGTTGAGGACCAAAACATTTACTTTGTTTTGTAGGTAACCAAAAGAAGGATAGGAAAGATAAATCTTCACTACTGATTCCCCGAGAGTTCGATATTAAACCCTCGAGTCACCCCTCGTGGGGAAAACACGTGTTCCACTTACTACACACTCTGCACTTGGAGTCTCAACCTAACCCATATTCTTTTGACGCAGGTAACTACGTCATCGGGTATCACACTCCTAACCATACAGTTGTACATCTATCACTTTTGGGATATGTGGACCCACATGCGACACTCCTACCCATTTAGTTGTACATCTGCCATATTTGGGGCATGTGGACCCACATTAATCTATTCTAGCCAGCTAGGTTTACCCACGTCACCCTTGGTTGCATGTGGACCCTTGCAAGCTATGTCTACGTGGATTCACATGTTGCAGTACATAGATGTGTACCTAGATGGTTAGGAATGTTGAATTTGGATCCACATGCCCCAAAGGTGGTAGGGGCAGACCTAGTTGTTTAGAGGTGTTACATGTGAGCTGAGTCTACATGTTTGAAATGTGGTAGGGGTAAGGTGTTAGGTTGATACGTCTCAAACGTATCTATAATTTTTGATGTTCCATGCTGTTATTATATCAATTGCTACATGTTTTGGTTACACTTCATATCATTTTTATGCATTTTCTGGGACTAACCTATTAACAAGATGCCATAGTGCCAGTTCCCTGATTTCTGCTATTTTTGGTTTCAGAAAATCTATTAAGGAAATATTCTCGGAATTGGACGAAACAAAAGACATCGTCAATAATATCACGAGGAGATCACGGAGTCCAAAGGGGAGTCGGAGCAGACCCACCAGGGGGCCACGCCACACTAGGGCGCGGCCCAGTGTGGGCCCGCGCCCTCCTATGGCGTGGTGGCCCCCCTCGGCCACCGACGCCGCCTCTTCGCCTATATATTCTCCGTGACGCGAAAACCCTATTACGGTCGATCATATTCCACGAAAAGTTCCGTCGCGGCCGTCATCGTCAATCCCAGATCAGAGGAGTTCTGAAGCTCTTCCCGTTACCCTGCCAGAGGGGAGATCATCACCGGAGGGCTCTACATCACCATGCCTGCCTCCGGAGTGATGCGTGAGTAGTCCACCCCTGGACTACGGTCCATAGCAGTAGCTAGATGGTTGTCTCTCTACCTTGTGCCTCCATGTTTAGATCTTGTGAGCTGCCTAACATGATCAAGATCATCTTATTGTAATGCTAGATGTTGTGTTTGCTGGGATCCGATGAATATTGATACCATGTTTATTCAAGTTGTTTATCTATGTGCTCTTGATCTTGCATGCTCTCCGTTGCTAGTAGATGCTTTGGCCAAGTAGATGCTTGTGACTCCAAGAGGGGGTATTTATGCTCGATAGTGGGTTCAGTCTCTAGATATCTGGATCAGTGACAGAAAGGTCTAAGATGGTAGATGTGCTGTTGCTACTAGGGATAAAACATTGGTGCAGTGTCCAAGGGCACTTGTATTGATTACATTACACACTTTACTTCATGCAATAATCTGTTGTTAGCAACTTAATACTGAATGGGATGCGGATGCTGCCTTGAAGGTGGATTATTTAGGCATAGATGCTGTTGGAATAATGGTCTATGTACTTTGTTGTAATGCCCAACTAGATTTCATAGTAGACATCTTGGCATGTATTGCATTGTTATGCCCTCTCTATTTGTCAATTGCCCAGCTGTAATTTGTTTACCCAACATGCTAGTTATCTGTTCTGAGAGAGACACCACTAGTGAACTGTGGACCCTGGTCCAATTTCCTCATACTGTTTACACAACCTGCTGCAATCATCTGTTTCCTGTTACTTGCTGTTTTTCCTGCTGTTTTCCACACCATACGTTTAACTCTTTGTTTCTGCAAGACCGGAGAGATTGACAACCTCTCTGTTTCGTGTTGGGCAAAGTTCTGGTTTGTGTCTGTGCAGATTCCACGTTGGTGCAAGCTCCCTAGCACCAGGGGAAGTCAACATCAACAACCTTCCGATAGATCATCAAGTCCTACTGGATTGATAACCTTGGGTAGATTATTCAAGGGAAAACTTCTGCTGTCTACATCATAACCTTCCTCTTGGGGTTCACCAACACGTAGCCATCAAGCTGTTTTCTGGCGCCGTTACCGAGGACTTGGAGGCTATTGGAAAGGGGAGTCTCTCAGTTCCAATCTCTTTACTTTGTTTTTTGTCTTGTTTTATTTTTGTTTTGCTTGCTGTTAAAAATCAAAAATCCAAAAAAATTAAATTCATGCATCTAGTTTTTAATTTCGAGTTACCCTGTTTCTTGTTTTAGGCTTGCTAAAATGAGTAATCCTGAAAATACTAAGTTGTGTGACTTTACTAGCACAAATAACAATGATTTTATCTGTACACCCATTGCTCCACCTGCTTCTAAAGCAGAATTTTATGAGATTAAGCCTGCACTGTTAAATCTGGTTATGAAAGGGCAATTTTCTGGTGTTAGTACTGATGATGCTGCTGCCCACTTAAACAACTTTGTTGAACTTTGTGATATGCAAAAGTATAAGGAGGTAGAGAGTGATATTATTAAGCTGAAATTATTTCATTTCTCCTTAAGAGGAAGAGCTAAAGATTGGTTGCTATCTTTGCCTAGAAATAGTATTGATTCCTGGACTAAATGCAAAGATGCTTTCATTGGAAAATATTATCCTCCTGCTAAAATTATCTCTTTAAGAAGTGGTATTATGAACTTTAGGCAACTTGATAATGAGCATGTTGCCCAAGCTTGGGAAAGAATGAAGTCTTTGGTTAAAATTGCCCCACTCATGGACTGACTACTTGGATGATCATCCAAACCTTTTATGCAGGTCTAAATTTTTCCTCAAGGAACTTATTGGACTCGGCTGCTGGAGGGACCTTTATGTCCATCACTTTGGGTGCTGCTACAAAGCTTCTTGATGATATGATGGTAAATTATTCTGAATGGCACACTGAAAGAGCTCCAACTGGTAAGAAGGTAAATTATGTTGAGGAAATTTCCTCCTTGAGTGATAAAGTTGATGCTATTATGACTATGCTTTCGAATGGACATGGTGTTGTGGATCCAAATAATATTCCTCTTGCTTCTTTGGTTGCTCATGATGAGAAAAATGTTGATGTAAACTTCATTAAAAATAACAACTTCAACAACAATGCATATAGGAATAATTTTGGTAGCAACAATTATAGGCCATTTCCTGCTAATGGTAGCAACTTTATGGTAATTCCTATGGTAATTCCTACAGTAACAATAGAAGTGTGCCCTCTGATCTTGAAGTCATGCTTAAGGATTTTATTAGCACACAAACTACTTTTAATAAAACTGTTGAGGAAAAGCTAGAAAAATTGATACTCTTGCTGCTAAAGTTGATAGTCTTGCTCGTGATGTTGAAATGCTGAAAATAAAAGCTATTCCTAGTGATATTAGAGAGAGTAAAACACTCAATGCTATCCAAATTAAAATTGATAATAACATTAGGATGCTTGCTGAACTTCATGAAAGATGGGAGAGAGAAGAAAGAGAAGCTGAAATTGCTGAACAAAATAGTGACAGCTAAAAATCTGTCACTGCGCAGAAATCCAAATCTTGCATCAACTTTCAATATAGAACTTTACTTGGCACAACATTGCGATAAAATAAAGATACAAAGGAGTTGCTACAGAAGTAACAAAACTCCTTGACTCAAAGAAAACAAAAATAACAGCAAATAAAAACGATGGGTTGTCTCCCATAAGCGCTTTTCTTTAACGCCTTTCAGCTAGGCGCAGAAAGTGAAAATCAAGTGTTATCAAGAGAAGAAGCATCAACATCATAACTTGCTCTAACAATAGAGTCAAAAGGTAACTTCATTCTCTTCCTAGGGAAGTGTTCCATACCTTTCTTGAGAGGAAATTGGTACCTTATATTACCTTCTTTCATATCAATGATGGCACCAACAGTTCGAAGAAAAGGTCTTCCCAAAACAATAGGACAAGATGCATTGCATTCAATATCCATAACAATAAAATCAACAGGGACAAGGTTATTGTTTACTGTAATAAAAACATCATTAACTCGCCCCAAAGGTTTCTTCATAGCATTATCAGCGAGAAAAACATCCAAATAACAATGTTCCAAAGGTGGCAAATCAAGAATATCATAAAGCTTCTTGGGCAAAACCGAAATACTTGCACCAAGATCACACAAGGCATTGCAATCAAAATCATTCACCTTTACCTTAATGATGGGTTCCCAACCATCTTCTAATTTCCTAGGAATAGAAGCTTTAAGTTTCAACTTCTCCTCCCTAGCTTGCAAAAGAGCATTTGTAATATGCTTTGTAAAAGCCAAATTAATAGTGCTAGCATTGGGACTTCTAGCTAATTTTTGCAAGAACATAATAACTTCAGAGATGTTACAATCATCAAAATCAAAATCATTATTGTCAATGGTGGTGGAACCATTGTCTCCAATAGTTTGAAAAATTTCAGCACTTTTATCAGAAAAAGTTTCAGCAGTTTTAGGCAATTTCAAACGCTTTGCAGAAGTAGTAGAGACATTACCAACACCAATAACATTACCATCAATAGTAGGAGGCTTACTAGCATGTGAAACATTAGCATTACTAGTGGTGGTGATAGTACAAACTCTAACTATACTATTCTCTTTTTCAAGTCTTCCTCTTTTTCCCACCTAGCATGCAATTCAGCCAACATCCTAATATTATTATCAATTCGAACTTGGATGGCATTTGCTGTAGCAAATGACTTAGTATCTTTAACTTCATTAGGCATAACTTTCAGTTTTAGAATTTCAACATCATGAGCAAGACTATCAACTTTAGAAGCAAGACATCAATTTTTTCAAACTTTTCCTCAACAGTTTTATTGAAAGCTTTTTGTGTGCTAATAAATTCTTTAAGCATAGCTTCAAGATCAGAGGACACACTTCTATTGTTGCTGTAGGAATTACCATAAGAATTGCCATAACCATTTGAAGGATAAGGCTTATAGTTGTTGCTACCAAAATTATTCCTATAAGCATTGTTGTTGAAGTTGTTGTTTTTAATGAAGTTTACATCAACATGCTCTTCTTGAGCAACCAATGAAGCTAAAGGAACATTATTAGGATCAACATGAGATCTACCATTCACAAGCATAGACATAATAGCATCAATCTTATCACTCAAAGAGGAGGTTTCTTCAACAGAATTTACCTTCTTACCTTGAGGAGCTCTTTCGGTGTGCCATTCGGAATAGTTGATCATCATATCATCAAGTAGCTTTGTTGCTGCACCTAAAGTGATGGACATAAAGGTTCCTCCAGAGGCTGAATCCAATAAGTTCCTTGAGGAAAAATTTAATCCTGCATAAAAGGTTTGGATGATCATCCAAGTAGTCAGTCCATGAGTGGGACAATTCTTCACCAAAGATTTCATTCTTTCCCAAGCTTGAGCAACATGTTCATTATCAAGTTGTTTAAAATTCATAATGCTACTTCTCAAGGATATAATCTTAGCAGGAGGATAATATTTCCCTATGAAAGCATCTTTGCATTTTGTCCAAGAATCAATACTATTTCTAGGCAAAGAAAGCAACCATTCTTTAGCTCTTCCTCTCAAGGAGAAAGGAAAAAGTTTCAGTTTTATAATATCCCCATCCATATCCTTATACTTTTGCATTTCACAAAGTTCAACAAAGTTATTAAGATGGGCAGCAGCATCATCAGTACTAACACCAGAAAATTGCTCTTTCATAACAAGATTTAATAGAGCAGGTTTAATTTCATAAAATTCTGCTTAGAAGCAGGTGGAGCAATAGGAGTGCATATGAAATCATTGTTGTTTGTGCTAGTGAAGTCACACAACTTAGTGTTCTCAGGAGTACTCATTTTGAAAAACAAAAAATAACAAAATAAACAAGTAACTAATTTTTTTGTGTTTTTGATAAAGAGAGCAAACAAGACTAAATAAAAATAAACTAAGCAAGACAAATAACAAAGTAAAGAGATTGGGTGTGAGAGACTCCCCTTGCAGAAGCAATTCGGTTTTCCCCGGCAACGGCGCCAGAAAACGTGTTGCTAGCGCTAAGTTGACGAGGGAATATCTCCCCGGCAACAGCCAGAAACAATGCTTGTACGTCACACGTCAGTTGGGAACCCCAAGAGGAAGGTATGATGAGTGCAGCAGCAAGTTTTCCCTCAGTATGAAACCAAGGTTTAATCGAACCAGTAGGAAAACGAGGTTTGCTTCGAAGGTGTTGGTGAAGGAGTGTAGTGCGGCGCAACACCAGGGATTCCGGTGCCAACGTGGAACCTGCACAACACAATCAAATTACTTTGCCCCAACTTAACAGTGAGGTTGTCAATCTCACCGGCTTGCTGAAAACAAAGGGTTAAACGTATCGAATGGAAGATGATGTTTGTTTGCATAAAACAGTAGAGAACAATGATTGCAGTAGATTGTATTTCAGATGTAAAAGAATGGACCGGGGTCCACAGTTCACTAGTGGTGTCTCTCCAATAAGATAACTAACATGCTGGGTAAACAAATTACAGCTGGGCAATTGACAATTGATAAGTGCATATAACATGCATGTGTGAGTGTGGTGTCTACTATGAGATTCATTTGGGCATTACGACAAAGTACATAGACCGCTATCATGCAATAGTCCACTTTCCGGTTAACATCCGTACCCCTTCCAGTATTAAGTTGCAAGCAACAGACAATTGCATTAAGTAATGTGCGTAATGTAAACAATACATTCATCCTTGAATAAAGCATTGCTGTTTTACCCCTAGTGGCAACAACACATCTACAACCTTAGAACTTGCTGTCACTATCCCAGGTTAAATAGAGGTTGAACCCAACTATCATGCATAAATACCCCCTCTTGGAGTACAAGTATTCACTTGGCCAAGGCTTCAACAAGTAACGGAGAGCATGCAAGATCACAAATGACATAGACATGATAATATAATATTCAGCTCCACATAGGTATCAATATAAGTCAGATCCCAGCAAACACAACATGTAGCATTACAATAAGATGATCTTGATCATGATAGGCAGCTCACAAGATCTAAACATGATGGCACAAGTGGAGAAGACAACCATCTAGCTACTGCTATGGACCCATAGTCCAAGGATGAACTACTCACGCATCACTCCGGAGGCGGGCATGGCGATGTAGAGCCCTCCGGTGATGATTCCCCTCTCCGGCAGGGTGCCGGGAAGAGCTTCAGAACCCCCCGAGTTAGGGTTGACGACGGCGGCGGCAGCGAATATGTTCTGGATGAAAGGCTCGGTGTTTTAGGGTTTTCGTCTCGGGGAATAAATAGGCGAAGGGGCGATGTCGGCGGACCCCCGAGGGGCCCAAACCACAGGCTGGCGCGGCGGTGGGCCCACTGCGCCGCCAGGTGGTTTGGCCACCTCGTGGCTCCTTCGTCTCTCCTTCGGACTCCGTGTACGTGCTGGAAAAATAGGGACTGGCCTTTTGTTTCGTGCAATTCCGAGAATATTTCCAGAAGTAACTTTCTGAAACCAAAAACAGCAGAAAACAGGGAACTGGCACTGTGGCATCTTGTTAATAGGTTAGTCCCAGAAAATGCATAAAAGTGATACGAAGTGTATATAAAACATGTAGCAAATGGTATAATATAAGCATGGAACAGCAGAAATTATGGATACGTTGGAGACGTATCAAGCATCCCCAAGCTTAGTTCTACTCGTCCTCGAGTAGGTAAAACGATAACAACAAATAATTTCTGAGGAGACATGCTTTCACACAATCTTGATCAATATATTGCAAGGCTCATGTCATGAATGAAGTGACTCAAAGCAATGATCTATAGTTTGCTAACAAATAGATAAAGAGTAAACAATGAATCATATAAGCAAAAACTTTTCATGAATAGTACTTTCAAGACAAGCATCAAAAAGTTTTGCATAAGAGGTAACTCATAAAGCAATAGATTCAAAGTAAAAGGCATTGAAGCAACACAAAGGATGATTAAGTTTCAGCATTGCTTTCAACTTGTAACATGTATATCTCATGGATAGTTGTCAACATAAAGCAATATAACAAGTGCAATAAGTAAAATGTAAGAATCAATGCACACAAAGTTGACACAAGTGTTTGCTTCTAAGATAGAAAGGAGTAGGTAAACTGACTCAACATAAAGTAAAAGATAGGCCCTTCGCAGAGGGAAGCAGGGATTAAATCATGTGCTAGAGCTTTTTAAGTTTTCGAAAGCATATAGAGAGCACAAAATAAGTATTTGAGAGGTGTTTGTTGTTGTCAACGAATGGTAGTGGGCACTCTAACCCCCTTGTCAACCAGACTTTCAAGAGCGGCTCCCATGAAGGACGTTATCTCTACCAGCAAGGTAGATCATCCCTCTTCTCTTTTGTTTACACATGTATTTTAGTTTCTTTATAGATGACACTCCTCCCAACCTTTTGCTTACACAAGCCATGGCTAACCGAATCCTCGGGTGCCTTCCAACATTCACATACCATGGAGGAGTGTCTATTGCAAATTAAGTTGCTTACTGATAAATCAGGGCAAAACATGTGAAGAGAATTATTAATGAAAGTTGTAATTAATTGGGGCTGGGCACCCCGTTGCCAGCTCTTTTTGCAAATTATTGGATAAGCGGATGTATATGCCACTAGTCCATTGGTGAAAGTCTGTCAGAAGTAAATGACAAGATTGAAAGATAAAACACCACATACTTCCTCATGAGCTATAAAACATTGACACAAATAAGGAGTAATAAAGTTTTGAATAGTTTAAAGGTAGCACATGAAATATTTACTTGGAATGGCAGGAAATACCACATAGTAGGTAGGTATGGTGGACACAAATGGCATGGGTTTTGGCTCAAGTTTTGGATGCACGAGAAGCATTCCCTCTCAGTACAGAGTTTAGGCTAGCAAGGTTGTTTGAAGCAAACACAAGTATAAACCGGTACAGCAAGAATCACATAAAAACATATTGCAAGTATTATAAGACTCTACACTGTCTTCCTTGTTGCTCAAACATTTTACCAGAAAATATCTAGACCTTAGAGAGAACAAATATGCATCCCAAGTCTCAACAAGCTCTACGGTAGTTCTCCACTACTAGGCTTTAACTACATGATGCAAGAGCTTAAACATGATCTACTTGAGAGCTCAAAACAATTGCAAAGCATCAAATCAAACAAGACAATGATCTACAAGAATGCATATGTCTTTTCCAATACCAACTACTACATGTAGCATTTTCTTTCTTCCAAACAAACACCAATCAATTTATTTAAACATAAACTCTCCAAATGATAATATAATGCAGCAAGAGAGTATTTATAAACAAGTGCTAACAGCTCGAAGAGATGCATGAAAAACAGGAGCTAAAAGCACTGCAGTAGCTAGTTAAGAATACTCAACAAATATAAGTGAAGAACATGAGTATTCACATGAAAAAGCGGAGCGTGTCTCTCTCCCACACAAGGATTGCTAGGATCCGAATTTATTCAAACAAAAACAAAAATAAAAACACACAGACGCTCCAAGTAAAGCGCATAAGATGTGAAAGAATTAAAATATAGTTTCACTAGAGATGACCTGATAAGTTTGTTGATGAAGAAGGGGATGCCTTGGGCATCCCCAAGCTTAGACGCTTGAGTCTCTCTGAATATGGTTGGGATGAACCACGGGGGCATCCCCAAGCTTAGGCTTTTCACTCTTCTTGATCACATAATATCACCCTTCTCGCTTGATCCTTGAAAACTTCCTTCACACCAAACTCAAGACAGTTCTCATTAGAGGGTTAGTGCATAATCAAAAATTCTCATATTCTGTAATGATACAATCAATCCCAAAGCTTCTGGACATTAGCTACAGCCACCAATGCTTTGTGGAGCAAAGAAATCCACACAAACACAGTAAAAGAGCGAATGCAAAACAAAAGGCAGAATCTGTCAAAAACAGAACAGTCTGGAATGACGAATTTTTTCGAGGCACTTAAGTTGCTCAGATGGATCTGGCCTAAAATAATGAAAGTTGCGTACATATCTCAGGAATATGCGTGATTTTTTCAGAATTTTTTGAATTTTCTACAGGGAGATAAGCTCAAATCCGTGACAGCTAAAAATCTGTCACTGCGCAGAAATCCAAATCTTGCATCAACTTTCAATATAGAACTTTACTTGGCACAACATTGCGATAAAATAAAGATACAAAGGAGTTGCTACAGAAGTAACAAAACTCCTTGACTCAAAGAAAAAAAAATAACAGCAAATAAAAACGATGGGTTGTCTCCCATAAGCGCTTTTCTTTAACGCCTTTCAGCTAGGCGCAGAAAGTGAAAATCAAGTGTTATCAAGAGAAGAAGCATCAACATCATAACTTGCTCTAACAATAGAGTCAAAAGGTAACTTCATTCTCTTCCTAGGGAAGTGTTCCATACCTTTCTTGAGAGGAAATTGGTACCTTATATTACCTTCTTTCATATCAATGATGGCACCAACAGTTCGAAGAAAAGGTCTTCCCAAAACAATAGGACAAGATGCATTGCATTCAATATCCATAACAATAAAATCAACGGGGACAAGGTTATTTTTACTGTAATAAAAACATCATTAACTCGCCCCAAAGGTTTCTTCATAGCATTATCAGCGAGAAAAACATCCAAATAACAATGTTCCAAAGGTGGCAAATCAAGAATATCATAAAGCTTCTTGGGCAAAACCGAAATACTTGCACCAAGATCACACAAGGCATTGCAATCAAAATCATTCACCTTTACCTTAATGATGGGTTCCCAACCATCTTCTAATTTCCTAGGAATAGAAGCTTTAAGTTTCAACTTCTCCTCCCTAGCTTGCAAAAGAGCATTTGTAATATGCTTTGTAAAAGCCAAATTAATAGTGCTAGCATTGGGACTTCTAGCTAATTTTTGCAAGAACATAATAACTTCAGAGATGTTACAATCATCAAAATCAAAATCATTATTGTCAATGGTGGTGGAACCATTGTCTCCAATAGTTTGAAAAATTTCAGCACTTTTATCAGAAAAAGTTTCAGCAGTTTTAGGCAATTTCAAACGCTTTGCAGAAGTAGTAGAGACATTACCAACACCAATAACATTACCATCAATAGTAGGAGGCTTACTAGCATGTGAAACATTAGCATTACTAGTGGTGGTGATAGTACAAACTCTAACTATACTATTCTCTTTTTCAAGTTCTTCCTCTTTTTCCCACCTAGCATGCAATTCAGCCAACATCCTAATATTATTATCAATTCGAACTTGGATGGCATTTGCTGTAGCAAATGACTTATATCTTTAACTTCATTAGGCATAACTTTCAGTTTTAGAATTTCAACATCATGAGCAAGACTATCAACTTTAGAGCAAGACATCAATTTTTTCAAACTTTTCCTCAACAGTTTTATTGAAAGCTTTTTGTGTGCTAATAAATTCTTTAAGCATAGCTTCAAGATCAGAGGACACACTTCTATTGTTGCTGTAGGAATTACCATAAGAATTGCCATAACCATTTGAAGGATAAGGCTTATAGTTGTTGCTACCAAAATTATTCCTATAAGCATTGTTGTTGAAGTTGTTGTTTTTAATGAAGTTTACATCAACATGCTCTTCTTGAGCAACCAATGAAGCTAAAGGAACATTATTAGGATCAACATGAGATCTACCATTCACAAGCATAGACATAATAGCATCAATCTTATCACTCAAAGAGGAGGTTTCTTCAACAGAATTTACCTTCTTACCTTGAGGAGCTCTTTCGGTGTGCCATTCGGAATAGTTGATCATCATATCATCAAGTAGCTTTGTTGCTGCACCTAAAGTGATGGACATAAAGGTTCCTCCAGAGGCTGAATCCAATAAGTTCCTTGAGGAAAAATTTAATCCTGCATAAAAGGTTTGGATGATCATCCAAGTAGTCAGTCCATGAGTGGGACAATTCTTCACCAAAGATTTCATTCTTTCCCAAGCTTGAGCAACATGTTCATTATCAAGTTGTTTAAAATTCATAATGCTACTTCTCAAGGATATAATCTTAGCAGGAGGATAATATTTCCCTATGAAAGCATCTTTGCATTTTGTCCAAGAATTAATACTATTTCTAGGCAAAGAAAGCAACCATTCTTTAGCTCTTCCTCTCAAGGAGAAAGGAAAAAGTTTCAGTTTTATAATATCCCCATCCATATCCTTATACTTTTGCATTTCACAAAGTTCAACAAAGTTATTAAGATGGGCAGCAGCATCATCAGTACTAACACCAGAAAATTGCTCTTTCATAACAAGATTTAATAGAGCAGGTTTAATTTCATAAAATTCTGCTGTAGAAGCAGGTGGAGCAATAGGAGTGCATATGAAATCATTGTTGTTTGTGCTAGTGAAGTCACACAACTTAGTGTTCTCAGGAGTACTCATTTTGAAAAAAAAACGAATTAAACAAGTAACTAATTTTTTGTGTTTTTGATAAAGAGAGCAAACAAGACTAAATAAAAATAAACTAAGCAAGACAAATAACAAAGTAAAGAGATTGGGTGTGAGAGACTCCCCTTGCAGAAGCAATTCGGTTTTCCCCGGCAACGGCGCCAGAAAACGTGTTGTGGCTCTAGTTGACGAGGGAATATCTCCCCGGCAACAGCCAGAAACAATGCTTGTACGTCACACGTCAGTTGGGAACCCCAAGAGGAAGGTATGATGAGTGCAGCAGCAAGTTTTCCCTCAGTATGAAACCAAGGTTTAATCGACCAGTAGGAAAACGAGGTTTGCTTCGAAGGTGTTGGTGAAGGAGTGTAGTGCGGCGCAACACCAGGGATTCCGGTGCCAACGTGGAACCTGCACAACACAATCAAATTACTTTGCCCCAACTTAACAGTGAGGTTGTCAATCTCACCGGCTTGCTGAAAACAAAGGGTTAAACGTATCGAATGGAAATGATGTTTGTTTGCATAAAACAGTAGAGAACAATGATTGCAGTAGATTGTATTTCAGATGTAAAAGAATGGACCGGGGTCCACAGTTCACTAGTGGTGTCTCTCCAATAAGATAACTAACATGCTGGGTAAACAAATTACAGCTGGGCAATTGACAATTGATAAGTGCATATAACATGCATGTGTGAGCTGTGGTGTCTACTATGAGATTCATTTGGGCATTACGACAAAGTACATAGACCGCTATCATGCAAATAGTCCACTTTCCGGTTAACATCCGTACCCCTTCCAGTATTAAGTTGCAAGCAACAGACAATTGCATTAAGTAATGTGCGTAATGTAAACAATACATTCATCCTTGAATAAAGCATTGCTGTTTTACCCCTAGTGGCAACAACACATCTACAACCTTAGAACTTGCTGTCACTATCCCAGGTTAAATAGAGGTTGAACCCAACTATCATGCATAAATACCCCCTCTTGGAGTACAAGTATTCACTTGGCCAAGGCTTCAACAAGTAACGGAGAGCATGCAAGATCACAAATGACATAGACATGATAATATAATATTCAGCTCCACATAGGTATCAATATAAGTCAGATCCCAGCAAACACAACATGTAGCATTACAATAAGATGATCTTGATCATGATAGGCAGCTCACAAGATCTAAACATGATGGCACAAGTGGAGAAGACAACCATCTAGCTACTGCTATGGACCCATAGTCCAAGGATGAACTACTCACGCATCACTCCGGAGGCGGGCATGGCGATGTAGAGCCCTCCGGTGATGATTCCCCTCTCCGGCAGGGTGCCGGGAAGAGCTTCAGAACCCCCCGAGTTAGGGTTGACGACGGCGGCGGCAGCGAATATGTTCTGGATGAAAGGCTCGGTGTTTTAGGGTTTTCACGTCTCGGGGAATAAATAGGCGAAGGGGCGATGTCGGCGGACCCCCGAGGGGCCCAAACCACAGGCTGGCGGCGGTGGGCCGCGCCGCCAGTGGTTTGGCCACCTCGTGGCTCCTTCGTCTCTCCTTCGGACTCCGTGTACGTGCTGGAAAAATAGGGACTGGCCTTTTGTTTCGTGCAATTCCGAGAATATTTCCAGAAGTAACTTTCTGAAACCAAAAACAGCAGAAAACAGGGAACTGGCACTGTGGCATCTTGTTAATAGGTTAGTCCCAGAAAATGCATAAAAGTGATGAAGTGTATATAAAACATGTAGCAAATGGTATAATATAAGCATGGAACAGCAGAAATTATGGATACGTTGGAGACGTC